>CM067078.1:2229888-2595549 GCA_033980235.1 Diadema setosum | reverse complement strand
TCCTGTAAACAACTTCTAGTTCGGGCTGCCGGCCGGCCTTTCTTGTGCATTTGTGCATAACATGTGGCGTACGTACAGTGTATACTCTTACATAGATACGTACAGTACTTATATGTGCGGGATTTCCGAGTGCGACGTGCGTAAATGTTTGGGACGAACATCTTCGGGCATCTTGACTTTTGAGCGAGTGCTACATGTAGCTGACTGGTATTGACCCACAAAGATACGTGAAAGATGCTGTTAGTTTTCGACCCATTTTATAAAACAAATGATGCACAGGATTATGTCGTGGAGTTCGTGAAGGTGCGGCGCATTCTCGAGTATTGATAATGGTGCAACATGCACGAGGCGCAGCCGAGTGCATGTTTCACCATTGTCAATACTCTTTGAGTGCGCCGCACCTTCACTAACGCCATGGGCGTAAATCCCGGGGGGGATGGGGGGATATATCCCCCCCTGAAATGGAGGAGGGGGGATGGCCTGTACAATCATCCCCCCCTGAATTTTGAGGAAAAAAATGGAGGAAGCAGAAATGTGATTGTATCAATTTTGACATATTGCATGACGTTTGTACGCCGGCCTTCAGACAGGTAACAGAGCTGAACAGTATTCTATCTTGTAGGAAAATGTATACACAATTTTCTCAAGCGCTCGGTCGCTTCGCTCGCTCGCGAAGAAAGTACCATTGACATACACTGTAAGGTATGGCTCAGACGTTGACAACGTCAAATAGTATAGGCCTACATGTAAACATCCTATGACGCGAGTAACTGGGGACCATCTGCAAAATATGTACGAAAACAAACAAACAAACAATAACAAAAACTATATCGCAATAATTGAACCCCCTCCATTTCCTGAATCATTATTTAGAAACGATAGTGACTGATGACTCAGTCAGGATACATCTATGGGCATACCCAGGGAAGATCAGGGGCGTCGAATCTATTGGGGGGGGGGGGGGGGGGGAGCAAAGGGGCATTTGCCCCGCCCCCTACGGAAGTGTTTAGGCAGACAAATCATTTATTCGCCAAGCAATTCCCGAGATGAGGACAAATCTAGAACTTTCTTAATGGAAAATATTGTCCAAATATCGCCAGAACTATGCACCAGATCGTTGTATTGCAATCATAAACATGCAAAAGCTCCGCTATACAGGATCCCTTTCGTTAAACTTTGTATACTTTTGACATTGACGTATATTTCCCTAATTTATCAAAGAGTGTGGAGCAGATCTTTCACTTAACAAAAGCACCCTCATATGAAGAGGCGTCGATGGGGGGGGGGGGATGGTTCCCCCATAAAAGTGGGACAAACAAAAGCGAAAAATATAGCTACAAACGGCAGTTTTTGGAGTGTAAAATGTCAAAATTTTTAAGCTCGCTCGCTCGATCCGCTCGCTCGCATTTAACCGCTATGCCATTCTCCTGATGTTGCTGCCAGTGACTGACAGCAGTTGCGCCCGGTGCGCCCCCCTTAATTTCCAAAGCGAAAAATATAGCTACAATCGGCAGTTTTGGGACTGTAAAATGTCAAAATTTTGAAGCTCGCTCGCTTCGCTCGCTCGCATTACTAATCATTATTCCATTCTCCTTGTGTTGCTGCCAGTAATTGCCAGCAGTTTTCGCCCGGTGCGCCCCCCTTAATTTCCAAAGCGAAAAATATAACTACAAACGGCAGTTTTCCGACTAGACTGTAAAATGTCAAAATTTTGAAGCTCGCTCGCATTTAATCATTATGCCATCCTCCTGATGTTGCTGCCAGTAATTGCCAGCAGTTTTCGCCCGGTGCGCCCCCTTAATTTCCAAAGCGAAAAAATAGAGCCACAAACGACATTTTTTAGACTGTAAAATGTCAAAATTTTCAAGCTCACTTGCTTCGCTCCCTCGCATTTAATCATTATGCCATTCTCCTGATGTTGCTGCCAGTAATTGCCAGCAATTTTCGCCCGGTGCGCCCCCCCCCCCCCCCCTGAATTTCCAAAGCGAAAAAATACAGCCACAAAGGACAGTTTTTTAGACTGTAAAATATCAACATTCTCGAAGCTCACTCGCTTCGCTCGCTCGCATTTAATCGTTATGCCATTCTCCTGATGTTGCTGCCAGTAATTGCCGGGAGTAGCGCCCTGTGTGCCCCCCCCCCCCCTTAATTTGCCAGAGCGAAAAAATACAGCCACAAACGGAAGTCTTTCGACTGTAAAATGTCAAAATTTTCAAGCTCGCTCGCTCCGCTCGCTCGCATTCAACCGTTATGTCATTCTCCTGATGTTGCTGCCAGTGATTGACAGCAGTTGCGCCCGGTGCGGCCCCCCTTAATTTCCAAAGCGAAAAATATAGCTACAAACGGCAGTTTTTAGACAGTAAAATGTCAAAATTTTCAAGCTTGCTCGCTTCGCTCGCTCACATAAATCGCTATGCCATTCTCCTGATGTTGTTGCAAGTGATTGACAGCAGTTGCGCCCGGTGTGCCCCCCTTAATTTCCAAAGCGAAGAAGAAAGCTACAAACGGCAGTTTTTGGAGTGTAAAATGTCTAAATTTTTAATGCAAAAAAGATTTCACCGTGGGAGGGGGAAACCTCCCTACCATACCCTCCCCCCCCCCCCCCCCCCGCTTGCTTCGCTCCCTCACATAACCGCTCCTCCTAAGATCAAATCCTGTCTACGCCGGTGATAGGTCCCATTGAAATAGGCCTTCACAATGATGTCGCACAGGCGGAGCAAGAGCTGAAATACCACGATTTAGTCATTCAATAATATATTGTGAATATTTCATTTTCTTGTTGTTTTTTAAAAGAAAAGAAAACAAATTTTCACCAAAAGTGTGCACCAGATCGCTGAATTTCAGGTCTGAAAGTGCAAAAATCTTCCTCGTGTGGGAGAGGGATCCCCCCCCCCCCCCATACACACCCTCCCCCCGTTCGGTCGTTCCGCTCCCTCTCACAGATATTTCAAAAAGAAAAATGTTTTCATACTTTTAGGGTCTGATTTTCCGCCGAAAGTCATCTGATAAGCAAGAAAAAAGGCAACAAGAACAAAAAGTCTTCATATTTTTGCTGCCACTTTCCTCCCACTATTTCATGCAAAAGAGTGGAAAATCCGATCCCTGTAAAGTGTGTGTGTGTGTGTGTGGGGGGGGGGGCACCAAGCTTCTTCCCCCCCCCCCCCCCCCCCCCCCCCCAAGGCTGCGCCGGTCCGGTTATGGGCTTGTAATCGTGGTGATGGTGACCATCCCCCCCCCCCCCCCACTCCTCAGTACGGATTTACGCCGTTGACTAACGCACACTATCCTGTGCATCATTTTGTATATGATCGCATACATGAATTATTGGTGATTAATGTACATACGTGTGTGTGTGTGTGTGTGTGTGTGTGTATACATATGCCGAGTTTGCATATTATTACATGTATTTTGCACAAAGCACATACCCATAGTAAAAAATGTCAGTCATTTTCAACAAGATTGACTCACTCGACTTATCATGATGAATTAATGTTCACGAATACCATTAGATACCAGCAATATCTATAACATAATTGTATAACCAGGCGCGGTGGAGCACCCCAATTTGCATCTCATTATCGCCCCGTTCTATTTGAATTTCCAACGGGCATCCACGGCTGCCCGAAACTGTGTGCATGAAAAAGTCAAATCTTTACCTTCTCCTTGTGCCGCTATGCGTGCCGCTAGTAAACTCAAACTTCCCACACTATCTAAGTTTTTAAAAACCTTCCTTTTGATGAAAAAATTATGAAATTTGCTGCACTAGAACTTGAGATATTAAAGCGTTTTGAAGATCACCTCTCGCAAAACATGCTCTCTGTTTTTTTCCAACTGGACTATGGCCGGCCTCCAATGTGTCCGAAATTGACAACATAAGTTTATCAGGCCTCAATACATATATGGTGAAAGTTTTCGCTTGGTTCCACCTGTATTTTTTGAGAAATCAACATGTTTCTACAGGGTTTGGAATAGAAAATTGTAGTAAGCGAAACAATTGAAAATGACGTCATTTCTTTTCCCGTAATATTGGGCATGCGTGGTACGTGAGATTCAGGATTTCGTGCTCATTGTTGGTTTGCATGTGACGCAGTCAATTTTGCCGAGTGTCGCACGGCGGTGACTGCTGAGCTGCTGCCGCGCACGCTGCATGCAGCAAAGCGTTGTGTGCTGTGACATGCAACGCTCACGCGATTATATATACATGGGACCGACCTGTACGCTTTGCGTTCGTGTCATTTTGGACATCACCTTCTGTTTTTTTCCGACACAACCATGGCCGGGAATATTACGGTATGACATTTAAAATGCAAGCAGATAAATAAATTTCGGTGTACTTTGTTTGAATGGCGCGTTGGTTCCACAATCACACTTCGTGAATTTTAGGATGATTTTCGAGGCATATTTTTGGTAATTTTGCTCGCCAGGTTTTCGCTAAAATTTCACATTTTATCATTGTCAAATCCTTTAATATGTTATATGTGCATATTCGGATATGTTTTCAAATTCAAACTAACTCAATTTTAATCCGAAAATAGGTTTCCTTAAATTGTTATTAGCTTGAGAAGTTGTTTACTTTTTCTCACTACGCGAGTACATGTTGTTTACTTTATGCAAATGAGGCTCGGCTGCCGATGGATTTCTGCGAGATAATTAGGGTGCTCCACCGCGCCTGTAACATTTTCTCACACACGTGATTTTTAGGACAAGGATTTCAAATAATTACGTCACCTTTTCTTGACATCAAGCTCCATTCTCGGGTGCACAATGGTATTGCGAAGCCTTGCGATGACACGTAAGGGACCTCTGTTCATTCCGGTTCGAAAAACTACCACGGTATTTGTGATTTCATAGTAGTTAAGTAGGTAAAGTTGCTGATTCGAGTGATCCAAAGACAGCGAGAGTAGCTTGCCAGGCAGACCTCGAAAAAAAAAAAGATGTTGCGAAATAATGCACGCTAGCTCACTTTCGATAAGGAAAGAACAGAACAAGGGGATTGATATGATGAAACATCAGAATAACTTTTAATACTATCGTGACTATATATTTATACACTATTAAAAGGCATCTAAGATCAAGATGTGATTTCAGTATAAAATTGAAAGTAATACACTTGTTACTCGGTTTTTTTTTTTGTTTCTTTCTTAGTTTATACCGATATTTGTTACCATGGAGGCCAATATACATTAAGAAACATAATTGTAAACGAATTCAAGGCAAACATACCCTTCAAATTATCGGGTAAAATGGGTATATATAGGAACGGTAATTACTAGTTAGAGCAATGGTTATGGCTGTACAGTTTGATTGTTAAATATAACAATTCGCAAGACTGCTCTAAGGGATATGAAAGTTGAAACTTTACGACATATTTGTATTCAGCATTGTGAATTTAATAGGCCTATTTGATATCAATTTCATAGTACTGGATATCACTGTTTTCATGACGTGATTAAACAGGGAAGTAAGAGAACTCAGTAAAACACGTCTTGATCCACTTGATGGAGTGATTCAAAGGGAGGGGGGTATCAATGCCAATTTTCATGACCATTACTATATAGTTCTACAATACAAACACAGACTCTTTCCTTACTTGCAAGGATAATAGTTGTTGCTGTGTCCTGGAGAGAAGTGCGCAACACTGAGTTTGCTTCACTATTAACCCAGTATACAGCCTCCTCAACAGGGTTACACGACAGGATTGTTGGTGCTGGTGAAGGCGGTATCCAGTCGTATAGTTTGATAGGCTCAAGTTTTCGATAATATCTATGCGTCATTTCAATGCGCCCGAGGAGGAACGAATTGTTCGTTGCGATGACCGCAAAAATTTTATCTTCCAGTGGCAGATCTGAGGGTTACAATGCATTAAAAAGTTAAAATTCGCTATGCACAGTTTTGCCTTACACGAAATGTGATGATCAAGTTCATATCTTGTGGGCCTAATCTTCACTATGCCACTAAAATCGTCAGGAAAGATTTGATTAGATATCAGTATTGAGCGCCAATTTATGCATGTAGGCTACCTCTATGGCGGGTTGAATCAGGAACTGGAGGTCTTGCGCAAACTTGTTGAGGTATTAAGAAATGAACAGGAAACTGAACAAGAAATCAATATATATCATGAATTAACGTACGGCATCAACAACGAAGTAAATCTTGCAAATATCGTTTGTCATTTATCATATTCCAGTTATATCGTACTACCGCTGGACTGTATCGGATTCTCTTCCATTATTATTTTGTAAGACCATGCACACGTGAAAAATGTCATGTCGGTATTGGTTATTATTCTCCATGGAAGATTTCCTTATTCGATACATTAAAGTGAATTTACGAAAGCACGGTGCGTGTAGGGACGTTGTGACGTATCACACATGGCATTTGAAAATAATGCATTCACTTGAAACTCGCTTTCTATACGTGCCTTTTATTGTTTGTTTGCATTATCATTCAGCTGTAATAGTACTTACTGTACTCATTTTCAATTTCATAGGTAAAATTTTTGAGGTACTGAAGCCCTTTGTAAGAGCTGGGATTAAACAATAAGAGTTTCACAAATCTTAAAACATGAAAAATGGCAATGAATGAGGGCAATCCTTTTCAACCGCCATAGAAAACACTTTGAGAATAATTTTTCCTTTTCCTTTTATTTTCCCTTTTCAGTTCTCATCTCTTCTCTTTTTCTTTTTTTTTTTGAGAGAGAGAGATCATGAGGCATGTCAGTCGAAAAGTAAGCATTTTACCTTTCTTTTCGCAGAGAATCCACGGTTTCTCAGGTGATAGCAAGGTAGTGGCGTTCCCTGCTGCCTTTGAAGTTGACAGCTTCGCCACAAGCTGTACGGTGCTTCCATCAATCGTTCTCCCCTTACCACAGATCGTTATTACCTCATTGCACGGCTGCGAGGCTGCACAAATTTTAGAGAGACTCTAAGAGCAATTTCAGGTATTTTCTTTTTCTTTTTTTTTCAGTGTGACAAGAAAGAAAATTTGACTGAAATGGGATAAGAATTAAGGATGTCACGACAAAAATTAAGTTTTGTGATAAAATGGTTCTTGAGTAATCAAAATAAATATGCAAAACCAATATACCATCACCTCACAATACAGACATCAGCTAAATTATTTGAATATCCACATCAATCGTTTGGTTGATGTAAAATAATATATGTTATTGCAACATCTTAAACGCCATTAAAGACCATCAAGCCGTGCCTCGGATAGAAAGTTTATTCAACAATGATTGGTGTGTAAAAGATAATTACCGCATTTCAGTTGAAGCAATAATAATGTTCTTATCAAAGGGCGTCAAAGAAGTATATAACTTAACAAAAAGTCAACTCACCAGCGATATCACATAACATGACAAAAATTAAGATTCCACGCTTCATGTTAAAATGCTTGTACTATAAGACTGGTTTGAAAGAGTGCGTAACTTCCTTGCGAGCGGCATAAAGAACTGGCTAAAATGATCAAGTTTATTACGTTGGTCTCACTCTTTCACCATTTATCTTCGTGTCTTTCTTCTTTTCTTTCTTTCTTCTTCACTATGAAATTCGGTACAAAACACGGAGGGTGAAAACCGCAAGAAGCTTGACGGAATTGTTAATGAACGTTTACCTGGCTTCCCAATTCCAACTCGTATAAATGCAGACTCTACAGCTATCATCCACGTGCCCATTATTTATACATAACCTGTAGTAAGTAAAGAATAAATTGAAAAACAAACAGGTCCTTTATGACTTTCACCAAGAAAGGTCAGTCCTGGCCTCTAGTTGCAGAAATAAGATCTCTTAAATTTGAAGCAACAGTTTATTGCTAGATATCCTTTATTACTGTCTGAAAATAAATGGGTAACAGCTCGTTATTCCAAAGGTTCGTTATTCCGAAGGTTATTTCATCCGAAGTCTCATTATTCCGAAGGGTCATTAATCCCGCAATGGAATAAGATTTGTTATTTTGAAGGTTCGTTAATCCGAAAATGATATAAGATTCGTTAATCCGAAAACGAAATAAGGTTCGTTAATTCGAAAATGTAATAGGGTTCGTAATTCCGAAGGTTCGTTGATCCGAAAATAAATAAGATTCGTTATTCCGAAGGTTCGTTAATCCGAAAATGAAATAAGGCTCGTTATTTCGAAGGTTCGTTGATCCGAGAATAAAATAAGGTTCGTTATTCCGAAAGTTCGTGAATCCGAATATGAAATAAGGCTCTTGAAATTCCGAAAATAGAGTAAAATTCTTGTTGTGACGAAATAAAGTGTTGTAATTTAATTGTCTTATGCGTTCGTTGATACGTGTGCGCATATGTGTGAGTGTGTGTATTGAGGTCAAGTAGGCCCTACATAGAACCTTTGAAATTCCTGTTTAAATGCCCGTCTTATCCGCTCTCACCCCCATTGTCGTCGCCTTATAGCCTTACGTTTATCGGTAGTTTAAAATTCATCATCACCATCATAACAATTCAAGAGAGGCATGTTCACTCTGAAAGGGGGATGCAGCATACTCAATACTCTCTTCGGACACATAAACATACACGAACACACACCTGTAAACAGGCACACACAAACACACGCAATTCCACACAAACTTTTATCGGCGACGTATAGAATGCCGTCGTAATTTGTAATTTCATTTGTGAAAGTAACACTAACAATGAAAGTAGAGGGATTTTCTCCTCCGGAGGATGAACTCGCCCCCTCCCACTCCTTTACCTCTTCATCATTGTCAGGATAATACATTCATTATTTGAAATAATTACCATATCCTACGACTCTAGCATGTCTCAGGTATGACAGGAAAAAAAATCACACATGCGTGGACTTAAAAATAAAGTCGTTTAAACAAATTAACAATCAAATATACTCAACAAGCAAATTTCGAATGTAACATCTCTTTTAATAAGGTTCACTGTGAAGAGTGGAATGTTATTGAACTTGTCCTACCGATCAGTCACTATAGGTAAGAAATTATTTTTGCATGAATGCAATGAGAAGATAAATGCAGTTCTCCCCTTTTTTTGTGTGACATGGTAACACATGGTATTCATGTCGTTATAGTAACTAATAAAATGTAAGCCAGTGCTTTGTATCATTTCTAGCTCTCGTAAAATTACGTAAATTGCGTTTTACACTCCATTATGATAGCCTTTGCCATGACATTTTTGTGTAAAACCCGATTTTGGACACATATTTAGAACACTTTTTACACTTGTGTTTCTTAACCCCGGACTTTCTCTGACCCAGGACTATCAATAGTCCCGTACCATTTTTTTTGTTTCAGCTTTAAACACTGGCCAATTAGTCCCGTACTATCTCTTGTCCGGGGCTAAGGAGAAAACTGATCTTTTTACACTCATATTTCTTAGCCCCGGACTTTCCAAACCACATGAATATTGATGATTACGCTGTGCACTGTACACGTACACGCACGCACTGGCAGCACTTGATTACCTCGTTTCTGATTGGTCAGTGGGGGTCGGACTTCGTCTCCGTCGCTTAAATTAGCCCCGGATTATTTTTTCGTTCTGTTTACACTCACTTGCTTGGCATCGCAATTGCGGTGCTTACCCTGCTATTTTGCTGGGCCAGATAGTACCGGACTATCGGTGGGGCTAGCCCACTGTGGCAAAAACGAGTGTAAACAGAAAGTGGGCTAAGGATAGTCCCGTAGCCCCCCCCCCCCCCCTTAGCCCCACCGTTGGTACGGGACTAAGCAAAAATTTATAAGTGTAAAAAGCCCTTAGGTGTACTTTTTGGATATTCAAGTTACGGTACCCATTGTTAGCAGTGCAAAATAGAGTTGTCAGTATGCATGCATTTCACTTTCTTTCAACGTCTTATCTTTTTTTTTTTGGGGGGGGGGACCGCGGTCACCATCTTAAAATAAAAAGATGGTATTCAAAACTAAAGGGATGGTATAGTATTGACTGAGATGGGGCGTCAGGTTTCCAACTTTTTGTGAGATAATGAGAAACTTCTTATGAAATATGAAAGAGCACGTATTGGTTTGAAATGGCTGAGATATTCAAAACAAAGGGATCTTATTAAAACGTTGGACCCACCTTTTGTTTGGCCAAATGTTTTACTTTGTTTTTGGATATCTCGGCCATTTAAAGCGATTTTATAATACAATACATTTTGAGTTCATGTTAGAATTGTATCTTTTCTAAATTTCACAGGTGATTTCTAATTATCAAGCAAAAAGTTAAAATTTGAATCTCCCATCTCAACCAAAACTATACTATCCGTTTAGAATACCTCGCCAGTATGAAATAAATCTCTTTATAAGACACTAATGGCCCAGAAGATCGATAGTCACCCCACACACATACATACGGACACAAAATAAAAAGGGGGACTATCTGCAAGCACCTTACAAAAACAAAACACTCCACGTCATTGGATATTGGTACAATGGATTAAAAACAAACAAACAAACAAACAAACAAACAAACAAACAAACATATACGTATAGATGTTGGCGATTATATTGGTCGTTATCATACATAATAAATATTATGATACATGGGCAGAGTGCTGAAAATAACCATTGTGAAGATGGACGATGTGAGATCATAATTACACGGAGCAGCTACATGTCGAAGATCCCGACTACAGTATTGGAAAGGTGGGGGATAATGAAGCACTTCATTTCAAACTTGCAATATGACTTCGTTACTTTTATCATCATTAAAAATGTGAGGATGTCTGAAAATAGGGCATAGAAAAATCACACAGTCCCCTACGCTCTAAATCCAATCGCTCAGGTAAATAATTGTTCAGACTGAATTACAATCAAAATTTTGATCTGTGATACGCCACTTCTTCACGCAACACGACGTGCTTTACCTGAAATTAATATACACGTGTATCATCCTCCCCAGAGACAATATCGAATTTTCATTGCGTAACATTCAAGCAGTTTTTGATTACGACAACGTCTTTTGTCATTACAGTGAGTTTATTTCATTTTCGGATTAATGAGCCTTATTTCGTTTTCGGATCAACGAACCTTTGGAATAACGAACCTTATCATATATTCGGATTAACGAACCTTCGGAATATTCACGGACCCTATTTTATTTTCGGATCAGCGAACCTTCAGAATAACGAACCATATCTCATTTTCGGATTAACGAACCTTCGGAATAACGAACCTTAGGTCATTTTCGGTTTAACGGGCCTTCGGAATAGCGAACCCTATTTTATTTTCGGATCAACGAAACTTCGGAATAACGAACCTTCGGAATAACGCCACAAATGTTCGGATTAACGAACCCTTTTTCATTTTCGGATTAACAAACCTGTAGGTATAGGGAATTTGCGTGTTTCGGATCAACGAATCTTCGGAATAATGAACCTTCGGAATAACGAACAGCACCCAATAAATCACCTTTTGAAATGACTTTTCGTGTTTAAGTCCATGAATATGAAAAAGATGAACCAAAGCGGGAGCCCGAGTGTTTAAGGAGGTATCTCATTTCCAAACTATAATTCTTTTTTTTTTGATATTTCAGAATTCATTAACTCACGACAAAATTCTTCATTCTAAAAGATTAATTCCATACGAACGATATACATATATTTAATATATATATGTCCTGCAACTAAATTTCCAAAGAGAAAGAAACGAAAACAGGGTGCTGTTGAAAATTGAGAAAATGCTGTTAGTGAATTACGTTCACATAATACTGTTTATCAGATGTACAGTATATACATATATATATAGTTTTTATTGAGCTTTGTTATAGAGTTTTTATTGAGTACATATCTTGCAGACACTGAATCGTTGTAAAGTCTTATGTAATATTGTGGTATGTTATTGTCCTATCAAACATTCTTGTCAACCCGCCGCAGATTGTGTTTTGGGCCTTGCCGTCAGGTTCTCCGAATTCATTACAGTATTTCCACATGCTACTTCGTTCCCCTCTCTTCCTCCTTCCCTCCACCTCTCTCTCACTTCTTACCCACAGCTGACGGCAGGCAGCAAATGGCTTAATAGCTGTACATGTGTCTTTTGTGTCTAAGTGAATATAACCTTGTGATAGTTTTAATGCAACAACAGTTTTGTAATGCATACCAAAGGAGGTTCCATAAGCAAATCATGCTTTACCCCATAAACAAATGATAGCTCGGCAACAATCATGGTGTACATTTAGTATAGTTTTCTTTTTATCTTTTCTTCTTCTTCTTCTTCTTCTTCTTCTTCTTTTTAATAACATAGGCATACCCCGCTTTTCTTATTTGGCACCATTCACTCGCCTTGTCGTATTTTCTATCCGTTCGCCGTTTCTTTTTCAAAAACACTGACTTCTCGGGGCCTACAGCCAAACAAGCTTGCTTTCATGTAGGTCCCATCATACTTCATTTTGTTCACCCCCATTCGATTTCAACCAGTCATCATTTCAATTGATGTAATATTAGCTTGTTTATTTTTCGTGTTTGCACATTGTTTGTAAGGTAAACGAACCTGTATTATAATTTCTGATGTGACATTCATGTACAAGAAGTATGAAATAAATGAATTGAATTAAAAAAACAACATATGTATTATATATATAATTATATATAACGAGAGTAAAGAAGAGGCTGTAGACGTTGCTTTTGAATCCTCATAATTTGGTTTTACTTCGAGCTTTCGGGCTTTCTTCCCTTTATCAAGACTTAGGAAAAATCGGACAAAATACAAATCATGGATATGATACACAAAAATAATGATGATCAAGGTAATACTGAAAATGATAACAGCAATGGTAGAGGCAGAGACGGCAGAGAGTATGGAACTTGGAACTTATTGGAATTCGAATGTTGTAATTATTAAAAGAAAGAGTCTTAAGTACGCCTTGGATCCAACGATTACATTTTTTTTTTTATTACAACATTTTCGGTCTGCCTCAGACCTTCGTCAGTGCAAAGACAATGACAATGTCATTGTCTTTGCACTGACGAAGGTCTGAGGCAGACCGAAAATTTTGTAATAAAAACCAATTTGTAATCGTTGGATCCATGGCGTACTTGAGACTCTTTCTTCTAATATATATATATATATATATATATATATATATGAAGAGTTTGTTTGCAAACACCGATAAGTCCATATTTTCCAAATGGAGATATTTGCGATTAAAGGTCAAGAAAAATAAAGAGAATAATAAGAAATATTTTGCTTCTTTTGACCATAACTTCAAAAATGTACCTTTATATGTAGTGACCAATATATCATTTAAAAGGTATTATTTTGTACTTCATGACAATGATTGTACTTCAAAATCTTCAAAAATGGACTTATTGGTTTTTGCAAAGTAACTCTTCATATATATATATATATATATATATATATATATATATATATATATCGGGTGCCCCTCCCCCCCCCCAACAAAAAAAAATGAACGGTGGATTTTCAGTACCTTGCGTTCTAAAAGTGATATATATTTTGACATGATTACAAAAAGCATGTTCAGCAAAAGACAATGACACCAAAATTATTACATTTGAATAAGTAATTTTCATTCTACACCTAATTCTATAAATGCAATCATTTTCAAACTTCGAATTCAAATGTGCGAAGGATTTGGGTGCGACACGCGTTCCATACAGTGTATTGTGTAAGCCCGTTGATTTTTTTTTTTTTGGATAATTCTTTATACGGTCAATTTTACATCATAGAACAAAAACGTTCACAGAAACAAAACAAAACATCATAAAAAGACAAACTGCATAACACACAAACATTGTACACAATAAGGTCAATCTTACACTATATAAGGACAAAATACAGTAACATCAACATTGTGCAAACTAATGTCAAACTTACATTCTAACTCTTTAAACCAAGGAATCGAAATCCGCTTTTTTTAACACATATTCTCGCAAAGGCCCGCAAAGCGGGAACATAAAGATAATTTACTTAATACACAAAACAGGGCATATTTCACTACTTCTCTAAAGAAAAAAAAAAGAACAAAACAAACGAGGCCATTTACGAGAAAACATACACAATTGCACACACACATTCCCACACAACGCCAACATGCTCCCCGTGCCTTCAGCCCTCAGGTTTCAGGTTTTATTCACTTGAATAACTCTACCGTGTAAATTGCCATTTTGTTTCTTATACAATAAGATACGTCCTAATCATAATGTGGAAGTAATGTCGAAATGGTAGAAGTAATAAGAGATGAAGAAGAAAAGAAGAAAAAAAACGGACAACAATATAACGATAACTCGCAGATACGTACGGCAAATTCAAAACAGAAAAAAGATAATCACATAGGATTATATCATCCTCGGTATACCTCATATATTCCCACTTTGCATTCTAACTGTTCCTCTGTTACTCTTTTGATTTTTAACGAGTTTCCGGTTATACCGGTACAAACAACTTCCCAATTCATATTTCCTAGTTCTTCTAAATCAAATTTCTGAATAATGATTTGCCACAAATCCTGCACTTTAATACACTCCCAAAATAAATGTGAATATGTCTCAGTGCTCTTTTTGCAAAAAGAACAGAGATCATCCGAAGCAAACCCATATCTCAACAGATTAACTTTTGTTTAGTGCACCATGAAGAAGTTTAAACTGAAATTCCCTATGCTTTGGGATGAGAGTTGTGACTCTGGGTAGGAGAAAAATATCTTGGGTTACTTTTCGGGAGTAGACAAAATTAATAGTTGATCTCGTACTTCCAATGTATAAATGCTGTAAATCAGTAAAAAAAAAAAAATGCGTGTAAATCTTTCTCGACTGTATGTCACCAATCCTAATTACTTTTCCATGTAATTTTAACCGAATATCATACATTTAAAAAGGTTTAGTACTGACCCAGGATAAACTAAGCCGTCCACTTTTCAAAATTACATCACAAATCCTCCAGACATATTCAAGTTCCTCACTAAATAACCCTGCTTTTTGCAAATAAATGATCAGCCGTTTACATTTTGCATTAAAATAGTGACATAATCTATAAACATTTTTTATTAAGAAGATTTTCATTGTATATCTTTTTACCTTTGCATTAAAAAAAATCTTATTAAGTACTAGAGATATACTGTAGCTTTCACATTGGGCGCATACACACACACACACACACACACACACACACACATACACAAGCACACACACGTCTTTTTTTTTTCCTAGCCCGTGCCCAATGTGAAAGCTTTATCTCTTGTTGACATGGATCAACGGGCTTACATATACACCGATAATGGAACGCGTGTCGCACCCCAATTTTTTGCTAATACGTCGCAAAAATCCAGCGAAATTTGAAATGACTGCATTTAAAAAAATTGTCGTAGAATAAAAAGCACTAAACCAAATTTAATAATTTTGGTATTATTGTCTTCTGCGGAAGAAACTTTTTTTTTCAATGATGTCATAGAATATATCACTTTTAGAACGCAAAGTACTGAAAATCCACCGTTCCACATTTTTTTTTTTTTTTTTTTGGGGGGGGGGGGGGGACAGCCGGTATATATATATAACATATGCATATATATATATATATATATATATATATATATATATATATACGTGCGTGTGTGTATGTGTGTGTGCGTGTGTGTGTGTGTGTATGTATGTACACATATGCCGAGTTTGCATATTATTTTACACAACGCACAAACCACACAAAACTGATCCTGGACTATTCCTGAGCAAGACCCTTATGATAGGCTACAGGTAGTTTAAAATGTATCGTTATATTATATTATATAACATACATAAATACATGACCAGTCATTGCTCATCTGACGCCGGTGTTGGAAACAGACTGCTGATAGTAGAATACATGATTGCATACATATACTTTTAGAGGAAATCTTTATTTGGTTTTCTACATCAGGGTAATATTTATAAAACCAAATATAAAGAACCGGAATTACATTTGTACATACAATAACTATTAAACAGTTTCAAGATAGATGCAAAACATGCACACTACTAACCTAGACTTATGTTCTCACAGACGCAAAATAAACGTACCCACGACTTTCCGTCTTAAGAATTCTACCGTTTAATCGGAGAATTACCCTCCCCCCCCCCCCCCCCCAATTTAAAACAAACAATTGTTACCCCTCTACCCCATGGATAAAAACTTTTTTTTTCTCTTTTTATTTTTTTATGCAACCATAAAACAAACAAACACACAGTATAAACAATGTACAAATGTCCAGCCTATAGCATTAAAAAGGGTTCAGTAAACAAGTCACATTAAACTATCTGCCATAATGGAATAACACAAGAAGATGGATGTCTATGAGATATATGAAAATAGAGGATCAACCATTACAAAAGCATGGACCACTTCCTCAAATGACATTGTAATTTACCTTTCTTTTGTGCTATAGCATATTCAGTTTTCTGTTTATACTTTACTAAAGCCATAAATGCATCAAAATTCAAAGTTGAACCTTGAAATCTACATCTATATATATATAAAACTTAAGACAAAGAAATAAAAAATTTATACATGTACAAAATTCTACGTCATTATTTACACCAAACATCATATTAAAAGGCAAAAAGGTATATACCTTTTTGGTCTTTTCTTCTATGAAATCAAATAATTTTTTCCATAAAGGTAGTGTTTTAGGACAGTGTACAAATAGATGAAAAGCAGTTTCCTGTTCTTGACTACAAAACATACAGTTTGGGTGTTCTATTCTTTTAATCTTAAATAAGAATGCATTTAAACCAATAACATCATGAAAAACCTTAAAATAAAAGGAACGAAGTCGTGTTTCAACAGTACATTTATAGTTATTCATATGAATAACATCCCACTGAATTGTTTCATCATTAATGGAGAAGAGGTCTTTCCATTTACCTATTCTTTTCTCACATGTGGAGTCACAATGTACATTTCTTATTACCGGATAAGCATGTTTAGAAATTCTCTTTTTTTTTTCATCAGCTCTGACACTATTTTATCAAACATATCTTCATCGGTATCCAAGGAAGAATCAAACCATGAAAGATAAATACCATTCATTAAAGAATTATATTTTCTCCTATCCTTAATTACAATATCAAATTCCAGAACTAGCTCTTCAAAGGTTTTGACACGACCCCCTATGTGCAAATCATTAATAAAATGAATTCCTTTCTCAAACCAGTCAGGGTAATAGAAAAAAGGTCTATGTTTCAAACTAACTTTCTTATTCCACCATATATAGTCCTGTAAATGAAAATTTGAAAGGCCAAGGTCTTTCAAAATACCTTCTCTATAAATATACCATACTTTTAAGGTTTCAACTAATTGAGAATTCTTAAGCTTGTTCAAAACACAACCTGGGGCGTTTGCTCTCCACAAGACTAAGCTTTGTTCATGAAAATTCAATAGCATTATCTGTTCAATATCCTTCCATGTGTTTGAATAATAAGGATCTAAGAATTTTGCAACCCATGTCATCTTCTGAGCCTGTGCATAAACCAAAGGATCAATCATACGCAAACCTCCTGAATCATAATCATTACATATTAACTCTCTTTTCACTCTATCTCTACCCCCTTTCCATATAAATTTAAAGAGCATACTATTCAGTCGTTTAAAGAACGACTGAGGTATATTTAAACAAAGCACAGTAAACATAAAAGTCAGCTGAGGTAAAAGCAGTGCTTTGACCACAGCTATCTTTCCTAATAATGACAAATTTCTTTGTTTCCAACAATTAAGTGTATGTTCTATTTGTACTAACTTGGGTACATAATTCAATTCATACAAAGATTTCGTATTCAGCGAAAAGAGAACACCCAATGCTTTAAATGAATTGTCCTTCCATTGTAAACCTTCCAACTGAAGAGGATGAAAGGTAGACCCTTTTAAGGATCCAATGTGTATAGCTTCAGATTTTGATAGATTTATTTTACATCCAGAGAATATTGCAAATTTGTGTAACAACTCAAACAGATTTTGAAAAGACTCTGCATCACCATTCAAAAATACTGTTGTATCATCTGCATACATACTCAACTTTTTTTCATAATTCCCTATGGGTATACCTTTAATATGTTCACTGCTACGAATAGCAATACCCAGAACTTCTATGGCTAAAATGAAAAGTAGTGGGGATATTGGACAACCTTGGAAAATACCTCTAGACAAAGAAATTTGATCAGTGAAAAAAACATTATTCACCACAAAACTACTTCTCTCATTATAAAAAGTTTTGATCCACTGAATGAAGTTGTTTCCAAGGTTAAATTTCTTAAGAATTTCGAATAAAAAATTATGTTCAATCCTATCAAATGCTTTTTCAAAATCTAGAAGCAAAATCGTTCCTGGTATCTTCAATATGTCCGTATATTCAATCATGTCCACAATGGTCCGAATATTAGCACTTATATTTCTACCTGGCATAAAGCCTTGTTGATCTTCCTTAATTATGGTATGTAAACTCAATCTTAATCTATTTGCAAAAAGCTTTGCTATTATTTTATAATCTACATTCAGTAATGATATGGGTCTGTAATTTTTCACTAAATAAGGATCCTTATCTTTCTTTGGTAGCAACGTTATGACACCATGTCTCAGAGACTGCGGTAACAAAGAGTTTATAAATGAGAAGTTATACATATCTAACAATAAATCAATAATATCGTTAAAGAAGACAATATAAAATTCGACCGGAAGCCCATCCAGTCCTGGAGTTTTATTGGAACTCATAGCTTTCACTATAGCCCAAATTTCTGATTTTGTCACTGGGGCATTTAATTTTGTTTTTTCTGTCTCTGCTATCTGGGGAATATCTATATTGTTCAAAAATTCTGACATCTTTTCAAACGAGTTCTGATCATTTTCAGAAGTGTAGAGGTGAGAATAAAAATTTTGTAATTCTAACAGTACCTCATCTTTTTCCCCTATTATTTTATCATTCTGCAACCTTAGTTGACGAATAACTTTCTTTTCACCAACCCTTTTCTCCAAATTACAAAAATATTTTGTGCTACGTTCTCCTTCCTCTACCCACTTCACTCTTGATCTCACTATCAGACCTGCTGTTTCTTTATCTTCCATTTCCTTGATAACATTTTCATAATTCACCAATTCTTTGGTTAATTCTACTAACTGATCTTGAGCTCCAACCCCATAAGTTATAATAGTATCTGAAATTCTTTTTTTCACATATTCAATTTTATCTTTTACTTCCTTCTTAATTTTATATTTTTCTCGTTTTTTTCTGGCACTGTATTCTATACAATATCCTCTTATTGTACATTTAAAGGCATCCCAGATAATATTTGGATTACAATCCGAATCTTTATGATTTTCTTTAAATTCTTTTATTTTTTCCTTTATAAACAAACCAAAATCTGAGTCATGTTTAAGAAGCATAGTATTACATTTCCAATATCCCTTACCACGAATAGACTCATTACACAGTAATTGCACGGAAACCACTGAATGGTCTGACCCTACACCAGAAACAATATCACTATTCTTAGCATTATTAATCAAATCTGTAGAAATTAGTATATAATCCAAACGTGAGGAAGCAACAGGGTTTGACTGGTATCGGGTAAAAATCCTCTCGTTTGGGTGATCTTTCCGCCATATATCTACCAAATCAAAGTCTTCCATGAAGAGTCTACATGCTCTTTGAGACTGAGTATTAGAGTGGTGTGGTTTAGAACCATAATAATCAAATGGGCCTAATACCAGATTCAGGTCTCCTGCTACTACCAGGTGGGAAGATCATATCTCTTCCAGCTTACCATGTAAGTCCCCCAAAAATTCAGGACAGTCCTTATTTGGCCCATAGATATTAACTAAAACTAAAATAAAACTATCTATCACAACCTCTAAAACAAGAAATCTCCCCTCTGGGTCCTCACAAGAAGAATTTATATGTACTTTTTTAGAGGGTTTAACTAATATTCCTACTCCCCTACTATTGGAGGTGTAACTCGCAAACCAAGCATTACCTCCCCATTGTGTAGACCAAATATTTTCATCTCTTTTATGAGAATGAGTCTCTTGTAGAAATATAATATCATCACCTCTCTTATGAAAATGATTAAATAAACTTTTCCTTTTAAAAAAATCCTGGATTCCTCTACAATTAAAAGAACTGATTTTGAATGACGACATGAGACAATCCATAATAATTCAAAAGTATGCGATAGTCTGGCTTCTTCTCTTGACACATACGAACCAAAGTACCAAAATTTGAAATGAAGAAAAATTAATGGCTGGATGCAGAACTGTAACAATAAAAAACAAAAACATGACAAAAAAACATACTACAATCGGTCATAGACAGCGACTGATGTTCAAGTAAACACCTGGGGTATCTCTGCAAAAATGATAAGTACAAATATGTAAGCCCAAATTTCCAAAAAAAGAAAAAAAAAAGAAAAAAGGAAATTCACCGAAAAAGAAAAACAATACCAAGATCAACATTCTGCGGTAAATATGAAATAAGTTCTAACAACAATCATGTATTAATTACAAACACAGCATCGTACAAAGCATAAACACGCATACATACACACACACATACAACACATACACATCATGGCGGGACACAGGCACGTTCCAAACAAAAAATTGGAAGATCTACATGTATTTCAACTGTAATATGATCAACTGAATTACATATTTGGCGCTGCTTTGAAACATGCAGGAAAAAAAAAAGAAAAAAAAGGAAAAGTCTGAAATATGTACAAGATTTGTTTATAAAACAAAAACTACATGGGACACAGCCATACCCCTCCCCTCAAGAGAACATTCCTGCCACACAGTAGTGCACATCCAGTATAGGTAGATTGGAGAGGAGGTGACCAAAAAGAGGTCTACTCCCACTCACCAACAATCATAAAAGTACAGCAGTCAAATGTCCTTAGTAACTCCAGTAATCTTATCGCGGATACGGATAGTGGCTGGATAGATCATAAAAGCAATCTTTCCTTCTTTCTTGAGCTTGATCAATTGAGGTAGCTTCTCCTTTCTCATTGCCTGTACTCTGCGACTGAAGTCGTCGGAGACGAACATTCTTGTCTGGTGATCACTCTGTCTCTTGCTCTTGAAGAACTCGATCAGGGACTTGCGCGCTTTTTCCTTGGCCAGGTAAGTGCTGAATCCAACGTGAATGGGGCGCGGGCGGGGATTTTGCTCTCTGGACAACTTGCCACTTCTGTGTGCTCTTTGTACTGCATCTCCGACATCCGGACAGCCAGCCTCGTTAAGCAGGTTGTTTACGAAGCTTGCACAGTCAGCGCCTTCAGCTTTTTCTGGCACATTGAACAGAACTATGTTATTGCGTCTGTTTCGGTTTTCAATGTCGTCCACTTTCTCCTCAGCTTTTTTCAATGAAATGGACAATTTCTCCACTTCCTCTTTGAGACTGGCAATATCCATCTCCATGCTTTCATGCTTCTCGCGACACTCAGCAAGCAATACGTCAAAACGGCTTTCAAGCCGGGTCTCAAACGCCTGAAACCAAGCCGGTGCCTGAAGCTTGTCATCCCGGGTATGGGCTGATGTGACTGAAGATTCCGAGCTAGCCGAGGTAGAGCCCGCTCTGGTACTGGCAGCTGCGACCGGGGCAGCCCCGGCGGAGCCCCCGCGAGCATGATGGTCAGACATGATCACTTGCGCTGCCACGTTCGGCTGGTTTTCAATTTCAGTTGAACTCTGGCTTACCGTTGAGTTGATGACTTGAGAGTCTTTCTGAGTAAACAGTTTGGTGTTCTTCTTCTGAGGTGTGATTCCAGAGGCGAAGAAACCGGAGGAGGGCTTAGACTTAGGCATTTTCAATTCCCAGGTGTTAGATATACGTCTCACTCGTAGGCCGCCATCTTGATTCCTCCCCATGGATAAAAACTTGATATTACGGCTCAAGTTTATTCTTCAATTCTTCAATGATATTTCTTTTTTAAACTGTTGCTTTCTTCCTCTTTTTCGCAATTCATTATACCATTTGATTCATGTCAAAATTTCAAGTAGACCATTCAAGAATAAAATGCCATATCACACTTCTTAATTATTCATAATTAGAAATTACTGATATTTAAAGCGCGCGCTTTTTCTGAGCGCGTGCAGGCGACGTCTTGTCGAGACCTTTCGTACCGGGGCGACATCCATTTGATGTTCTTTACCCACTCTTTGTGCAAGACGGTCTAACACTCATCGCATCCATTGTTCGTCCACTGTTCATCCACCGTTCACCCAAGGGCCCGAATTCACGAAGGTGGTACAAAAGAAACAATGGTTTAAACCATGGACAAAAACCATGGAGCGCCAAGTGTCGCACGGAATATTTCTTTACGAAATTGGTCATTTCGTCGACAAAATGACCGTTTCGTTAACGAAATTATCATTTCGTGGACGAAATGTTCATTTAGTTACAAATGTTGTCATTTCGTTACAAAATAATCATTTCATCGACGAAATGACTGATTTCTCAACGAAATATTCCATGCGACACTTTGCGCTCCATGGTTTTTGTCCATGGTTTAAACCATTGTTTCATTTGTACCACCTTCGTGAATTCGGGCCATGGTGTCTTTTTTTCGGGCTTCCATTCATACCAACAGTGGTTTAGGGCGAACAGTGGACTACCTCTGAACGTCATCCCCTGTTCAGCGTCTAGAAGTACGCTCTAAAAAAAAAAAATAAAAAATCGAGTGAAAATATTCACTCCTAAAAGAGTGAATACAAAAAAATACTCCAAAATCTTCGAGTGATCCCTGAGGTAACTCCAAAATGAGTGAAAATGAACATTTTCACTCAAAATTCACTCAAATTTCACTCTAAATTCACATTTTTTTTTTGTATTCACTCTATTAAGAGTGAATATTTTCACTCGATTTTTGTTAGAGAGTAGGAAAGGGGTATCACGTACACCAACAGTGGTCTAAGACCCCGGTCACACAGCGCTTTACGGCTTAATCACGGCCAAAACACGTCAAAAGTGGTCTCCCGTGAAGCAGACGATGTTGTTCGCGTTGATGTCGAGTTTAAGACGAGCTACGGTCGATTCATAGACGTAGCAGGACGCGGGGGAAAATATGAACTGGGTCGGACGCGGTCAAATGTTTTGAACTGCTCAAAATTTTATTCCGCGGACAATCACGGGCGGCACACGCGGTAAAAACGTGCGACACACGTGAAACACACCTGGTAATCCGTGTTCCGGCAGTGATTAAAACTTGGGAAGACGCGGTAAAGACGCGAAAGTTTAGCGGTCAGTCACAGGCAAAGCACTGTCATCTGACGCGTGGAACAGCCGCCAACGGCCATACCCTGTACAAAGCACGGCCAAACCAAAATTGACCAAAAAACTATCACTTACGACCACGTCCACCAGATTTTCATATTTTTTATATTTATAGTTTTTTGTACGTGATTTGGACGTGGAGTGCTGTGTGACCGGGGCTTATAGGGACAGTGGACGACCTCCGGTTCTCATCCATTGTTCAGTGCCTGGTATGAAAAGGATATAATACTCGCCCCACTAAGATCCCTTGTAGAGCCCACAAATGTCAAAATTTTCCACTTACTGACTTATGTCAGAATTACCACAAACACAATGCCATAACACGTCAACCACAAATGTCATAATTACCACAAATGACAAATACCATACCAAGGCAATCCCAAATGTCAAAATTGCCAGAAATGCCATAACACGTCCACCACAAAATTAATGTCAAAGCTACCATAATGTCATAACACATCAATCACAAACGTCCAAATCTGATTAACCATAAGTGCCATTACACGTCGACCAGAAATGTCAAAATATCCGTTTTAACTGCAAATGTCATAACGCGTCAACCACAAATGTCAAAACTCATTGCATGCATGGTAATAATGAGAAAATAGCGAATCAGACTACAATTTTATCAACGTTTGTTTGTCTGTCCGTCTGTGTCTGTTCAGTGGGATGAAACTTGGAGGGTGAATGAAGGTTGATCTAAGAATTACCCTCAAATGTCACTACGCGTCAACCGCAAATGTCAAAATTAATTGTTTTCATTATAGTGAAAAAAATAATATAATAAAATAAAACGGATTGAAATACAATCAAATCACACCAGTGCCTCTGTTTTATGTGTATACGGACAAAATGATCGTCTGTTTAGAGCAAGGTTTTTAATTCATATTTTGTTCACTGTATTTTATTCTACCCCTTGTGTTCGTTTGTTAGCTCATTTGGCATTGCCCCCCTCCCCTAGTGATTTTTCTCGTCTAATTTTGTTCTATTTCCCATCCGCGAGAGTTTTTAAACATAAGCAAAGGCCACTATCTGGCGCTTGCATTTCCCTCTTTTCGTAAACGTCATTTTGCGATTCCTACGCTTTTATGCTGTATAGTTGTTCAATCTTAATTAGCGCCTCATATCTTTATTATTGAGATGACTGTCAATTCAACATATTCACAATACCAAAAAACACCATCCCACCAGCCAGATACTCGTCGTGGGTAATACTACCCATGTGGAGTGACATATAATGTACTCCGAAGGCGTTGCTGGCAACTTTGCGTGCGTTGAATATTGCATTGTCGGTGAGTATCAAAAAGGAGTAGTTGGGTAACTGGCGAACCTCGCACCAAACAGCACCGAGATCACTTATCGGGTAGAAGGCAGACCATGGTCCGCTTCCCCTGCCTACGGTGGCACATAAGTATATCATGTCGGCCTCTGCGTTACACCAATAGGAGTTCATACCTGTGTAGTAAGTGGAACAGAATACGATGCTGATAGAATAAAAAGTCGAAATATTACTCTCCTAGAAAATAATGCCTAGAAATTTGGGTCGGTCTACCCAAATTATACGTTTTCTTAATTACAGTGAATCCTATTCATGTACGACTTTCTGTGGATTTGAGCTGGGGAGTTTCATGCGCGCAATCCCACTATTTTGAGAGATGAGTCTCATAAGCGATGGTACGAATGGATTGAGCTTACTAACAAAGTGTATAGCAAAGTTAAACTTTTGCTTAAAATCAGCTTTGAATGAAAAAAAAAAACATGCATGTTATTACGCAACATTTACGATTATCGAAACTTCTTACTTTCAAATGATATGTGTGCATTCGATGGATGCAGCTCTTCTAAATGAATCACAGTTTTTCTGCGTCCGTCGAAGGGTATTCTAATGAACGTGTAGACAAAGACTACGTAGACTTCTCTGTTCAAAGAAAATTACAGGCAAGGAGAAAACTCAGCGTAAGATAAACAAGATGACAGAATTTAATGTATTCATATTAATTCTATTACGTTACTAAAGTAATACATATACTCTATTATAAAATGGGTTTAAGAATGTAGCCAATTGGAAGCGCTGAAATGGGTCACGTGTGCGTGCATTAATTTCTTACTAACATGCACGGCCTGACGTCACAATGTTTACACTAGCAGTGGGCACTTTAAAATCAGTTGTTACAAGTGCGTCGCGCACTACTATACGCGCTGTCAATCCTGTAAACAACTTCTAGTTCGGGGTGCCGGCCGGCCTTTTTTGTGCATTTGTGCATAACATGTGGCGTACGTACAGTGTATACTCTTACATAGGTCTATACGTACAGTACGTACCGGATTTCCGAGTGCGACGTGCGTAAATGTTTGGGACGAACATCTTCGGACATCTTGACTTTTGAGTGAGTGCTACATGTAGCTGACTGGTATTGACCCACAAAGGTACGTGAGAAATGCTGTTAGTTTTCGACCCATTTTATAAAACAAATGATGCACAGGATTATGTCGTGGCGTTTGATAGTGAAGGTACGGCGCATTCTCGAGTATTGACAGTGGTGCAACATGCACTCGGCTGCGCCTCGTGCATGTTGCACCATCGTCAATACTCTTGAGTGCGCCGCACCTTCACTAACGCACTCATTTTGTATATGATCGCATACATGAATTATTGGTGATTAATGTACATACGTGTGTGTGTGTGTGTGTGTGTGTGTGTGTGTGTATACAAATGCCGAGTTTGCATATTATTTTGCACAAAGCACAAACCCATATTAAAAATGTCAGTCATTTTCAACAAGATTGACTAACTCGACTTATCAAGATGAATATGAAAATGTTCACGAATACCATTAGATAACAGCAATATCTATAACATAATTGTATAAATTTTTCTCACACACGTGATTTTTAGGACAAGGATTTCAAATAATTACGTCACCTTTTCTTGACATCAAGTTCCATTCTCGGGTGCACAATGGTATTGCGAAGCCTTGCGATGACACGTAAGGGACCTCTGTTCATTCCGGTTCGAAAAACGACCACGGTACTTGTGATTTCATAGTAGTTTAGTAGGTAAAGTTGCTGATTCGAGTGATCCAAAGACAGCGAGAGTAGCTTGCCAGGCAGACCTAGAAAAAAAAAGAAATAAGAGAAATAATACACGCTAGCTCACTTTCGATAAGGACAGAACAGAACAGGGGGATTGATATGATGAAACATACTATCGTGATTATGTATATCTTTATACACACGTATACAAGGCACCTATGATCAAGATGATGTGATTTCAGTAAATGGAAAGTAAAACACTTGTTACTCGTTTTTTTTTTTTTGTTTCTTTCTTACTTTATACCGATATTCGTTACCAGGGAGGCCAATATACATTAAGACATATAATTATAACAAATTGCAGGCAAACATACCCTTCAAATTATCGGGTAAAATGGGTATATTTAGGAACGGTAATTACTAGATAGAGCAGGGGTTATGGCTGTACAATTTGATTGTTAAATATGGCAATTCGCAAAACTGCTCTAAGGGATATGGAAGTTGAAACTTTACGACATCTTTGTATTCAGCACTGTGAATTCAATATAGACCTATTTGATATTAATTTCATTGTACCGAATATCACTATTTTCATGACGTGTAAACAGGAAAGTAAGAGAACGCTTAAAACAATACAAAGAAAAGTAAAGTATACAATCATCCCCTTCATTACCAGTTTTCAAGAAACGCCTTCGGCTTCACCAGTCTATCTTTTGATTTAGTTATTATTTCATATGACCACCACTTGTATTATGTCGTACTATGTTTTCATTTGTTTTGTTTTTTTTTTCTATTTGTATGCGATGCAGCGCTCCCTTGCAAAGAGGCCATTGGGGCTCTGAACGGGACAACCCTGCTTTTAAAGAAAACATGAATGAATAAATAATTAAATAAAAATACGTCTTGATCCACTTGATGGAGTAATTCAAAGGGGGGGGGGGTATCAATGCCAATTTTCATGACCATTACTATACAGTTCTACAATACAAAAACAGACTCTTGCCTTACTTGCAAGGATAATAGTTGTTGCTGTGTCCTGGAGAGAAGTGCGCAACACTGAGTTTGCTTCACTATTAACCCAGTATACAGCCTCCTCAACAGGGTTACACGACAGGATTGTTGGTGCTGGTGAAGGCGGTATCCAGTCGTATAATTTGATCACCTCAAGTTTTCGATAATATCTATGCGTCATTTCAATGCGCCCGAGGAGGAACGAATTGTTCGTTGCGATGACCGCATAAGTTTTGCCTTCCAGTGGCAGATCTGCGGGTTAAAATGCATTTAAAAAGTTAAGATTCGCTATGCAGTTTTGCCTTGCACGAAATGTTGAAGAAGGTCGTATCTTGTGAGCCTAATCCCCACTATGCCACTAAAATCGTCAGAAAAGATTTGATTAGATATCGGTATTGAGCGCCAATCTATGCATGTAGGCTACCTCTATGGCGGGTTGAATCAGGAACTGGAGGTCATGATCATGAATTAACGGTATCAACAACGGAGTAAATCTTGCAAATATCGTTTGAATCGAACGTATCATGTTCCAGTTATATCGTACTGCTGCTGGACTGTATCAGATTCTTTTTTGTTATTATTTTGTTAGATCATGTACACGTGACAGAATATGTCATTTTGGTATTGGCCATTATCCCCTTTGGAAAGACTTTTACTTCGATACATGAAACTGCATTTACAAAAGCACGGTGCGTGTAGGGACGTTTTGACGTATCACACATGACATTTGAAAATAATGCATTCATTTGAAACTGGCTTTCTACGTGCTTTTCTTTTTTCTTTGTGCATTACCATTAAGCTGTAATAGTATACTTCCTCTACTCATTTTCAATTTTGACAGATATCATGGTTGAGGTAAAGGCCTCGCGTAAAAGCTGGGATTTAAAAAAAATGGAGTTTCAAAACTCTTAAACATAAAAAATGGCAATATACATTGTATCTTAAGGAGGACAACCTTCATTAATGCCACTGAAAACACTTACAGAATATTGTTCCTTTACCTCTTATTTTGCCTTTCCAATTCTCTTCTCTTCTCTTTTATTTTTTTTATTGTATTGTTTTTTAGAGAGAGATCGAATCAGTGTTAACGTGAGCCATGTTAGTCGAAAAGTAAGCATTTTACCTTTCTTTTCGCAGAAAATCCACGGTTTCTCGGGTGATAACAAGGTAGTGGCGTTCCCTGCTGCCTTTGAAGTTGACAGCTTCGCCGCAAGCTGTACATTGTTTCCATCAATCGTTCTCCCCTTACCACAGATCGTTATTATCTCATTGCACGGCTGCGAGGCTGCACAAATTTTATACAGGCTGTAAGCGCAATTTCAGATTATGTATTTTTTTATTTGTGTGTGTGTGTGTGTGTGTGTGTGTGTGTGACAAGAAAGATTGGATGCTATAAGTGCAACAGTGAAAATTTGACTAAAATGGGATAAGAATCAAGGATGCCATGGCACAATTAAATTTCGTTGATTTTTTAAAAAGTTCTTGAATAGATAATACTGTATGAATATATAAATAATGTATTACCACCTCACAACACAGACAGGAGCTCAGATTTTTGAATATCCATATCAACCGTTGGTTGATAATGACATGATATGATATGATTTATTATCATTATTACAAAGTCTTTAATGTATTCGAATCATGAAAGCAAGAACACCCGGCTGATAGATGGGATAGAAAGTTTATCTAACAATGATTATTTGCAACAAAAATTATCGCATTTCACTTGATGCAATAACTTCCTACCAAAATTCATCGAAGAAACATATAACTTAACAAAAATTTGACTCACCAGCGAGATCACATAACATGACAACAATTAAGATCCCACATTTCATGTTAAAAAAGTGCTCGTACTCCTTAGACTGGCGTGAAAGAGTGAATAAATTCCTTGTGAGTGGTATTCAAGAAGGACTGAGATGAGCAAGGTTACTACTTTAGTCTCAGTTTCATTGCCCCTTTTCTTTCGTTCTTTTGTTTTTCTTTAATTGAATTCGATACAAAACACGGAGGGTGTGAACTACAAGAGGATTGCCAGAATTTTATTGAACATATACCTGGTTTTACCATTTCCATCCAGTTTAAAAGCATATTCTTTAGGTATCAAATTATCACACGTGCCCGTTATATATATATACAGTAACTTCAGTAAGTACGCTATGAACCTAAAAACAAGTCCTTTACGACTTTAGGTTGGAAAGGTTAGTAGTGTTTGGCGTAGCCAGGGGGGGGGGGGGGGGGGGCGATGGGGGCGGTCGCCCCCCCTAAGATTTGGACCGGGGTTTTGGGAGGCGGAAAAAAAAAATGCGTGTATACTGTATGCATGCACATGAAGCGGGTCTCCTTTGCAACCTTTCATCAAATAAGATATTTTTTTTTTAATAATTCACTCAAAGTGTGCACCAGATCGTTGAATTTCAATTCAAAATATGCAAAATTTCTCGTGCTTGGGAGGGGGTATCCCCCTCTCAAACCCTCCCCCTCTGTGCCTCTTTCCCTAGCTAAGTACACTTTTTAGATTTACAAAAAATTCTGAATAATTCTGAGTCCACAAGACTTATATTCCGAAAACTGAAGGTTCCCTCATAAGGGGAATTTCCCCTTTTAATCGACCCTTTCCTCCCTCAGTCTCCCCCCCCCCATCAGTTTTTTTTTTTTTTTGATTTCCCAAATGTTGATTCCATAAAATATGCGTATACGAGATATCTAAATTTCAACCTTAAAAAGATAAAAGCTCCATCGGAAGGGAAGGGTGGAGATAACACTCGCCCATGCCTTCTCCCTGCTCCCCCCCCCCCCCCCCCCGCCATGCAAAGAAGTAGACTGTGGCTATACCCAGATCGCTTTATTTCAATTCTAAAAACGCAAAAGCTCCGCGAGCGGGAGGGGGAATCCCCCTTCCCCTAAGCTCTAGACTTTATACATACGCACAGATGGTGCACATTCGGAATAAGAGGTAAATTCACACTTTTAACACTTCGATGAAAAAGTATTGCACCAAAAATGTGCACCAGATCGCTGAATTTCAGGTCTGAAAACGCAAAATCACCTTCGTGTGGGAGGGGATATGCCCCTATCTACACCCTCGTGTGCATGCTTTTTCTGTTTTATTGCTGAACAGAAAGTGTTCATGATATTCAGTGCAAGAATTAATACAAGAAGACTAGTGTATTTAAATGATACCATTTTATAGGCAAATTGTTCAAAAATAACCTACACTACTGCTACCTTCGACAAGTGGGCCTGTTTCACTGTTCACGTCGATAAAACGCGCAAAAACATGCATCAAATTGCACCATTTGCAACATCAAAATGCAAAAAGTTTTTACCGTGGGAGGGGGACACCCCCTCCCACCCCCTCCCCTCCCCCTCGCTTGTTCCGCTCGCTCGGGTTCAGTCGCGTTCATGATATTCAGTGAACAATAATAATACAAGAAGTGTATCTAAATTATACCATTTTATAGGCAAATTGTTTAATAACAATCTACACTAAAATATACTGCTACCTTAAACAAGTGGGACTGTTTCACGTCGATAAAACGCGCAAAAACATGCATCAAATTGCACCATTTGCAACATCAAAATGCAAAAAGTTTTTACCGTGGGAGGGGGACACCCCCTCCCACCCCCTCCCATCCCCCTCGCTTGTTCCGCTCGCTCGGGTTCAGTCGCGTTCATGATATTCAGTGAACAATAATAATACAAGAAGTGTATCTTAATTACACCATTTTATAAGCAAATTGTTCAATAATAATCTACACTAAAATATACTGCTACCTTCAACAAGTGGAACTGTTTCACGTCGATAAAACGCGCAAAAACATGCATCAAATTGCACCATTTGCAACATCAAAATGCAAAAAGTTCTTACCGTGGGAGGGGGACACCCCCTCCCACACCCTCCCCTCCCCCTCGCTTGTTCCGCTCGCTCGGGTTCAGTCGCGTTCATGATATTCAGTGAACAATAATAATACAAGAAGTGTATCTAAATTATACCATTTTATAGGCAAATTGTTTAATAACAATCTACACTAAAATATACTGCTACCTTAAACAAGTGGGACTGTTTCACGTCGATAAAACGCGCAAAAACATGCATCAAATTGCACCATTTGCAACATCAAAATGCAAAAAGTTCTTACCGTGGGAGGGGGACACCCCCCTCCCACACCCTCCCCTCCCCTCCCCCCTCGCTCGCTCCGCTCGCTCGGGTTCAGTCGCGTTCATGATATTCAGTGAACAGAATCAATACAAGAATTAGTGTATTTAAATTATACCATTTTATAGGCAAATTGTTCAATAGTAATCTACATCAAAATAAACTGCTACCATAAACAAGTGAGACTGTTTCACGTCGATAAAACGCGCAAAAACATGCATCAAATTGCACCATTTGCAACATCAAAATGCAACTAGAGATTGTAATTTGTCATCACTGACAAATTAAGGTGATCCGATTTTTTTTTTTTAATCAATGATTCGAGTCCTGATTGCAATACGCACGACCATACAAGTTCCATCTGTGTTTAGAGACATTGGCCGTGTGATGTTTGCATTCTTATTTAGCAAAGGGAGTCATATCTGCCATGTTTGGTACCAAATTCTGCATACACTATATAACGAAGAAACAGCAACAAGTACATATGACCTTTGACCTACCTTTGCACTCTCAAGATTGCATCTGATGAAATAGTGGGTTTTTTTTTTGTGAAATGATTCTCGCGACATCGTCTATACGTGTGAAAAATATGGGAAAGATCGCTTGTTCCGCTCGCTCGGGTTCAGTCGCGTTCATGATATTCAGTGAACAATAATAATACAAGAAGTGTATCTAAATTATACCATTTTATAGGCAAATTGTTTAATAACAATCTACACTAAAATATACTGCTACCTTAAACAAGTGGGACTGTTTCACGTCGATAAAACGCGCAAAAACATGCATCAAATTGCACCATTTGCAACATCAAAATGCAAAAAGTTCTTACCGTGGGAGGGGGACACCCCCCTCCCACACCCTCCCCTCCCCTCCCCCCTCGCTCGCTCCGCTCGCTCGGGTTCAGTCGCGTTCATGATATTCAGTGAACAGAATCAATACAAGAATTAGTGTATTTAAATTATACCATTTTATAGGCAAATTGTTCAATAGTAATCTACATCAAAATAAACTGCTACCATAAACAAGTGAGACTGTTTCACGTCGATAAAACGCGCAAAAACATGCATCAAATTGCACCATTTGCAACATCAAAATGCAACTATAGAGATTGTAATTTGTCATCACTGACAAATTAAGGTGATCCGATTTTTTTTTTAATCAATGATTCGAGTCCTGATTGCAATACGCACGACCATACAAGTTCCATCTGTGTTTAGAGACATTGGCCGTGTGATGTTTGCATTCTTATTTAGCAAAGGGAGTCATATCTGCCATGTTTGGTACCAAATTCTGCATACACTATATAACGAAGAAACAGCAACAAGTACATATGACCTTTGACCTACCTTTGCACTCTCAAGATTGCATCTGATGAAATAGTGGTTTTTTTTTTTTGTGAAATGATTCTCGCGACATCGTCTATACGTGTGAAAAATATGGGAAAGATCGCTTGTTCCGCTCGCTCGGGTTCAGTCGCGTTCATGATATTCAGTGAACAATAATAATACAAGAAGTGTATCTAAATTACACCATTTTATAAGCAAATTGTTCAATAATAATCTACACTAAAATATACTGCTACCTTAAACAAGTGGGACTGTTTCACGTCGATAAAACGCGCAAAAACATGCATCAAATCCCCTTTCACCCCCTCCACCTCCCCTCCCCCTCGCTTGTTCCGCTCACTCGGGTTCAGTCGCGTTCATGATATTCAGTGAACAATAATAATACAAGAAGTGTATCTAAATTATACCATTTTATAGGCAAATTGTTTAATAACAATCTACACTAAAATATACTGCTACCTTAAACAAGTGGGACTGTTTCACGTCGATAAAACGCGCAAAAACATGCATCAAATTGCACCATTTGCAACATCAAAATGCAAAAAGTTTTTACCGTGGGAGGGGGACACCCCCTCCCACCCCCTCCCCTCCCCCTCGCTTGTTCCGCTCGCTCGGGTTCAGTCGCGTTCATGATATTCAGTGAACAGAATTAATACAAGAAGTGTATTTAAATTATACCATTTTATAGGCAAATTGTTCAATAGTAATCTACATCAAAATAAACTGCTACCATAAACAAGTGAGACTGTTTCACGTCGATAAAACGCACAAAAACATGCATCAAATTGCACCATTTACAACATCAAAATGCAAAACGATCTTACTGTGGGAGGGGGGACACCCCCTCCCACACCCTCCCCTACCCCCTCGCTCGCTCCGCTCGCTCGGGTTCAGTCGCGTTCATGATATTCAGTGAAAAGAATTAATACAAGAAGTGTATCTAAATTAAACCATTTTATAAGCAAAGTGTTCAATAATAATCTACATCAAAATAAACTGCTACCACAAACAAGTGGGACTGTTCGACGTCGATACAACGCGCAAAAACATGCATCAAATTGCACCATTTACAACATCCAAATGCAAAAAGTTCTTACCGTGCGAGGGGGGACACCCCCCTCCCAAGATGAAATCCTGGCTACGCCGTTGAGTGGTAATTGCCTCTAGTTGGAGAAATTAGATCTCTAAAAATTGTAGCAACAGTTTACCTCCGGATGCCGATATTATTTATAACTGTTTGAAAATAAATCGCCTTTTGAAACAAATTTTCGTTTTTATGCTCATAAATTAGCAGTTGCAGTATGTGTAGTTTGAAATTGGAAAGCACTTGTTTACATACAGTGTACTGGAAATAAACACAGGATTATGATTAAAGTGCACTCGCAAGAGAAACGATATCTGCAATGTTACTCGTTTGCTGCAGTTTCTATCGTGATATCGTCCTTTCATTGAGGTCAAGAAAAGATACATTTTATACAGCACTAACGGTGACCTAAATGTGATCCTGTGTTTGTGTAGTCCTACGATTGTGATATTTTAGAATTGAATTCACGACAGCATTCTTAATTCTACAATATTAATTATATACAAACGCGTATAGGCCCTACAACTAAAATGTATGTTGTCAAATAGTAAGAAAGGAAAACAGTGCGCGGAGTGTCCCTTTTGAAGGAATTAGGGGCGGGGCAACTTCTAGTATGATTATGTTGTTTTGATGTATACATTACCAAACCTTGTGATGTTGCTGATGTTGAAAACTGAAAAAAAAAAGGCTGTTAGTGTAGTACGTACACATAATGCACACAATACGATATTTATTCATTTCATTCATTCATTTATTTTTTCATTTCCAACAAAAACATATATATATAAATATATTACAAAAATTGAATACAGTGCATAAATTTCATCATACAAAGTAAAGGATAAATTTACAGAAAACTTGTAGGTATAGGAAAACGTGGGAAATGGGGAGGAATGCTAAAAAGCTGAGCTTGTAGACTGCATTCCCCCACACGTAATACAAGAAATTATATGATCGATTGACTGATAAACATTGAAAATGGATGAAACAAAGATTTTCAACTAAGACAAAAAGACCTATAACCGAACTTATCCGAAACAAAACCCTGAACAAATCCGTACACTAATTATGTACATCCATACTGGAAAGAAGTGTCCCACAGTGTGTTCACAGTGTTTTCACAGTATAGTCGACTATATTAAGTGAAAACCCTCGAATTTAACAGTGTGAACAGATTTCACACTGTGTTTCTCACACTGTGGAACACTGTGTTCTTTTTAGGACTTTTTCTGTTATTTCCTCATCTCTTTGGAATAAACTCCCTCTCTATACTCGCCATGCTGAAAGTGTTGATAAGTTCAAATCATTGTTGAAAACTTATCTGTTTACTGTATATAATTAAGTTGTTGTTGTTGCTGCTGTTATTATATTATAATATGTACATAATGCTGTATCTTACCTCAATATTTTTTTCGGATTAATGCGCTTAGAAACATCAGTATAAAACGTTATATAAGTGTCATTAATTATCATTATAACTATGAATTAAGATCAAGGGAGACAGGTTGTGTCTCCTTAAGGCTCTCGACTATAATCATATCCTTTTCAATTGCGTGCTTTGCTGCTGACTTGCAACTGGCTTATCAACACTATCTCGCTTAAGCTGCATCCAGAGATTTTATACCTATGATAGGGCATACACACACACAACAATATAACATAATCTGTATATGTATATATATATATATATATATATATATATATATATATATATATATAAACAACATAATGTAAACAATATATAATTAATTATATAATTTCATATACATATAATTGCTCGCGTAAGAAGTAATGCTGAACGATGCTGATGGCAATCCATGTTTAGTAATGAAACGATAAAGAGGTGATTAAAGGACATGAAGTGACATAGAAACGCAAATAATACGATCAAAAAAGTCAAAATAATTAAATAATATTGCGAATCTACTCTAAAATACAAACCCTGCAATCTTACTGGCTATTGCACTATAAATTATAGGGTATGATATAGAGATGCATACGCGAGTTAAAGTATTGATCGGGGTGTCAGACAAGCGGAAAGTAAGATTCTCATGTAAACAAAAGTTATACAATGAGTCGTGTAATCCATGTGTATAGAAACAAATTGACAAACATATGATGTTAAGATCAGTTAGAGAAAAAGGCACAGCTGTAGTGTCGTAACATAATGAAATTCAAGGGTGAATTCGAATCGTTTCAACTCGAGCACTTTTAAAATACCGCCAAAACAATTTCATGTTAACAACAGGGCCCCATTTCATAAAAGATGTTAGGATAGCACTTTTGCTGGAATGTTAACTTCCCATAGCAACAGTCAATCAGGAATCTGGATCCTTGTCGTTACCATGACCACTGGCGTAGCCAGGGGGGGGGGGGGGGGGGGGGCGATGGGGGCGGTCGCCCCCCCTAAGATTTGGACCGGGGATTTGGGAGGCGGAAAAAAAAATGCGTGTATACTGTATGCATGCACATGAAGCGGGTCTCCTTTGCAACCTTTCATCAAATAAGATATTTTTTTGAATATTTCACTCAAAGTGTGCACCAGATCGTTGAATTTCAATTCAAAATATGCAAAATCTCTCGTGCTTGGGAGGGGGTATCCCCCTCCCAAACCCTCCCCCTCTGTGCCTCTTTCCCTAGCTTAGTACACTTTTTAGATTTACAAAAAAAAATTTGAATAATTCTGAGTGCACAAGACTTATCAGGGGAATTTCCCCTTTTAATCGACCCTTTCCTCCCTCAGCCCCCCCCCCCATCAGTTTGTGTGTGTGTCTGTGTGTGTGTGTGTGTGTGTGTGATTTCCCAAATGTTGATTCCATCAAATATGCGTATACGAGATATCTCAATTTCAACCTTAAAAAGGCAAAAGCTCCATCGGAAGGGAGGGGTGGAGATAACACTCGCCCACGCCTTCTCCCTGCTCGCCCGCCCCTCCCCCCCCCCCCCCTTCCGCCATGCATAGAAGTAGACTGTGGCTATACCCAGATCGCTTTATTTCAATTCTAAAAACGCAAAAGCTCCGCGAGCGGGAGGGGGAATCCCCCTTCCCCTCAGCTCTACCTCAATAGACTTTATACATACACACAGATGGTGCACATTCGGAATAAGAGCTAAATTCCGTGATTTTAACACTTCGATGAAAAAGTATTGCACCAAAAATTTGCACCAGATCGCTGAATTTCAGGTTTGAAAACGCAAAATCACCTTCGTGTGGGAGGGGATATGCCCCTATCTACACCCTCGTGTGCATGGTTTTTCTGTTTAATTGCTGAACTGCAGACAGCGTTCATGATATTCAGTGTAAGAATTAATACAAGAAGATTGTTTAAATGATATACCATTTTATAAGCAAATTGTTCAATAATAATCTACACTAAAATATACTGCAACCTTATACAAGTTGGACTGTTTCAACTCGTTAAAACACGCAAAAACATGCATCAAATTGCACCATTTGCAACATCAAAATGCAAAAAGTTCTTACCGTGGGAGGGGGACACCCCCCTCCCACACCCTCCCCTCCCCCTTCGCTCGCTCCGCTCGCTCGGGTTCAGTCGCGTTCATGATATTCAGTGAAAAGAATTAACACAAGTACCATTAATATAGGCAAATTGTTCAATAATAATCTACATCAAAATATACTCCTACCTTAATCAAGTGGAACTGTTTCTCGTCGATAAAACGCGCAAAAACATGCATCAAATTACACCATTTACAACATCAAAATGCAAAAAGTTCTTACCGTGGGAGGGGGGACACCCCCCTCCCACACCCTCCCCTCCCCCTTCGCTCGCTCCGCTCGCTCGGGTTCAGTCGCGTTCATGATATTCAGTGAAAAGAATTAACACAAGAAGTGTATTCAAATTGTACCATTTTATAGGCAAATTGTTCAATAATAATCTACATCAAAATATACTGCTACCTTAAACAAGTGGGACTGTTTCTCGTCGATAAAACGCGCAAAAACATGCATCAAATTGCACCATTTACAACATCAAAATGCAAAAAGTTCTTATACCGTGGGAGGGGGGAAACCCCCCTCCCACACCCTCCCCTCCCCCTTCGCTCGCTCCGCTCGCTCGGGTTCAGTCGCGTTCATGATATTCAGTGAAAAGAATTAACACAGGAAGTGTATTCAAATTGTACCATTTTATAGGCAAATTGTTCAATAATAATCTACATCAAAATATACTGCTACCTTAAACAAGTGGGACTGTTTCTCGTCGATAAAACGCGCAAAAACATGCATCAAATTGCACGATTTACAACATCAAAATGCAAAAAGTTCTTACCGTGGGAGGGGGGACACCCCCTCCCACACCCTCCCCTCCCCCTTCGCTCGCTCCGCTCGCTCGGGTTCAGTTGCGTTCATGATATTCAGTGAAAAGAATTAACACAAGAAGTGTATTCAAATTGTACCATTCTATAGGCAAATTGTTCAATAATAATCTACATCAAAATATACTGCTACCTTAAACAAGTGGGACTGTTTCTCGTCGATAAAACGCGCAAAAACATGCATCAAATTGCACCATTTACAACATCAAAATGCAAAAAGTTCTTACCGTGGGAGGGGGGACACCCCCTCCCACACCCTCCCCTCCCCCTTCGCTCGCTCCGCTCGCTCGGGTTCAGTTGCGTTCATGATATTCAGTGAAAAGAATTAACACAAGAAGTGTATTCAAATTGTACCATTCTATAGGCAAATTGTTCAATAATAATCTACATCAAAATATACTGCTACCTTAAACAAGTGGGACTGTTTCTCGTCGATAAAACGCGCAAAAACATGCATCAAATTGCACCATTTACAACATCAAAATGCAAAAAGTTCTTACCGTGGGAGGGGGGACACCCCCTCCCACACCCTCCCCTCCACCTTCGCTCGCTCCGCTCGCTCGGGTTCAGTTGCGTTCATGATATTCAGTGAAAAGAATTAACACAAGAAGTGTATTCAAATTGTACCATTCTATAGGCAAATTGTTCAATAATAATCTACATCAAAATATACTGCTACCTTAAACAAGTGGGACTGTTTCTCGTCGATAAAACGCGCAAAAACATGCATCAAATTGTACCATTTACAACATCAAAATGCAAAAAGTTCTTACCGTGGGAGGGGGGACACCCCCCCCCCCCCTCCCACACCCTCCCCTCCCCCTTCGCTCGCTCCGCTCGCTCGGGTTCAGTTGCGTTCATGATATTCAGTGAAAAGAATTAACACAAGAAGTGTATTCAAATTGTACCATTCTATAGGCAAATTGTTCAATAATAATCTACATCAAAATATACTGCTACCTTAAACAAGTGGGACTGTTTCTCGTCGATAAAACGCGCAAAAACATGCATCAAATTGCACCATTTACAACATCAAAATGCAAAAAGTTCTTACCGTGGGAGGGGGGACACCCCCTCCCACACCCTCCCCTCCACCTTCGCTCGCTCCGCTCGCTCGGGTTCAGTTGCGTTCATGATATTCAGTGAAAAGAATTAACACAAGAAGTGTATTCAAATTGTACCATTCTATAGGCAAATTGTTCAATAATAATCTACATCAAAATATACTGCTACCTTAAACAAGTGGGACTGTTTCTCGTCGATAAAACGCGCAAAAACATGCATCAAATTGTACCATTTACAACATCAAAATGCAAAAAGTTCTTACCGTGGGAGGGGGGACACCCCCCCCCCCTCCCACACCCTCCCCTCCCCCTTCGCTCGCTCCGCTCGCTCGGGTTCAGTCGCGTTCATGATATTCAGTGAAAAGAATTAACACAAGAAGTGTATTCAAATTGTACCATTTTATAGGCAAATTGTTCAATAATAATCTACATCAAAATATACTGCTACCTTAAACAAGTGGGACTGTTTCTCGTCGATAAAACGCGCAAAAACATGCATCAAATTGCACCATTTACAACATCAAAATGCAAAAAGTTCTTATACCGTGGGAGGGGGGAAACCCCCCTCCCACACCCTCCCCTCCCCCTTCGCTCGCTCCGCTCGCTCGGGTTCAGTCGCGTTCATGATATTCAGTGAAAAGAATTAACACAGGAAGTGTATTCAAATTGTACCATTTTATAGGCAAATTGTTCAATAATAATCTACATCAAAATATACTGCTACCTTAAACAAGTGGGACTGTTTCTCGTCGATAAAACGCGCAAAAACATGCATCAAATTGCACGATTTACAACATCAAAATGCAAAAAGTTCTTACCGTGGGAGGGGGGACACCCCCTCCCACACCCTCCCCTCCCCCTTCGCTCGCTCCGCTCGCTCGGGTTCAGTTGCGTTCATGATATTCAGTGAAAAGAATTAACACAAGAAGTGTATTCAAATTGTACCATTCTATAGGCAAATTGTTCAATAATAATCTACATCAAAATATACTGCTACCTTAAACAAGTGGGACTGTTTCTCGTCGATAAAACGCGCAAAAACATGCATCAAATTTCACCATTTGCAACATCAAAATGCAAAAAGTTCTTACCGTGGGAGGGGGGACACCCCCCTCCCACACCCTCCCCTCCACCCTCTCTCGCTCCGCTCGCTCGGGTTCAGTCGCGTTCATGATATTCAGTGAAAAGAATTAACACAAGAAGTGTATATAAATTATACATTTTATAGGCAAATTGTTCAATAATAATCTACACTAAAATATACTGCTACCTTAAACAAGTGGGACTGTTTCACGTCGATAAAAACGCGCAAAAACATGCATCACATTGCACCATTTACAACATCAAAATGCAAAAAGTTCTTACCGTGGGAGGGGGGAAACCCCCCTCCCACACCCTCCCCCCCCCCCTCGCTCGCTCCGCTCGCTCGGGCTCGGTCGCTTCGCTCCCTCGCAGACTAACCGCCCCCCCCTAAGATCAAATCCTGGCTACGCCGTTGACCATGACAGATGCAATTCCAGCGAGAGTTGCTATCATATCAACTTTTTTATGAAATGGGGTCCAGATCCTCATACTATAATAAATATACTGGAATTTACGCTAGCACAGACGTACTTTTTTTGTTCTCTTCTCCTGTGAAGGCGCGACAACTGTTACACAACTTCGCGAACATGAAGGAAGAGTGCCACAAGGGTACGTCAGAGGGGACTCACATGCTTAGATAGACTGAACGTATGGGGCGCCAAGTGTAGCATAGCCCATTTCGTTACGAAATTAGTCTTTTCAACGAAATGTTCATTTCATCACATCGACAACATGTCGTCAACGAAATGAATATTTCGTTAAAGAAATAGATTATCGTCGAGGAAATGACGGATTTCGTAACGAAATAGGCGATATGCGACACTTGGCGCCCCATAATATGAGCGTGCCCTGAACAGAGCGAAACTACACTGTGCATCAATGGTACGGTCTGCCCAGCTTTGCAACGGTACGTAACACGGCATTACAGAAGTTACACACAGAATACAACACTTTAGACTTTTTTTTTTGTTTAATCAACTTGTCATGATTATCTTGATAGATCGGAAAATCTAATACAGAAATGACCAAGAATTGGTTTAATTGATTAAACCTGAGCTAATGGGGTATTTACACAGAAACACACACACACACACACACACACACACACACACACACACACACACATACACACGCATTCACACACACACACACACACACAAATAAAGCTATCGCGGCTAAAAACACATACTCAAAGAAAAAATGTGCCGAAGATTGTTTTGTTCTTTTTTGTTCATGTTTCCTTCGAATATTGCTCAAGGACATTCAAAGTATCCGCTTTTGTGTAATTTTCATTTTTTGGCACTTTCTTAGCTTTATGGACTTCTGTATTATCTTGTTAACCAATCAATTTCCTTGATATCTGGAATATAGCCCTACATCGATCGCCTGTGGTGTGCTTTCACCAATCATTCCGTATGAACACGGATTTGAGATTCGCATGGCATCAGAGTCGCCATTTAATCTACGCAGCGGCAGAGGAACCAGAGGTGCGGATGCGATCTTGCTGTTCCACAGTGGCCGGCCAAAATTTTACATTACCAACAAACAATGAACTGTTTACCATTGTTTACTGAAATCAGTTTTTTTTTAAGTTAACAAAATTCTTGACTAGATAATAATCTGGTATCATTTTTTTTTCGTTATCTTTTCTTTTTTTTGGGGGGGGGGGGATTCTCGTGGAGGAAAATAGGCCCTAGTTGTTATAATTTTTGTCTGTGTGTTTGTTAGTTTTTAAATTAAGTTAAAATTCAGCCTTTACGATTATGGTGTATTGATGTCTCTCTGGTTATGTAGGACATTTTCCGAACTATACACGCGATGCTCTTGCGCGCTGTATTGCCGATAAAGTAGTGTAAAAGTTGTATGAATTTAGAATAGTCTAGCAAAATTGTTTTCATGACTCTCTATCTTCACTCGATCAACTCCGCTCTTTTTTTTTTTTTTTGGGCTGCTGTCACAATGACCAAACAGGCTTGGTTATAGACTTTGTCTGGAGCGTACAGTTCTGGCTTTCAATAAGTCGCCTCATAACCGTATCTGATCGCGTGACGCTGACACTGGCATATTCAGTTCAGTTCAGTTCAGTTCAGTTTTTTATTTCTGCATTTCAAAATCAATACAAATCAACAAATCATCAAAATACTTATATAGTCATTTACACAGGTAATATTCGTAACGTTTGGATCTTACATACATTTTCTCTTTTTTTTTCAAGAACGAATATCATATATGAAAGGAAGCAATAGGAAATGATAAAAATGAAATGCAGGGGACCATCATCATAAGCTAAGCTTGACGAGGAAGATGGCCCCAGGTAAAGAGATATATACATAAAGAAAATCTTGCCACTCACTGAGTGGGGGTAGTTGTGCAAAGGGCACAATAAAGAGATACACAAAGAAAATCTTGCCACTCAAGCCCTGGTCACAACTCGCCGTGCGTGCTTTTCGTCCGTACGTTCTTGGCGGAGGCCACGGCATTCACGTTTATTCTAAAAACGTGGGGAGGAAGTGACTAGCGCAGGGAGGAAGTACGTCAACGCACGACACTCGCACGGTTGCGCAGGGTGTAAGTACGTGGCCCGCACGCCACACCTGGCCATGAGAGGTTACGTGCATCGTACGTTGTGCACGTGATAAGTGAGTTGTACGTGCTTGCAACTTACAATCTGCGTGCGATTGCCACGTTCTCTTGCGGAGGTTGTAATTACACGTGCTGCTCACGTACGGTATCCCTACTCTGTCGCATGTTGTAAGTGCGTGCAAGTGCGATGAATTTTTTTCCCCGTCAGATGCTAGGGGTAGGCCTAATTATAGGACCATCTTCCGAGGTTCTTCAGATGTATAACCATACGTCTTCTCCATACGTGTAAATGGTAGTTTAACCTTCTGTGTGTCATATTCTTTTCATGTCTATAGGTTTTTATATTTTGTTGAAAGAAAATGAGATTGAAATAAATGAACTAAATGAAATATATGAAATGTGTGCATATTTGACTCACTGAGAGAGAAAGAGTTAATAGGCTATATCAGGTATAGGTCATAGGTTACATCACGTATAAAATGGCATTGTATTACCTGATGTAGGCTAATACTGTCAATATCAGGTATACAATGACATTGTATAACATTATTTTGGTTGAAACATCCTAACACATTGGCACTGGAGGTGAGATGCATATGAAGAGTTTGTTTGCAAAAACCGATAAGTCCATTTTTGAAGATTTTGAATTACGGTCTCTGTCATAAAGTACAAAATAATACCTTTTAAATGATATATTGGTCACTATATAAAGGTATATTTATGAAGTTATGGTCAAAAGAAGCAAAAATTTTCTTATTATTCTCTTTATTTTTCTTGACCTTTAATCGCAAATATCTCCGTTTGACAAATATGGACTTATCGGTTTTTGCAAACAAACTCTTCATATGATTTGCTGTTATGAAGTCTACCATCTTTATACCCAGTTTCAGAGGTTGTGGCATTTCAGCCATGGAGGCATTTTTTAGCTAGATTTATCAGCATAGATTTATCAGCATATTTCTAGAACAATGAATGTAGGCCTATGGTTTTGCAGTTTTATCTGAGTCTGAAGGTGTCACGTTTGCAATTAAGGCCCTATATAAGGTAATACTGTCACAGAAATTTCTTCCTTGCTTAATTTCAAAATATACACATTCTCAATTTCAGAGAATGGTACTGACTTTATCACTGTTCTGCACACACAATGATGGTCAATGCCTTTTAACCACGCTTGTGCAGCTCTTAAATGTAACAATTTTTCAAAACTCCAAAAACCTGGTCACCCCATGTACTGACCACATAGAGCTCAAGATTTCTATATGCTTTGCTTCTTCAAGCAGTTTTTGACGGTGTCTTATGTGCCCTTTATAATGATATAACAATCATTTTTTTTCTGTGTATGCGATTTTTTCGATCCCATAATCCTTACGGGGCATTTCTGACCGGTAGGTGAAATAGAACAGTATGAATATATAATTGCCAACATCAGGACATCTTGGAGACGAAATGATGATACTCTTCCGTCGGCTCGGCTCGTGTACATTGCAGAAATCACTGCGCACAACTTGCGTTTTAAGTTCGGAGCAGGTGCTTATTCGGCAAGTTCGGTACGGTCTGCGTGCTCTATTGGACAGCTGAACTCAGGGAAGTGTCGAATAAGCATGGGCTGCGCACTTATTACGTGCTCAACACGTACGTGCTACGTGCGCCGTCCGTCGAGCAAGTGACGGTGGGAAAATTTTAAAAGACGCACGGAGTCAGTGCCTTGTACGCACGTTCGCTGTAGAGGGCATGTACGTTGCCCGCACTTAGGGCGAATCCGTAGCCCGAACGCAGCGAAAGTTCCTCGTGTCCTAAAAGTGCTACGGCGTGTCTGCGTGCTCCAAAATCCGTACTGAGGCGGTACTTACTACGTACGGATCCCCAAATTTTGCCCACGTTTTTGCAAGTAGACAGCACGCACTTGCAAGTACGGCGAGTTGTGACCACGGCTTCACTGAGTGGGAAGTAATTGTGCGAAGGACGTGAGGTGCAGTGCGGTGTGCATTGTGTTGGGATGAATCTTGGTTTGTACGTTGAGTGTTATTTTGTGTATCGGTGTGATGAGGTGAATGTTACTTCAGTTATGGCCGTGAACTCATTGTTTAGGGTGTTTGTTGACCAGGTGGTATGAATATTTATGTGTCAGAAGTATACAGGATTATGAGGGTGTTTTTTAGTTCTCGTTTGAAAATGTTCAACGACGTACATTGTTTTAAATGAGGGGGTAAAGAATTCCAAATATCTGGTCCATTATGTTTTAATGATTTTTGAGCTAAAATGATTCTGGGGTTATCGAGATGGTAATCGGACGACTGACGTGTTGGATATGAATGAACGGTGGAATTTGGAGTGAAGAAGCCATCAAAAATTTTTGGAAGACAATAAATGTATATTTATACATAAAAACAGCAGTTTGAAAGGTGTGAAGATCCTCAATTTTTAATGTTTTTAGTTGACGAAATAGGGGATTGGATGGGGATAAGTAACGGGAATTGGTAATCAAACGTACAGCACGTTTTTGGAGGGTAAGAATTGGATTAATTTTAGTTGAGCCACAGTTTCCCCAAACGATATTGCAGTATGTGATATGTGGAAAGATCAATGCATTGTATAGAATAGTCAGGGAATTTTGAGAAATGAAGTTTTTCAGTCGATATAAAATTCCTACAGTTCTCTCGACAGACGTGTGGATATTATGAATGTGATCGTTCCAAGTTAAACTCGAGTCAATTGTGATTCCTAAAAATCACATTATCATATTATCATATTATCATATTATCATTGCTTGAATTTTAAATTGAAGCCAACGGTATTCCTGCACTTGCAATCTCGAGACAAGCTGGTATAGTGGCATTGCATCGGCTTTGAGATGGTAATATTTTTTTAACACCAACTTTTCCGTAGTCTTAATCGATATTGATGTCTCATCCCTGCTATACTATATAGGCGCTACATTTCAAACTTGCATAAAGTCAACTGAGAACCAAAAGGACGCTATTTTTATTTCGTTATTTGAGCATTAACAAAAACGGAACAATCAATTTTCATGATAATTATGAAAATTATCATTTCACTAACTTAATGAAAAGTGAATGAATTTATAAGAAATGTTCCATGGATATATATATATTGGGTGTAACATTGTCATGGATTTTTTTTTTTTTAACATTATACAGAATGTGGAGGGTCAGCGCAGGAAAAATAGTTGAGAAAAAAAAATACCTTAAACCATTCTAGTATAGGACTTCAATTCCACCTATCCTCTTCTCTTCTGTTACTTTTTTTCCCGAATTAAAATGTTACTAAATAATGCTGCGTGTATGTTTCCAATTCGTGAGATTGTTAAACCAAATCATGATGCAGAAGCCCACATTTACAGCTGCAATCACCTCCGTCATATCTTAGAAGTTATTTTTGTATTCATACCCTTTAATTTGTTGTCATAATGCAGAACAGCGATCAATTATAATTATCGCAGTACGTGTTTTTTTATCCCTTTTCTTTTTAAGTTTGCAGATAGATGTCAGTTAAGTAGCACATTTACTATATCAAACTGTGCCTTCACACCAGAAAAATAGTTTTCTAAAACACTCCACTTGCCAGACAGAGCAAAAATTTAATATTCCTGCACTATTGCAGCTAAATTTGGGAAAATAATGCACGCCATTATTGGTCCAATGCCAGGAAAGATGAGCCGCGCAAGTGGCGAACCTGACACCATTTAAAATTGGAACCCGGTACGGCTGGTATCCGGTATACTGTAGCCGGCGATGTATTGCGTTTGTTGCCTATAAAGATTAAGATATACAAAATGTATCAGTATCTGCTTAGTGCGCGTAACGCACCCGTAGAAGTCCATATCTGTGCAACAGAAATAACACATAAGCGCATAATAAGGTTAATTCTCATACGAACTACATCACAGTGATGACTCAATGGGAAATGAGACATTGCCACTTTTATGGGATATTTTTGCTGCTACAACCACGACAACAAATTGTTAGGATGGGATTTGGATGGATGCTAACACAACAATCGCAATGTCCAACAGTCAGATTTTGCGCAGTTCCTATGCAGCCCCTATCACACTTTGCGGGATAAGGTAAACGCATGAGAAACGAACGTAACTTTTTGACATGCATTGATATCCGTAAAAATGCGCTTCATGTCATTTTCATCCTTGGGATGGACGTTTACCTTCCGGTGTTTTCCATGACAGTGGCCAGAAAGGTTTGTGCATGCACAAAGTTTCATCTCGCCGAAAACGGAAAGCGCGGTCTGACCCATATAGTTGTGCGTTTTGTTCCCTCCTTTTTCTTCTCTTTCTCTCTCTTCTTCTGTTTTATATTTCTCTGTTGTTTGATGGCTTGCGAGAACAAGCTTGTCCGCAAATGTGTGCGCGTGTGTGTGTGTGTGGGGGGGGGGGTGTTCTCTCAAAAGGCTTTAATCGTGAATATCGTACATAATTATAGTTGTAATGAACTGCCCATTGAGCTGAAAGAGTCATGATAAATACTGTCCAGAATCTGGACTAATACCGTCGTAGGACTTTAACGCTAATCATGATAGACACATTACCCTACAATTTGTACATAATCGGTGGCAACAATACCATCTCGTCTCAAAAAAAGTCATTATCAAGCACTATCGTTTCGACGAGAAAGGAACATTTACCAATCTAGTCTATGATGGCATCGTTCCTTAACTTAGCTTTTCTTTGACATTCATACATTTTGGCTTCGACTTGACCAACATCTCTTTACTATATACACTAAAGAGATATTGGCTAGACAGCAATATCTCTTTACAGTAATGGAGTAGAGCGGTTATACGTTTGTTGCGATTATTGGTTTAACACGGGAAGTCCATTGACTTTTCACCACGAGGCATCTTTTCACAAGCGTTGCAAGTGTAGGCGAGGTCTAACTTTTATTTCTCATGGCTTCAACGAATCTAAGATTTTGCTAGGCCATATCGTCTGGCTATGAAAAGGGTACTAAAGTTTACGGAATATTCATCAGTATCACTTTCTTTGACAAGCTTATGACCCATGACCAAGACAAAAATATGGCTTTGACTGAAGCATGGTATTATGTCATGAAAAAATGAATACTGGCCCCAGTGTCATTTCTGGGCGTAGGGATAAGCCTTGGTTGAGGAAAGCAGGGAAGTCAAACCCGAAGATCGATGCTGTTCGGCAGCCGGGCCGCAAACACCTCGCTACTTGCTGCAGCTGCTTTCTGCTTGTTGACTGTATCGTTAACAGACCCTGAGTCTGATCTCGACTCCGTGTTTACACGTCTGAAATCCCTTTCATGGGGTTGGTCACGCGACATATCTCTATTTGTCATGTCTACGTCTTAACCACTTTGGAATTTGTGACACACTCTCTTTTTCGAGAGGATATTTTCAAAGTTTCAAAAGACTTTGAGAATCTTAATCCCTTATGGTTCGTAAACTCCGAACATTGCCGAACGACCGAAGTTTGTGCATGTGCAGACTCGGTGCTATATCCGTAAACATGTGGGACAATGCTGCCACTGAGACACGTGTGTGTGCGTGTGTGTGTACGCATCATATACAAACATTGTCACCGCGAGCTGCGGTGATTGGAGGAGAGGGGCCAGAAGACGCGTGACTCTTTTGGCCTCTCTTCATGCGCATGCGCACTGAGAGTGTGCATCCATTCGGAAGCTCTCGTGGCTCGCTCGGACAGCCATTTTGGGTTAGGAGATTTGTAGCATAGAGCTCTTGTAGGTTAGCGTGTTGTTCGCTGACCCATTGAGCCAGCGCTATTCTCATTCGGGGTCACTACATTTGATACAGAATGGGGGAGGCAGCGTGTTGCGTTCGTCTCCGTGCCGCACAAACCACTCACCACGATTGAGTGCCTTTAACAAGAATAAGACTTTTCAGGCTGACCTTGTAATTCATCCTTACAGTCTCCAAATGACTGTTATTCTATAATTTTCGGTATTTCATGTTTGAAAGATTGTCTGAACATAGGCCAACGCTAATACATATTGCTGTTATCTCCCAATTTTAGTACACTGTAATAGCTATTTTAAATTTCCTATACACTGTATGTTATTATGTTGAAGTTACATTTATCATTATTAACTTCACATATTTTTGTTATGCAGATAAATACATTTGTAAATCAATTAAACACATTCACAATATCAGACTTGACCATCCCATCAGAAAGATAGTCTTCCATGCTAATACTACCCTCGGGTGGCATATCAAATATTAGTATGGAACTGGAGGTAATTTGGCGTGTGTATTTCACAGCATTGCTGGCCAGGATGATGAAAGAGTGATCAGACAAATGGCGAACTTCGCACCACGCGCCAACGAGACCACGTACCCTGTAGACAACAGACGCTGCTGTTCTACCTTCGCCGCCAGATATGACATACCTTATGTATATTCCATCAGGATATATGTTGCACCAGTACAAGCCCATATCTGTGCAGCAAATGAAACAGAAATCGCAGCGACTTTTAATAAACGTGTTTCAGTGTATTTTATTCTCCTGCAAATATTGCGCCACTGAGGTCGCTCAAGTTACATTTCTCAGTGATGTTTCCATGTACAAAGGCGTCAATCTGTCCCAAAAATGACACACAAAATGGTCAACAAACAAACAAACAAACAAACAAACAAAACAAACAAAACATTTTGAACTTGTTGAAAAGCTAATCAACAGCTTGCTGCTGAAACAAGAATACGATGCCTGTATTAGAACTACATACGTTGGCAACCAAAACAACATACGAGGACTACCCCTAAAGACACATCAGCAAGGACAGCACGGTGACTACACGAAGATTTAATCCCCGCTAAAGAAATTGATGCCGGAGAGTGAGACACCTCGGCGATGGTCATACATATTCCTTCGCAAATGACGCGATATTTTATACCATCAGAGTCAAATTTGTGTGTCAATATTGCTCAATTTAGGGGAAAGGGTTGCCTCTGCATTAGATTTCGTCATGATGCCTCGAAATTAATACATGATTACAATTAACTGACAATGCGAACATCGAATTTGCGATTCCAACTTCAAATTTCAATTCTCAAACAGCAAGTAAGTATACGGTATGCCCGCAGAACATCACACGATAGTACCCGTACCACTCACACAAATTATATAGAATGTAAAGGAAAAAATGGACACACATACTGGCAATTCATATTTCAGTCGTTCGTAAAGTAATGCGTAATTTATGAACAGCTTTATGAAACAGGGCCCAGTTAACTTATTTATAGAATGAAACTGAACAAAAAAAAAAAAAAAACGTACGATGCGCCTAGCAAGGCAAAACATACAATATTATTCTCCCAACCCCTTACCTTCAAACATAATGCGTTCATTTGGTAGATACGTTCTTTCTGTAGGAATCACAGTCTTGTTTCGTCCGTTGAATGTTACTATAATGAGCTTGAACGGAAAAATTAAATAGATTTGCCTGTTTGAACGGAAATTGAATATAGGTAGAACAGAAAACAACAAAAAATCGAAGTTACGAACAAAAATTTATAATCATTTCAAATACATAATATATGTTACTTTAGATTAATCACACACCAAAGGTTGGAAATAATAATAGACACCAGGAACTTTAAACTTTCTTTCTGTTAGGCGTCTTTAGTAGTATGAGACAATCACACTCAAAGTCAATGATATTAGACATAATAAAAGGTGTTCATGACGGCTATGAAATAACCGCAATATATTTTGTTATCAATTGTCAAGAAATTTCAGCACATCACACGTGATTTTTATGTGAAGGATTTCAAATAATAACGTCACCTTTTCTTGAAGTCAAGCTCCATTCTCGGGTACACAGAGGTATTGGGAAGCCTCACGATTACACGTGTCGGTCCCCTGCTCATTCCGGTTCGAAGAACTACCACGGTGCTTGCGATTTCATCATAGTTGAGGAGGTAAAAATGCTGATCGGAGTGATCCAGGGATAGCGAGATTCCCTTACCAGGCAGACCTTCAAAGAAAAGTTTAGAATTACTCTTCACTTTACGCATGCGCACTTTCAAGCAGAAAATAGCACAAAGGGCATGAAGGGTAGACAGGGCCGGCGCAGTGTTTTCAAAAGTGTGGGGGCCCACTTCCGGGTTTCATGAGCTTACAAGCAAAAACAAAAACAAAAACAATAAAAAAAAGGCTCATCTCTTCTCCCCGTCCACTTCCGGGTTTCTTGAGCTGACAAGCAAAAAAATCACACCCGTCCACTTCCGGGTTTCTTCAGCTTACAAGCAAAAAAAAAAAAAAAAAAAAGGTATTCAGAGAAAAAACATAACCTTACCGCCGCCATACTTCAAGATCCCTATCTATTTCTATTTTAGTGCCACTTACGTACTTCCGGGTAAAAAAAAGGGTGGGGCCCAAAGTGATGACACCTTATGTGTTCCTTTGTATGGTTCACAAAAAGTGTGGGGGCCCGAGCCCCCACGGCCCCCTCGGCTGCGCCAGCCATGATAGAGACTGACAAACATTGGAAATGCACTTTAGCTTAAAAAAAAAAAAAAAAAAAAAAAAAAAATCTGAATGTACTTACTCGTACAAGGCATCTGTAATATCAAGATGATTTGATTTCATTATTTTAACGAAAATGTAAGACACTTGTCCTTTGTTTGTTTGTTTCTTTGTTTCATACCGACATTCGTTGCCATGTGTCCATACACACACTGAAATGTACAACGACATAACCTTTCAAGCATCACGTAAAATGGGTAGGAGTCACACTATTGGATAGAGCATGGCTGTACAATAATGGAGTGCAGAAAATTCGATTGACTGCTTGAAAGAATAGGCCTATGCAAACTGCAACCTCATGGCATCTCGTTGATTAGTAAGGTGAAATACACAACTTCAAAACTACGAAGATTAGATAATCATCGTATTTCATAATGTTCATAATGTTATTGACATTGTAATTCTATGATACTTTTTCTGATTAATCGAATAGCGCTCTGAATGTATGTCATTATTTTTCTTATTTTCTTACTGACACTCTGTCTGCATCTATTGTTTTACTGTCTGATGGCTGTAAAGCGATGAATTTGCATTCTCTATGATACCGTCGACAGTCTCCCTGTTAGAATTCACGTTTGTCAAGTCATTATGTCTCAATTAGTATTGCTATAGATGAAGTAGATGTCCCTGTCATTGTCAGTGTCCGCAAGTACGTCCCTGACTTTATTTCTTTCTTTTGTGTGTCTGCATGTCTATGTCTAGGTCATTGGTTTGTCCCTACCCTTACATCGGCTTCAAAGCACTTCAATTACGATACAGCAAATACTCATTTATGTTAAGGGAACACATAAACTACGTACATCTAAAAACGTGGCAGATGTGTATGTCTGCTCCAGCATTTTCAAATCCAGCAGGCTACTTGTACACATGTGTATTTGCTGGATATATTTATCACAGAACTGTTTATTTAAAATAATTGGCTATCACTATTTTCTATAGATACTGAATAGGGAAGAACCCAGTGAAAAGTACACATTGATGCAGGAATTCAAAATTTATTCAGTTTCGAAGGGAGGGGCGCTAACAATGCTGAATCTTAATAGCACATAATAGGCTACAACGCTGCAATACAATAATTGCAAACTCTCTCTCTCTCCTTACTTGCAGTGATACTTGTTGTTGCCGTGTCTAACAGAGAAGTCCGTAACACCGAGTTTGTTCCACGATTAACCCAGAACACAGCAGTATCAACAGGGTCGCACGTCACGACTGTGGGCGTTGGTGAAGGCGGTAGCCAGTCGTATATTTTGACCTCACAAATTGCTGGCTTTGGTGTCATTTTAATGCGACCATCAAGAAAGGAATTAATCCTGGAGATGACTACAAACATGTTCTCTTCCAGCGGAGAATCTGAGGGGAAAATGTATAATAAAATTAAAGTTCTAGTACAATTTCGCCTTGCAGAAAATGTTAAATGAAATCTAAAGCTTGTAGCCTAAAATTTCCTTATATATAATGTATAATGTCGTGGGAAAAGAATGGCTTCGAGATCAGTTTCAAATGTCTATTTTTTTCTGCTTCAAGATGTACCAGCACGGCAATCACGACCTGTCACGTTATTGCCCATCCCGTCTCACTGCGTTGTCTCACGTCTGTCCCGTTTTGTCCACGGTGGTCTGAAACATGACTGCCTTGGCCGCCAGAGTGATGATGCAAACGCAGCATAACAGCACTGTGTTCGTTTTATGTTATCACTGATTGAAATAGATCGTAATATTATTTGAAGTAAAAGCTCAAATTAAAAACTGGAGTTTTGCATCACTTGGAACATCAAAGCGATTATAGAAATCTATCTATCTATCACTACAATGACTGGTTCTTAATTCTCTTCTTTTTTATCTTTGCAGTTTTCTTTTGAATAATCAAACAAATGTTAATATCAGTCGGAAAGTTATAAGATTTTTTAACTTTTCTCCTTGCACAAAATCCATTGTTTCATAGGCGATGGCAATGTAGAGGTTTTCCCTGCTGGCTCTAAAGATGAGCTCTTCGCCACAAGCTGTACAGTGCTTCCATCCACCAATCGCCTCTTGCCACAAATCGTCACCACCTCTTTGCACTGCTGCGACGCTACACATCGCAGGCATTGATAAAACGTTTGAGAGAGACCTAAATAGCAGTTCAGGGCCAACTCAAACTTAGACCGACATTTTATCACCAGCACAGTAAAACTTTGGTCAAAATCGGACAAAATTTTAAAAAGTTATCTGAAAGTGTAGATTTCTGTCGATTTCAGCAAAACACTCAAGCTAAATATGCAAATGGGTGGGTTGATTATGTCTTCTCCTCGCAATTTTACATATTATAGAAAGATAGTTACATAATAGAACCAGCTCACTCATTCATGATAACCCATTCAAAGTGTTCTGCAAAGATGAGCAAGACTTCACCATTTCATAACTCCTTTTATCATTTCATTTGACTTTATGTACATCATGATATATAAATCTATATATAACTTACTTCATATTAGATATTTTCGTATTTGTACGATCTCACTCTTTCTTTTCAAAATAATCTATGAACTTGTTCAAATTCCTGTATAAAAAAAAGAAAGCTGGTGACTAAGCAGTACAACAATGAATATTCCGAATAAAAAAGCAGTAATTGGTGAAATAAAGTGGGATGATGAAACAATTGATGACCCTGTTGATATTGCAAATATGTTTAATTCTTATTTTTCAAAAATAGGTGAAACGCTTGCTCATGGTATTCCGGCTACAGAACAGAATTTAACTGAATTTCTAGGCCAGAATAACCCAAATTCTATTTTTTTAACTCCAACAAATAGACATGAGATTATCGACATTGTATCCTCTTTAACAAACAAACGAAGTTCCGGTTATGATGATATAGATAATTGTATCCGTAAAGGTGTTATATCTTCAGTTGCAGATCCCTTGGCCCACATTTTTAATCTGTCAATTTCTAATGGTATTTTTCCTGATAAGATGAAATTGGCTTAAGTAATTCCAATATTTAAGAAAGGTAATAATCTGGATGTCAGCAATTATCGTCCAATCTCTTTATTATCTTCATTGTCGAAAGTTTTAGAAAAAAAATAATGTACATCAGAACTATTAATTTTTGTAATGTGCACAAAATGTTCACAAATTGCCAGTTTGATTTTCGAGAGAGACACAGTACTATCCATGCAGTTCTTCATTTTATTGATAAAGTTGTTAATGCAACCGACAACCATTCTCATTTAATTAGTATATTCTTGGACTTCTCCAAGGCCTTCGATACGATTAATCATAACATTTGCTCCATAAGTTATCGCACTATGGAATACGTGGGAATGCCTTGGACACTGTTGGAGTGGTTCAAGAGTTATTTAGCTAACAGAAAACAGTTTGTTTCATTTAAAGATAATCATTCAGTTATAAGAGATGTTAAGTGTGGCGTTCCACTGGGAAGTCTCTTAGGGCCGCTGTTATTCATCATTTATATTAATGATTTTTCCTCTGTTTCAGAGCTACTTTCTTTTATACAGTTTGCTGATGATACCAGTGTTTTTCTTGCCCATAACGATATCGATGTTCTAGTTCAACAAGTAAATACGGAATTGAAAAAAGTGACCAACTGGGTCAGAGCTAACAAGTTATCTTTGAATGTTCAAAAAACAAAAAAAAAAATGCTTTTCAGCAATACTGTTGATTCTTTGAACTCAGAAATAGTTCTGAATGATTATAATTTAGAAAGTGTGTCATATTTCAAATTTCTTGGTATTTTTGTAGATGATAAACTTTCTTGGAAAATACATATAGATCATATCTGCAAAATTATTTCTCGCAATATAGGTGTTATGAATAGACTGAAATGTTATATTCCTGAAAAGACCCTACTAGTGTTATACTCCTCTTTGATACTCCCTTACCTTAATTATGGAATTTTAGCTTGGGGCAATACTCATCAGACACTACTGAATATAGTGTTATTATTGCAAAAGAAAACCCTCCGTATCATTTCTAATTCTCCTACACGTTCACATACAAATGCATTGTTTGACTGTTATAAGCTATTGAAAATCAAGGAATTATTCTTATTTAACTTAGGTCAATTTATGTATATGTATGATAACAATTTACTCCCACCTATATTTGATTTTATGTTTTAAAAAATCAATCATTCCATAATTACCCCACCCGACGTTCTAACGAGTTTCATTTACCACTTCTTCTAATGATTTTAGCAAAGAATACACTTATTTACACTGGACCAAATTATTGGAATTCCCTGAATCATGATTTAAAATCTGCTCCATCTATATATTCATTTAAAAGGAGATTAAAGTCTTTTCTTGTACAATCTTATAATGACGACTCGCAGAATCAGAGTAGTTTATAGGCTTACTTTGTTACTCATCCGCAATATCGGCATTGCCGTTCTCTTTATTATATTTTTGTAACTATTGCTCAAGCCTTGATTATGAGATTTTCTTTAACCTATACTTCGCAGTTGCAGGGTTTGTTCTATATTCTTTTTTCTTCTTCTCTTTCTTCCTCAAACCTCCGAGGATCGTCATCTGTGTTGCATATTCCTGTCTATTTTGTTACCTCTTTATCACGCTATAGTCTTGTTTCCTCTTGTGTCGTCAAGTCAGTTTTTTTTTCTTGTTTTTCCTCCTACAAGTAGTCTTGTTGCTGTCCCAGTCCTGTTGCATGTTCATTACTCTGTTTGTAGTTGTTTTATGTATAACTGTTTGTTCGTCTGTCTCTTAGTGGGCTGCCAAACTTTTTTGTGACGAACCTTTTGTGCGGATTTTTTGCTGTTTTCAATTCAATTTTTACATCGGACTTCTAATAAAAGAGGGGCCCACACTCTACAAGCTCTGGGTCCCTCCGTTTTTTTTTTTTTCACACAGTGCATATATTGAAAACTATTTCACTTTCGTTATCTTAGCAACTATTGCAATGTATCGCTAGTGTTATCTTTTTTTTGCTATTATTGTTGTTTTCTCTGTACAATTATTGTATGCATTGATTATGTCACTTAAGAAAGTGAGATTTATGTTTGTGTTATATATTGTGGAAACGAATAAACATGAACTTGAACTTGAACTTGAACAACTACTTCTGACTCAGCCAACAATTGCGTTTTATGCTCTTTTTATAACAAAACCAGCACTTTCTCTTCGCTTTCAAATTTTTCCATACTAATAAGATGAATAATTTTCTATATTCAGGTTAATTAACACAATTAACTTGCAATGTATATATATATATATATATATATATATATATATATATATATATATATCGACCATAAATAATGGGAAGACTTTGATCTAGATTATTTAGTTGTGCCTTTGATATCAATTCTAACTATGAGTAATAGTAACTTACTGTTATGATTATAGGTTAATGCAATATGTTCCTATATTCATCAAAGAAATATAACAAGAAGACGACTCACCAGCAAGATGGCATAACATGGTAACTATCAAGGCTGCCCCGTTCATGTCAAATGTGTGTGTACTCGTGTGATGGCTTGCTTGATAGAGTACCTTCCACGTGAGTGATACAGGACTGAGATGACCAGGTATGAGTACTGCGTTGGTCTCAGTCTGTAACCCTTTAAATATCCTTTCTTCTTCTTCTTCTTCTTCTTCTTTTGTACAAAAAAAGAAGAAGAACGGGGTGAGAACAGCGGGAGTGCTGAAGGAATTATTAATGAACATTATAAATATTATATCAAGGGTCCTTCTATTTTCTATCCCGTGTAAGAGCAGTCGCTTTCGCGGTCAAATTGCTCCACGTCCCATTTTTATACAGCAGTAACTGCCGTAAGAATGATAAAGTTTGGAAAAACGCCCTTTTACGACTTTTAGCGGAGAGGCTAGTCTGTTAATGGCGTCTTTTTGTAGAAATTATAACAATGTCTCTTAAAGGTAGGGAATCCCATTTGCATGCCTTAAATGAAGAGATGTATAAATACAGTGGTATGTTGTTGTCATTGTCAGTGTCCGCAAGTACGTCCCTGTCTTTATTTCTTTCTTTTGTGTGTCTGCATGTCTATGTCTAGGCCAAAATTTTTCAGAAAAAAAAAGATAAGAACAAAACGTGATGATGACGCGGAAATTATACAAATTTCGGCTCACTCGCGCGTACTAATCTAGAGTGTTTCTTAAAGTCCTCAGTTTGTTGGTATAGATAAATCGTTATCTATAAGGCCGTCACTATATCTCGATTAGATTTTAAGATTTGATAAGCAAAAAATGACAAGAATTCCATGTTTTGTAAGCTGAAACACAAAAATTTTCGGCTCGCTCGCTGCACTCGCTCGCCAAAATTTATCAAAGTTCATTACATTTAAATCACCCCTAAAAGACCCCTTTTAAGTGCTTGAAAAAGCATATCATGTGGACTTTGCTTAAAGTCCCTAGCGGGATGGGGTTGGGCTTGAACACTTTTTCAGAAATTAGGGGCGCAATTTTCGTGCTTGCCCCGGGCGCCGTTTTCCCTAGATACGTCACTGATTTGAAAATAATGCATTCATTTGAAACTGGCTTTCTCCGTGCCTTTCTTTTTTTGTGTGTGCATTACCATTAAGCTGTAATAGTATACTTCTTCTACTCATTTTCAATTTTGACAGATATCATGTTTGAGGTAAAGGCCCCGCGTAAAAAGATGGGAGTAGAAAAAAAATGGAGTTTCCAAACTCTTAAACATACAAAAATGGCAATGTACAGTGTATCTTACGGGGGGCAACCTTCATTAACGCAATTGAAAACACTTACAGAATATTGTTCCCTTACCTCTTATTTTACCTTTCCAATTCTCTTCTCTTCTCTCTCTCTCTCTCTCTCTTTGTTGAGAGAGGTCGATTAAGTGTTAACATGAGGCACGTCACTCAAAAAGTTAGATCAAGTCTGACCTCAACCTTAGTTTGTTTAGTTCTCACATGTTAACACTATAGCCACTTTATGTTTCACTTTACAATTCTCATGTGTTACTACTCTTGTGCTTCGATCCTTTTGTTAGAAACTGTGCACTATCTTTGTAAATATGTTACTTATCATTCTTCTTGTATCACTCTATGTTATACACTGTATATACACTATGTACGTTAATAAAAACAAAAAGATAAAAAAGTTAGCATTTTACCTTTCTTCTCGCAGAGAATCCACGGTTTCATGGGCGATGGCAAGGTAGTGGCGCTCCCCGCTGCATTTGAAGTTGACAGCTTCGCCACAAGGTGTACGGTGCTTCCATCAACCATTTTCCCCTTACCGCAGAGCGTTATTATCTCATTGCACAGCTGCGAGACTACACAAATCTTAGACAGGTTTTAAGCGCAATTTCAGATCATATATATATATTTTTTTACTTGTGTGTGTGTGTGTGTGTGTGTGTGTGTGACAAGAAAGATTGGATGCTATAAGTGCAACAGAAAAAAAAAATTGACTAAAATGGGATAAGAATCGAGGATGCCATTGCACAATTAATTTTTTTTTTTTTTAAGTTCTTGAATAGCTAATATCAATATACAAATCCAAATTATGTATCATCACCTCACAACAGAGACATGAGCTCAGTTTTTTGAATATCCATATCAACCGTTTGGTTGATATGATATGATTTATTATTATTATTACAAAGTCTTTGATGCATTCGAATCATGAAAGCAAGTGCATCAGGCTGATAGATGGGATAGCAAGTTTATTCAACAATGATTATTTGAAACAAAAAGTATCGCATTTCCCTTGCTGCAATAACTTCCTACCAAAACTCATCGAAGAAACACATAACTTAACAAATAGTTGACTCACCAGCAAGATCACATAACATGACAACAATTAAGACGCCACGCTTCATGTTAAAAAAAAAAAGTGCTTGTACTCCTAGGACTGGCGTGAAAGAGTGAATAACTTCTTTGTAGGTGAGTGGTATTCAAGAAGGACTGAGATAAGCAAAGTTACTACGTTTGTGTCAGTGTTGTTTTGCCCCTTTTCTTTCCTTTTTTTTTTTTTTTTTTTTTTTTTTTTACTTTACTACGTAATTAAACTGGCTATAAAGCATGGAGGGTGTGAACTGCAAGAGGACTGACGGAATTATTAATGGACATATACCCGGTTTTACAATTTCCACCCAGCATAAAAGCATATTCTTTAGCTTTCAAATTATAACACGTGCCCGTTATATAATTATACAGTAACTTCAGTAAGTAAATTATGAATTTAAAAACAAAAAAGTCCTTTACGACTTTAGGTTGGAAAGGTCAGTAGTGGTAGTTGGAGAAATTAGATCTCTTAAAATTGTAGCAACAGTTTACCTCCCGATCCCGATATTATCTTATTACTGTTTGAAAATAAATCGCCTTTTGAAACAAATTTTCGTTCTTATGCTCATAAATTAACAGTTGCAGTATGTGTAGTTTGAAATTTCGCTAACTGGAAAGAAGTTGTTTACATACAGTGTACGGGAAATAACCACAGGATTATGATTAAAGTGCACTCGCAAGAGAAACAATATCTGCAGTGTTACTTGTTTGCTGCAGTTTCTATCGTGATATTGTCCTTTCATTGAGGTCAAGAAAAGATACATTTTATACAGCACTAACGGTGACCTAAATGTGATCCTGTGTTTGTGTAGTCCTACGATTATGATATTTTAGAATTGAATTCACGACAGCATTCTTAATTCTACAATATTAATTATATACAAACGCGTATAGGCCCTACAACTACAATGTATGTTGTCAAAGAGTAAGAAAGGAAAACAGTGCGCGGAGTGTCCCTTTTGAAGGAATTAGGGGCGGGGCAACTTCTAGTATAAATTATGTTGTTTTGATGTATACATTACCAAACCTTGTGATGTTGCTGAAGTTGAAAACTGAAAAAAAAAAAGGCTGTTAGTGTAGTACGTACACATAATGCACACAATACGATATTTATTCATTTCAATCATTCATTTATTTTATCATTTCCAACAAAAACATATAAATATATTACAAAAATTGAATACAGTGCATAAATTTCATCATACAAAGTAAAGGATAAATTTACAGAAAACTTGTAGGTATAGGAAAACGTTGGAAATGGGGAGGAATGCTAAAAAGCTGAGCTTGTAGACTGCATTCCCCCCACACGTAATACAAGAAATTATATGATCGATTGACTGATAAACATTGAAAATGGATGAAACAAAGATTTTCAACTAAGACAAAAAGACCTATAACCGAACTTATCCGAAACAAAACCCTGAACAAATCCCTACACTAGTTATGTACATCCCTACTGGAAAGAAGTGTCCCACAGTGTGTTCACAGTGTTTTCACATAACAGTGTGAACAGATTTCACACTGTGTTTCTCACACTGTGGAACACTGTGTTCTTTTTAGGACTTTTTCTGTTTTTTCCTCATCTCTTTGGAATAAACTCCCTCTCTATACTCGCCATGCTGAAAGTGTTGATAAGTTCAAATCATTGTTGAAAACTTATTTGTTTACTGTATTTACTGCTGTTGTTATATCATATGTACATAATGCTGTATCTTACCTCAATATTTTTTTTTTCGGATTAATGCGCTTAGAAACATCAGTATAAAACGTTATAAAATTATAAGTGTCATTAATTATCATTATAACTATGAATTAAGATCAAGGGAGACAGGTTGTGTCTCCTTAAGGCTCTCGACTATATCATATCCTTTTCAATTGCGTGCTTTGCTGCTGACTTGCAACTGGCTTATCAACACTATCTCGCTTAAGCTGCATCCAGAGATTTTATACCTATGATAGGGCATACACACACAACAATATAACATAATCTGTATATGTATATATATATATATATATATATATATATATATATATATATATATATAAACAACATAATGTAAACAATATATAATTAATTATATAATTTCATATACATATAATTGTTCGCGTACGAAGTAATGCTGAACGATGCTGATGGCACTCCATGTTTAGTAATGAAACGATAAAGAGGTGATTAAAGGACATGAAGTGACAAAGGAACGCAAATAATACGATCAAAAAAGTCAAAATGATTAAATAATATTGCGAATCTACTCTAAAATACAAACCCTGTAATCTTACTGGCTATTGCACTATAAATTATAGGGTATGATATAGGGATGCATACGCGAGTTAAAGTATTGATCGGGGTGTCAGACAAGCGGAAAGTAAGATTCTCATGTAAACAAAAGTTATACAATGAGTCGTGTAATCCATGTGTATAGAAACAAATTGACAAACATATGATGTTAAGATCAGTTAGAGAAAAAGGCACAGCTGTAGTGTCGTAACATAATGAAATTCAAGGGTGAATTCGAATCGTTTCAACTCGAGCACTTTTAAAATACCGCCAAAACAATTTCATGTTAACAACAGGGCCCCATTTCATAAAAGATGTTAGGATAGCAACTTTTGCTGGAATGTTAACTTCCCATAGCAACAGTCAATCAGGAATCTGGATCCTTGTCGTTACCATGACAGATGCAATTCCAGCGAGAGTTGCTATCATATCAACTTTTTTATGAAATGGGGTCCAGATCCTCATACTATAATAAATATACTGGAATTTACGCTAGCAAAGACGTACTTTTTTTTGTTCTCTTCTCCTGTGAAGGCGCGACAACTATTACACAACTTCGCGAACATGAAGAAGAGTGCCACAAGGGTACGTCAGAGGGGACTCACATGCTTAGATAGACTGAACGTATGGGGCGCCAAGTGTAGCATAGCCCATTTCGTTACGAAATTAGTCTTTTCAACGAAATGTTCATTTCATCACATCGACAACATGTCGTCAACGAAATGAATATTTCGTTAAAGAAATAGATTATCGTCGAGGAAATGACGGATTTCGTAACGAAATAGGCGATATGCGACACTTGGCGCCCCATAATATGAGCGTGCCCTGAACAGAGCGAAACTACACTGTGCATCAATGGTACGGTCTGCCCAGCTTTGCAACGGTACGTAACACGGCATTACAGAGGTTACACACAGAATACAACACTTTAGACTTTTTTTTTTGTTTAATCAACTTGTCATGAGTATCTTGATAGATCGGAAAATCTAATAGAGAAATGACCAAGAATTGGTTTAATTGATTAAACCTGAGCTAATGGGGTATTTACACAGAAACACACACACACACACACACACACATTCACACACACACACACACACACACAAATAAAGCTATCGCGGCTAAAAAGACATACTCAAAGAAAAAATGTGCCGAAGATTTTGTTCTTTTTTGTTCATGTTTCCTTCGAATATTGCTCAAGGACATTCAAAGTATCCGCTTTTGTGTAATTTTCATTTTTTGGCACTTTCTTAGCTTTATGGACTTCTGTATTATCTTGTTAACCAATCAATTTCCTTGATATCTGGAATATAGCCCTACATCGATCGCCTGTGGTGTGCTTTCACCAATCATTCCGTATGAACACGGATTTGAGATTCGCATGGCATCAGAGTCGCCATTTAATCTACGCAGCGGCAGAGGAACCAGAGGTGCGGATGCGATCTTGCTGTTCCACCGTGGCCGGCCAAAATTTTACATTACCAACAAACAATGAACTGTTTACCATTGTTTACTGGAATCAGTTTTTTTTTTTTTAAGTTAACAAAATTCTTGACTAGATAATAACCTGGTATCATTTTTTTTTGTTGTTGTTTCGTTATCTTTTCTTTTTTTTTTTGGGGGGGGGGATTCTCATGGGGGAAAATAGGCCCTAGTTGTTATAATTTTTGTCTGTGTGTTTGTTAGTTTTTAAATTAAGTTAAAAATCAGCCTTTACGATTATGGTGTATTGATGTCTCTCTGGTTATGTAGGACATTTTCCGAACTACACGCGATGCTCTTGCGCGCTGTATTGCCGATAAAGTAGTGTAAAAGTTGTATGAATTTAGAATAGTCTAGCAAAATTGTTTTCATGACTCTCTATCTTCACTCGATCAACTCCGCTCTTTTTTTTTTTGGGGCTGCTGTCACAATGACCAAACAGGCTTGGTTATAGACTTTGTCTGGAGCGTACAGTTCTGGCTTTCAATAAGTCGCCTCATAACCGTATCTGATCGCGTGACGCTGACACTGGCATATTCAGTTCAGTTCAGTTCAGTTCAGTTTTTTATTTCTGCATTTCAAAATCAATACAAATCAACAAATCATCAAAATACTTATATAGTCATTTACACAGGTAATATTCGTAACGTTTGGATCTTACATACATTTTCTCTTTTTTTTTTTTCAAGAACGAATATCATATATGAAAGGAAGCAATAGGAAATGATAAAAATGAAATGCAGGGGACCATCATCATAAGCTAAGCTTGACGAGGAAGATGGCCCCAGGTAAAGAGATATATACATAAAGAAAATCTTGCCACTCACTGAGTGGGGGTAGTTGTGCAAAGGGCACAATAAAGAGATACACAAAGAAAATCTTGCCACTCACTGAGTGGGAAGTAATTGTGCGAAGGACGTGAGGTGCAGTGCGGTGTGCATTGTGTTGGGATGAATCTTGGTTTGTACGTTGAGTGTTATTTTGTGTATCGGTGTGATGAGGTGAATGTTACTTCAGTTATGGCCGTGAACTCATTGTTTAGGGTGTTTGTTGACCAGGTGGTATGAATATTTATGTGTCAGAAGTATACAGGATTATGAGGGTGTTTTTTAGTTCTCGTTTGAAAATGTTCAACGACGTACATTGTTTTAAATGAGGGGGTAAAGAATTCCAAATATCTGGTCCATTATGTTTTAATGATTTTTGCGCTGAAATGATTCTTGGGTTATCGAGATGGTAATCGGACGACTGACGTGTTGGATATGAATGAACGGTGGAATCTGGAGTGAAGAAGCCATCAAAAATTTTTGGAAGACAATTAAATGTATATTTGAAGGGTTTGTTTGCAAAAACCGATAAGTCCATTTCTGAAGATTTTGAAGTACGATCTCTGTCATAAAGTACAAAATAATACCTTTTAAATGATATATTGGTCACTACATATAAGGGTACATTTTTGAAGTTATGGTCAAAAGAAGCAACAATTTTCTTATTATTCTCTTTATTTTTCTTGACCTTTAATCGCAAATATCTCCATTTGGCAAATATGGACTTATCGGTTTTTGCAAACAAACTCTTCATTTATACATAAAAACAGCAGTTTGAAAGGTGTGAAGATCCTCAATTTTTAATGTTTTTAGTTGACGAAATAGGGGATTGGATGGGGATAAGTAACGGGAATTGGTAATCAAACGTACAGCACGTTTTTGGAGGGTAAGAATTGGATTAATTTTAGTTGAGCCACAGTTTCCCCAAACGATATTGCAGTATGTGATATGTGGAAAGATCAATGCATTGTATAGAATAGTCAGGGAATTTTGAGAAATGAAGTTTTTCAGTCGATATAAAATTCCTACAGTTCTCTCGACAGACGTGTGGATATTATGAATGTGATCGTTCCAAGTTAAACTCGAGTCAATTGTGATTCCTAAAAATCACATTATCATATTATCATATTATCATTGCTTGAATTTGAAATTGAAGCCAACGGTATTCCTGCACTTGCAATCTCGAGACAAGCTGGTATAGTGGCATTGCATCGGCTTTGAGATGGTAATATTTTTTTAACACCAACTTTTCCGTAGTCTTAATCGATATTGATGTCTCATCCCTGCTATACTATATAGGCGCTACATTTCAAACTTGCATAAAGTCAACTGAGAACCAAAAGGACGCTATTTTTATTTCGTTATTTGAGCATTAACAAAAACGGAACAACAATTTTCATGATAATTATGAAAATTATCATTTCACTAACTTAATGAAAAGTGAATGAATTTATAAGAAATGTTCCATGGATATATATATTGGGTGTAACATTGTCATGGATTTTTTTTTTTTAACATTATACAGAATGTGGAGGGTCAGCGCAGGAAAAATAGTTGAGAAAAAAAAAATACCTTAAACCATTCTAGTATAGGACTTGAATTCCACCTATCCTCTTCTCTTCTGTTACTTTTTTTCCCGTAATAAAATGTTACTAAATAATGCTGCGTGTATGTTTCCAATTCGTGAGATTGTTAAACCAAATCATGATGCAGAAGCCCACATTTACAGCTACAATCACCTCTGTCATATCTTAGAAGTTATTTTTGTATTCATACCCTTTAATTTGTTGTCATAATGCAGAACAGCGATCAATTATAATTATCGCAGTACGTGTTTTTTTTATCCCTTTTCTTTTTAAGTTTGCAGATAGATGTCAGTTAAGAAGCACATTTACTATATCAAACTGTGCCTTCACACCAGAAAAATAGTTTTCTAAAACACTCCACTTGCCAGACAGAGCAAAAATTTAATATTCCTGCACTATTGCAGCTAAATTTGGGAAAATAATGCACGCCATTATTGGTCCAATGCCAGGAAAGATGAGCCGCGCAAGTGGCGAACCTGACACCATTTAAAATTGGAACCCGGTACGGCTGGTATCCGGTATACTGTAGCCGGCGATGTATTGCGTTTGTTGCCTATAAAGATTAAGATATATCAGTATCTGCTTAGTGCGCGTAACGCACCCGTAGAAGTCCATATCTGTGCAACAGAAATAACACATAAGCGCATAATAAGGTTCATTCTCATACGAACTACATCACAGTGGTGACTCAATGGGAAATGAGACATTGCCACTTTTATGGGATATTTTTGCTGCTACAACCACGACAACAAATTGTTAGGATGGGATTTGGATGGATGCTAACACAACAATCGCAATGTCCAACAGTCAGATTTTGCGCAGTTCCTATGCAGCCCCTATCACACTTTGCGGGATAAGGTAAACGCATGAGAAACGAATGTAACTTTTTGACATGCATTGATATCCGTAAAAATGCGCTTCATGTCATTTTCATCCTTGGGATGGACGTTTACCTTCCGGTGTTTTCCATGACAGTGGCCAGAAAGGTTTGTGCATGCACAAAGTTTCATCTCGCCGAAAACGGAAAGCGCGGTCTGACCCATATAGTTGTGCGTTTTGTTCCCTCCTTTTTCTTCTCTTTCTCTCTCTTCTTCTGTTTTATATTTCTCTGTTGTTTGATGGCTTGCGAGAACAAGCTTGTCCGCAAATGTGTGCGTGTGTGTGTGGGGGGGGGGGGGTGTTCTCTCAAAAGGCTTTAATCGTGAATATCGTACATAATTATAGTTGTAATGAACTGCCCATTGAGCTGAAAGAGTCATGATGAATACTGTCCAGAATCTGGACTAATACCGTCGTAGGACTTTAACGCTAATCATGATAGACACATTACCCTACAATTTGTACATAATCGGTGGCAACAATACCATCTCGTCTCAAGAAAGTCATTATCAAGCCCTATCGTTTCGACGAGAAAGGAACATTTACCAATCTAGTCTATGATGGCATCGTTCCTTAACTTAGCTTTTCTTTGACATTCATACATTTTGGCTTCGACTTGACCAACATCTCTTTACTATATACACTAAAGAGATATTGGCTAGACAGCAATATCTCTTTACAGTAATGGAGTAGAGCGGTTATACGTTTGTTGCGATTATTGGTTTAACACGGGAAGTCCATTGACTTTTCACCACGAGGCATCTTTTCACAAGCGTTGCAAGTGTAGGCGAGGTCTAACTTTTATTTCTCATGGCTTCAACGAATCTAAGATTTTGCTAGGCCATATCGTCTGGCTATGAAAAGGGTACTAAAGTTTACGGAATATTCATCAGTATCACTTTCTTTGACAAGCTTATGACCCATGACCAAGACAAAAATATGGCTTTGACTGAAGCATAATATGTCATGAAAAAATGAGTACTGGCCCCAGCGTCATTTCTGGGCGTAGGGATAAGCCTTGGTTGAGGAAAGCAGGAAAGTCAAACCCGGAGATGGATGCTGCTCGGCAGCCGGGCCGCAAGCACCTCGCTACTTGCTGCAGCTGCTTTCTGCTTGTTGACTGTATCGTTAACAGACCCTGAGTCTGATCTCGACTCCGTGTTTACACGTCTGAAATCCCTTTCATGGGGTTGGTCACGCGACATATTTTGAAATTTGTGACACACTCTCTTTTTCGAGAGGATATTTTCAAAGTTTCAAAAGACTTTGAGAATCTTAATCCCTTATGGTACGTAAACTCCGAACATTGCCGAACGACCGAAGTTCGTGCATGTGCAGACTCGGTGCTATATCCATAAACATGTGGGACAATGCTGCCACTGAGACACGTGTGTGTGCGTGTGTGTGTACGCATCATATACAAACATTGTCACCGCGAGCTGCGGTGATTGGAGGAGAGGGGCCAGAAGACGCGTGACTCTTTTGGCCTCTCTTCATGCGCATGCGCACTGAGAGTGTGCATCCATTCGGAAGCTCTCGTGGCTCGCTCGGACAGCCATTTTGGGTTAGGAGATTTGTAGCATAGAGCTCTTGTAGGTTAGCGTGTTGTTCGCTGACCCATTGAGCCAGCGCTATTCTCATTCGGGGTCACTACATTTGATACAGAATGGGGGAGGCAGCGTGTTGCGTTCGTCTCCGTGCCGCACAAACCACTCACCACGATTGAGTGCCTTTAACAAGAATAAGACTTTTCAGGCTGACCTTGTAATTCATCCTTACAGTCTCCAAATGACTGTTATTCTATAATTTTCGGTATTTCATGTTTGCAAGATTGTCTGAACATAGGCCAACGCTAATACATATTGCTGTTATCTCCCAATTTTAGTACACTGTAATAGCTATTTTAACTTTCCTATACAGTTTTGTATGTTATTATGTTGAAGTTACATTTATCATTATTAACTTCACATATTTTTGTTATGCAGATAAATAAATCAATTAAACACATTCACAATATCAAACTTGACCATCCCATCAGAAAGATAGTCTTCCATGCTAATACTACCCTCGGGTGGCATATCAAATATTAGTATGGAACTGGAGGTAATTTGGCGTGTGTATTTCACAGCATTGCTGGCCAGGATGATGAAAGAGTGATCAGACAAATGGCGAACTTCGCACCACGCGCCAACGAGACCACGTACCCTGTAGACAACAGACGCTGCTGTTCTACCTTCGCCGCCAGATATGACATACCTTATGTATATTCCATCAGGATATATGTTGCACCAGTACAAGCCCATATCTGTGCAGCAAATGAAACAGAAATCGCAGCGACTTTTAATAAACGTGTTTCAGTGTATTTTATTCTCCTGCAAATATTGCGCCACTGAGGTCGCTCAAGTTACATTTCTCAGTGATGTTTCCATGTACAAAGGCGTCAATCTGTCCCAAAAATGACACACAAAATGGTCAACAAACAAACAAACAAACAAACAAACAAAACAAACAAAACATTTTGAACTTGTTGAAAAGCTAATCAACAGCTTGCTGCTGAAACAAGAATACGATGCCTGTATTAGAACTACATACGTTGGCAACCAAAACAACATACGAGGACTACCCCTAAAGACACATCAGCAAGGACAGCACGGTGACTACACGAAGATTTAATCCCCGCTAAAGAAATTGATGCCGGAGAGTGAGACACCTCGGCGATGGTCATACATATTCCTTCGCAAATGACGCGATATTTTATACCATCAGAGTCAAATTTGTGTGTCAATATTGCTCAATTTAGGGGAAAGGGTTGCCTCTGCATTAGATTTCGTCATGATGCCTCGAAATTAATACATGATTACAATTAACTGACAATGCGAACATCGAATTTGCGATTCCAACTTCAAATTTCAATTCTCAAACAGCAAGTAAGTATACGGTATGCCCGCAGAACATCACACGATGGTACCCGTACCACTCACACAAATTATATAGAATGTAAAGGAAAAAATGGACACACATACTGGCAATTCATATTTCAGTCGTTCGTAAAGTAATGCGTAATTTATGAACAGCTTTATGAAACAGGGCCCAGTTAACTTATTTATAGAATGAAACTGAACAAAAAAAAAAAAAAAACGTACGATGCGCCTAGCAAGGCAAAACATACAATATTATTCTCCCAACCCCTTACCTTCAAACATAATGCGTTCATTTGGTAGATACGTTCTTTCTGTAGGAATCACAGTCTTGTTTCGTCCGTTGAATGTTACTATAATGAGCTTGAACGGAAAAATTAAATAGATTTGCCTGTTTGAACGGAAATTGAATATAGGTAGAACAGAAAACAACAAAAAATCGAAGTTACGAACAAAAATTTATATTCATTTCAAATACATAATATATGTTACTTTAGATTAATCACACACCAAAGGTTGGAAATAATAATAGACACCAGGAACTTTAAACTTTCTTTCTGTTAGGCGTCTTTAGTAGTATGAGACAATCACACTCAAAGTCAATGATATTAGACATAATAAAAGGTGTTCATGACGGCTATGAAATAACCGCAATATATTTTGTTATCAATTGTCAAGAAATTTCAGCACATCACACGTGATTTTTATGTGAAGGATTTCAAATAATAACGTCACCTTTTCTTGAAGTCAAGCTCCATTCTCGGGTACACAGAGGTATTGGGAAGCCTCACGATTACACGTGTCGGTCCCCTGCTCATTCCGGTTCGAAGAACTACCACGGTGCTTGCGATTTCATCATAGTTGAGGAGGTAAAAATGCTGATCGGAGTGATCCAGGGATAGCGAGATTCCCTTACCAGGCAGACCTTCAAAGAAAAGTTTAGAATTACTCTTCACTTTACGCATGCGCACTTTCAAGCAGAAAATAGCACAAAGGGCATGAAGGGTAGACAGGGCCGGCGCAGTGTTTTCAAAAGTGTGGGGGCCCACTTCCGGGTTTCATGAGCTTACAAGCAAAAACAAAAACAAAAACAATAAAAAAAAAGGCTCATCTCTTCTCCCCGTCCACTTCCGGGTTTCTTGAGCTGACAAGCAAAAAAATCACACCCGTCCACTTCCGGGTTTCTTCAGCTTACAAGCAAAAAAAAAAAAAAAGGTATTCAGAGAAAAAACATAACCTTACCGCCGCCATACTTCAAGATCCCTATCTATTTCTATTTTAGTGCCACTTACGTACTTCCGGGTAAAAAAAAGGGTGGGGCCCAAAGTGATGACACCTTATGTGTTCCTTTGTATGGTTCACAAAAAGTGTGGGGGCCCGAGCCCCCACGGCCCCCTCGGCTGCGCCAGCCATGATAGAGACTGACAAACATTGGAAATGCACTTTAGCTTAAAAAAAAAAAAAAAAAAAAAAAATCTGAATGTACTTACTCGTACAAGGCATCTGTAATATCAAGATGATTTGATTTCATTATTTTAACGAAAATGTAAGACACTTGTCCTTTGTTTGTTTGTTTCTTTGTTTCATACCGACATTCGTTGCCATGTGTCCATACACACACTGAAATGTACAACGACATAACCTTTCAAGCATCACGTAAAATGGGTAGGAGTCACACTATTGGATAGAGCATGGCTGTACAATAATGGAGTGCAGAAAATTCGATTGACTGCTTGAAAGAATAGGCCTATGCAAACTGCAACCTCATGGCATCTCGTTGATTAGTAAGGTGAAATACACAACTTCAAAACTACGAAGATTAGATAATCATCGTATTTCATAATGTTCATAATGTTATTGACATTGTAATTCTATGATACTTTTTCTGATTAATCGAATAGCGCTCTGAATGTATGTCATTATTTTTCTTATTTTCTTACTGACACTCTGTCTGCATCTATTGTTTTACTGTCTGATGGCTGTAAAGCGATGAATTTGCATTCTCTATGATACCGTCGACAGTCTCCCTGTTAGAATTCACGTTTGTCAAGTCATTATGTCTCAATTAGTATTGCTATAAATGAAGTAGATGTCCCTGTCATTGTCAGTGTCCGCAAGTACGTCCCTGTCTTTATTTCTTTCTTTTGTGTGTCTGCATGTCTATGTCTAGGTCATTGGTTTGTCCCTACCCTTACATCGGCTTCAAAGCACTTCAATTACGATACAGCAAATACTCATTTATGTTAAGGGAACACATAAACTACGTACATCTAAAAACGTGGCAGATGTGTATGTCTGCTCCAGCATTTTCAAATCCAGCAGGCTACTTGTACACATGTGTATTTGCTGGATATATTTATCACAGAACTGTTTATTTAAAATAATTGGCTATCACTATTTTCTATAGATACTGAATAGGGAAGAACCCAGTGAAAAGTACACATTGATGCAGGAATTCAAAATTTATTCAGTTTCGAAGGGAGGGGCGCTAACAATGCTGAATTTTAATAGCACATAATAGGCTACAACGCTGCAATACAATAATTGCAAACTCTCTCTCTCTCCTTACTTGCAGTGATACTTGTTGTTGCCGTGTCTAACAGAGAAGTCCGTAACACCGAGTTTGTTCCACGATTAACCCAGAACACAGCAGTATCAACAGGGTCGCACGTCACGACTGTGGGCGTTGGTGAAGGCGGTAGCCAGTCGTATATTTTGACCTCACCAATTGCTGGCTTTGGTGTCATTTTAATGCGACCAACAAGAAAGGAATTAATCCTGGAGATGACTACAAACATTTTCTCTTCCAGCGGAGAATCTGAGGGGAAAATGTATAATAAAATTAAAGTTCTAGTACAATTTCGCCTTGCAGAAAATGTTAAATGAAATCTAAAGCTTGTAGCCTAAAATTTCCTTATATATAATGTATAATGTCGTGGGAAAAGAATGGCTTCGAGATCAGTTTCAAATGTCTATTTTTTTCTGCTTCAAGATGTACCAGCACGGCAATCACGACCTGTCACGTTATTGCCCATCCCGTCTCACTGCGTTGTCTCACGTCTGTCCCGTTTTGTCCACGGTGGTCTGAAACATGACTGCCTTGGCCGCCAGAGTGATGATGCAAACGCAGCATAACAGCACTGTGTTCGTTTTATGTTATCACTGATTGAAATAGATCGTAATATTATTTGAAGTAAAAGCTCAAATTAAAAACTGGAGTTTTGCATCACTTGGAACATCAAAGCGATTATAGAAATCTATCTATCTATCACTACAATGACTGGTTCTTAATTCTCTTCTTTTTTATCTTTGCAGTTCTCTTTTGAATAATCAAACAAATGTTAATATCAGTCGGAAAGTTATAAGCTTTTTCACCTTTCTCCTTGCACAAAATCCATTGTTTCATAGGCGATGGCAATGTAGAGGTTTTCCCTGCTGGCTCTAAAGATGAGCTCTTCGCCACAAGCTGTACAGTGCTTCCATCCACCAATCGCCTCTTGCCACAAATCGTCACCACCTCTTTGCACTGCTGCGACGCTACACATCGCAGGCATTGATAAAACGTTTGAGAGAGACCTAAATAGCAGTTCAGGGCCAACTCAAACTTAGACCGACATTTTATCACCAGCACAGTAAAACTTTGGTCAAAATCGGACAAAATTTTAAAAAGTTATCTGAAAGTGTAGATTTCTGTCGATTTCAGCAAAACACTCAAGCTAAATATGCAAATGGGTGGGTTGATTATGTCTTCTCCTCGCAATTTTACATATTATAGAAAGATAGTTACATAATAGAACCAGCTCACTCATTCATGATAACCCATTCAAAGTGTTCTGCAAAGATGAGCAAGACTTCACCATTTCATAACTCCTTTTATCATTTCATTTGACTTTATGTACATCATGATATATAAATCTATATATAACTTACTTCATATTAGATATTTTCGTATTTGTACGATCTCACTCTTTCTTTTCAAAATAATCTATGAACTTGTTCAAATTCCTGTATAAAAAAAAGAAAGCTGGTGACTAAGCAGTACAACAATGAATATTCCGAATAAAAAAGCAGTAATTGGTGAAATAAAGTGGGATGATGAAACAATTGATGACCCTGTTGATATTGCAAATATGTTTAATTCTTATTTTTCAAAAATAGGTGAAACGCTTGCTCATGGTATTCCGGCTACAGAACAGAATTTAACTGAATTTCTAGGCCAGAATAACCCAAATTCTATTTTTTTAACTCCAACAAATAGACATGAGATTATCGACATTGTATCCTCTTTAACAAACAAACGAAGTTCCGGTTATGATGATATAGATAATTGTATCCGTAAAGGTGTTATATCCTCAGTTGCAGATCCCTTGGCCCACATTTTTAATCTGTCAATTTCTAATGGTATTTTTCCTGATAAGATGAAATTGGCTTAAGTAATTCCAATATTTAAGAAAGGTAATAATCTGGATGTCAGCAATTATCGTCCAATCTCTTTATTATCTTCATTGTCGAAAGTTTTAGAAAAAAAATAATGTACATCAGAACTATTAATTTTTGTAATGTGCACAAAATGTTCACAAATTGCCAGTTTGATTTTCGAGAGAGACACAGTACTATCCATGCAGTTCTTCATTTTATTGATAAAGTTGTTAATGCAACCGACAACCATTCTCATTTAATTAGTATATTCTTGGACTTCTCCAAGGCCTTCGATACGATTAATCATAACATTTGCTCCATAAGTTATCGCACTATGGAATACGTGGGAATGCCTTGGACACTGTTGGAGTGGTTCAAGAGTTATTTAGCTAACAGAAAACAGTTTGTTTCATTTAAAAATAATCATTCAGTTATAAGAGATGTTAAGTGTGGCGTTCCACAGGGAAGTCTCTTAGGGCCGCTGTTATTCATCATTTATATTAATGATTTTTCCTCTGTTTCAGAGCTACTTTCTTTTATACACTTTGCTAATGATACCAGTGTTTTTCTTGCCCATAACGATATCGATGTTCTAGTTCAACAAGTAAATACGGAATTGAAAAAAAGTGACCAACTTGGTCAGAGCTAACAAGTTATCTTTGAATGTTCAAAAAACAAAATATATGCTTTTCAGCAATACTGTTGATTCTTTGAACTCAGAAATAGTTCTGAATGATTATAATTTAGAAAGTGTGTCATATTTCAAATTTCTTGGTATTTTTGTAGATGATAAACTTTCTTGGAAAATACATATAGATCATATCTGCAAAATTATTTCTCGCAATATAGGTGTTATGAATAGACTGAAATGTTATATTCCTGAAAAGATCCTACTAGTGTTATACTCCCCTTTGATACTCCCTTACCTTAATTATGGAATTTTAGCTTGGGGCAATACTCATCAGACACTACTGAATATAGTGTTATTATTGCAAAAGAAAGCCCTCCGTATCATTTCTAATTCTCCTACACGTTCACATACAAATGCATTGTTTGACTGTTATAAGCTATTGAAAATCAAGGAATTATTCTTATTTAACTTAGGTCAATTTATGTATATGTATGATAACAATTTACTCCCACCTATATTTGATTTTATGTTTTAAAAAATCAATCATTCCATAATTACCCCACCCGACGTTCTAACGAGTTTCATTTACCACTTCTTCTAATGATTTTAGCAAAGAATACACTTATTTACACTGGACCAAATTATTGGAATTCCCTGAATCATGATTTAAAATCTGCTCCATCTATATATTCATTTAAAAGGAGATTAAAGTCTTTTCTTGTACAATCTTATAATGACGACTCGCAGAATCAGAGTAGTTTATAGGCTTACTTTGTTACTCATCCGCAATATCGGCATTGCCGTTCTCTTTATTATATTTTTGTAACTATTGCTCAAGCCTTGATTATGAGATTTTCTTTAACCTATACTTCGCAGTTGCAGGGTTTGTTCTATATTCTCTTTTCTTCTTCTCTTTCTTCCTCAAACCTCCGAGGATCGTCATCTGTGTTGCATATTCCTGTCTATTTTGTTACCTCTTTATCACGCTATAGTCTTGTTTCCTCTTGTGTCGTCAAGTCAGTTTTTTTTTTCTTGTTTTTCCTCCTACAAGTAGTCTTGTTGCTGTCCCAGTCCTGTTGCATGTTCATTACTCTGTTTGTAGTTGTTTTATGTATAACTGTTTGTTCGTCTGTCTCTTAGTGGGCTGCCAAACTTTTTTGTGACGAACCTTTTGTACGGATTTTTTGCTGTTTTCAATTCAATTTTTACATCGGACTTCTAATAAAAGAGGGGCCCACACTCTACAAGCTCTGGGTCCCTCCGTTTTTTTTTTTCACACAGTGCATATATTGAAAACTATTTCACTTTCGTTATCTTAGCAACTATTGCAATGTATCGCTAGTGTTATCTTTTTTTTGCTATTATTGTTGTTTTCTCTGTACAATTATTGTATGCATTGATTATGTCACTTAAGAAAGTGAGATTTATGTTTGTGTTATATATTGTGGAAACGAATAAACATGAACTTGAACTTGAACTTGAACAACTACTTCTGACTCAGCCAACAATTGCGTTTTATGCTCTTTTTATAACAAAACCAGCACTTTCTCTTCGCTTTCAAATTTTTCCATACTAATAAGATGAATAATTTTCTATATTCAGGTTAATTAACACAATTAACTTGCAATGTATATATATATATATATATATATATATATATATATATATATATATATATATATATATATATCGACCATAAATAATGGGAAGACTTTGATCTAGATTATTTAGTTGTGCCTTTGATATCAATTCTAACTATGAGTAATAGTAACTTACTGTTATGATTATAGGTTAATGCAATATGTTCCTATATTCATCAAAGAAATATAACAAGAAGACGACTCACCAGCAAGATGGCATAACATGGTAACTATCAAGGCTGCCCCGTTCATGTCAAATGTGTGTGTACTCGTGTGATGGCTTGCTTGATAGAGTACCTTCCACGTGAGTGATACAGGACTGAGATGACCAGGTATGAGTACTGCGTTGGTCTCAGTCTGTAACCCTTTAAATATCCTTTCTTCTTCTTCTTCTTCTTCTTCTTCTTCTTTTGTACAAAAAAGAAGAAGAACGGGGTGAGAACAGCGGGAGTGCTGAAGGAATTATTAATGAACATTATAAATATTATATCAAGGGTCCTTCTATTTTCTATCCCGTGTAAGAGCAGTCGCTTTCGCGGTCAAATTGCTCCACGTCCCATTTTTATACAGCAGTAACTGCCGTAAGAATGATAAAGTTTGGAAAAACGCCCTTTTACGACTTTTAGCGGAGAGGCTAGTCTGTTAATGGCGTCTTTTTGTAGAAATTATAACAATGTCTCTTAAAGGTAGGGAATCCCATTTGCATGCCTTAAATGAAGAGATGTATAAATACAGTGGTATGTTGTTGTCATTGTCAGTGTCCGCAAGTACGTCCCTGTCTTTATTTCTTTCTTTTGTGTGTCTGCATGTCTATGTCTAGGCCAAAATTTTTCAGAAAAAAAAAGATAAGAACAAAACGTGATGATGACGCGGAAATTATACAAATTTCGGCTCACTCGCGCGTACTAATCTAGAGTGTTTCTTAAAGTCCTCAGTTTGTTGGTATAGATAAATCGTTATCTATAAGGCCGTCACTATATCTCGATTAGATTTTAAGATTTGATAAGCAAAAAATGACAAGAATTCCATGTTTTGTAAGCTGAAACACAAAAATTTTCGGCTCGCTCGCTGCACTCGCTCGCCAAAATTTATCAAAGTTCATTACATTTAAATCACCCCTAAAAGACCCCTTTTAAGTGCTTGAAAAAGCATATCATGTGGACTTTGCTTAAAGTCCCTAGCGGGATGGGGTTGGGCTTGAACACTTTTTCAGAAATTAGGGGCGCAATTTTCGTGCTTGCCCCGGGCGCCGTTTTCCCTAGATACGTCACTGATTTGAAAATAATGCATTCATTTGAAACTGGCTTTCTACGTGCCTTTCTTTTTTTGTGTGTGCATTACCATTAAGCTATAATAGTATACTTCTTCTACTCATTTTCAATTTTGACAGATATCATGTTTGAGGTAAAGGCCCCGCGTAAAAAGATGGGAGTAGAAAAAAAAATGGAGTTTCCAAACTCTTAAACATACAAAAATGGCAATGTACAGTGTATCTTACGGGGGGCAACCTTCATTAACGCAATTGAAAACACTTACAGAATATTGTTCCCTTACCTATTATTTTACCTTTCCAATTCTCTTCTCTTCTCTCTCTCTCTCTCTCTCTCTTTGTTGAGAGAGGTCGATTAAGTGTTAACATGAGGCACGTCACTCAAAAAGTTAGATCAAGTCTGACCTCAACCTTAGTTTGTTTAGTTCTCACATGTTAACACTATAGCCACTTTATGTTTCACTTTACAATTCTCATGTGTTACTACTCTTGTGCTTCGATCCTTTTGTTAGAAACTGTGCACTATCTTTGTAAATATGTTACTTATCATTCTTCTTGTATCACTCTATGTTATACACTGTATATACACTATGTACGTTAATAAAAACAAAAAGATAAAAAAGTTAGCATTTTACCTTTCTTCTCGCAGAGAATCCACGGTTTCATGGGCGATGGCAAGGTAGTGGCGCTCCCCGCTGCATTTGAAGTTGACAGCTTCGCCACAAGGTGTACGGTGCTTCCATCAACCATTTTCCCCTTACCGCAGATCGTTATTATCTCATTGCACAGCTGCGAGACTACACAAATCTTAGACAGGTTTTAAGCGCAATTTCAGATCATATATATATTTTTTTTTACTTGTGTGTGTGTGTGTGTGTGTGACAAGAAAGATTGGATGCTATAAGTGCAACAGAAAAAAAAAATGACTAAAATGGGATAAGAATCGAGGATGCCATTGCACAATTAAATTTTGTTTTGTTTTTTTAAGTTCTTGAATAGCTAATATCAATATACAAATCCAAATTATGTATCATCACCTCACAACAGAGACATGAGCTCAGTTTTTTGAATATCCATATCAACCGTTTGGTTGATATGATATGATTTATTATTATTATTACAAAGTCTTTGATGCATTCGAATCATGAAAGCAAGTGCATCAGGCTGATAGATGGGATAGCAAGTTTATTCAACAATGATTATTTGAAACAAAAAGTATCGCATTTCCCTTGATGCAATAACTTCCTACCAAAACTCATCGAAGAAACACATAACTTAACAAATAGTTGACTCACCAGCAAGATCACATAACATGACAACAATTAAGACGCCACGCTTCATGTTAAAAAAAAAAAAGTGCTTGTACTCCTAGGACTGGCGTGAAAGAGTGAATAACTTCTTTGTAGGTGAGTGGTATTCAAGAAGGACTGAGATAAGCAAAGTTACTACGTTTGTGTCAGTAAATACTGTTGTTTTGCCCCTTTTCTTTCCTTTTTTTTTTAACTTTACTACGTAATTAAACTGGCTATAAAGCATGGAGGGTGTGAACTGCAAGAGGACTGACGGAATTATTAATGGACATATACCCGGTTTTACAATTTCCACCCAGCATAAAAGCATATTCTTTAGCTTTCAAATTATAACACGTGCCCGTTATATAATTATACAGTAACTTCAGTAAGTAAATTATGAATTTAAAAACAAAAAAGTCCTTTACGACTTTAGGTTGGAAAGGTCAGTAGTGGTAGTTGGAGAAATTAGATCTCTTAAAATTGTAGCAACAGTTTACCTCCCGATCCCGATATTATCTTATTACTGTTTGAAAATAAATCGCCTTTTGAAACAAATTTTCGTTCTTATGCTCATAAATTAACAGTTGCAGTATGTGTAGTTTGAAATTTCGCTAACTGGAAAGAAGTTGTTTACATACAGTGTACGGGAAATAACCACAGGATTATGATTAAAGTGCACTCGCAAGAGAAACAATATCTGCAGTGTTACTCGTTTGCTGCAGTTTCTATCGTGATATTGTCCTTTCATTGAGGTCAAGAAAAGATACATTTTATACAGCACTAACGGTGACCTAAATGTGATCCTGTGTTTGTGTAGTCCTACGAATGTGATATTTTAGAATTGAATTCACGACAGCATTCTTAATTCTACAATATTAATTATATACAAACGCGTATAGGCCCTACAACTACAATGTATGTTGTCAAAGAGTAAGAAAGGAAAACAGTGCGCGGAGTGTCCCTTTTGAAGGAATTAGGGGCGGGGCAACTTCTAGTATAAATTATGTTGTTTTGATGTATACATTACCAAACCTTGTGATGTTGCTGAAGTTGAAAACTGAAAAAAAAAAGGCTGTTAGTGTAGTACGTACACATAATGCACACAATACGATATTTATTCATTTCAATCATTCATTTATTTTATCATTTCCAACAAAAACATATAAATATATTACAAAAATTGAATACAGTGCATAAATTTCATCATACAAAGTAAAGGATAAATTTACAGAAAACTTGTAGGTATAGGAAAACGTTGGAAATGGGGAGGAATGCTAAAAAGCTGAGCTTGTAGACTGCATTCCCCCACACGTAATACAAGAAATTATATGATCGAGTGACTGATAAACATTGAAAATGGATGAAAGAAAGATTTTCAACTAAGACAAAAAGACCTATAACCGAACTTATCCGAAACAAAACCCTGAACAAATCCGTACACTAATTATGTACATCCATACTGGAAAGAAGTGTCCCACAGTGTGTTCACAGTGTTTTCACAGTATAGTCGACTATATTATGTGAAAACCCTCGAATTAAACAGTGTGAACAGATTTCACACTGTGTTTCTCACACTGTGGAACACTGTGTTCTTTTTAGGACTTTTTCTGTTATTTCCTCATCTCTTTGGAATAAACTCCCTCTCTATACTCGCCATGCTGAAAGTGTTGATAAGTTCAAATCATTGTTGAAAACTTATCTGTTTACTGTATATAATTTAGTTGTTGTTGCTGCTGCTGTTGTTATATTATATGTACATAATGCTGTATCTTACCTCAATATTTTTTTTCGGATTAATGCGCTTAGAAACATCAGTATAAAACGTTAAAATGGCATTAATTATCATTATAACTATGAATTAAGATCAAGGGAGACAGGTTGTGTCTCCTTAAGGCTCTCGACTATATCATATCCTTTTCAATTGCGTGCTTTGCTGCTGACTTGCAACTGGCTTATCAACACTATCTCGCTTAAGCTGCATCCAGAGATTTTATACCTATGATAGGGCATACACACACAACAATATAACATAATCTGTCTATGTATGTATATATATATATATATATATATATATATATATATATATATATAAACAACATAATGTAAACAATATATAATTAATTATATAATTTCATATACTTATAATTGTTCGCGTAAGAAGTAATGCTGATGGCAATCCATGTTTAGTAATGAAACGATAAAGAGGTGATTAAAGGACATGAAGTGACATAGAAACGCAAATAATACGATCAAAAAAGTCAAAATAATTAAATAATATTGCGAATCTACTCTAAAATACAAACCCTGCAATCTTACTGGCTATTGCACTATAAATTATAAGGTATGATATAGGGATGCATACGCGAGTTAAAGTATTGATCGGGGTGTCAGACAAGCGGAAAGTAAGATTCTCATGTAAACAAAAGTTATACAATGAGTCGTGTAATCCATGTGTATAGAAACAAATTGACAAACATATGATGTTAAGATCAGTTAGAGAAAAAGGCACAGCTGTAGTGTCGTAACATAATGAAATTCAAGGGTGAATTCGAATCGTTTCAACTCGAGCACTTTTAAAATACCGCCAAAACAATTTCATGTTAACAACAGGGCCCCATTTCATAAAAGATGTTAGGATAGCAACTTTTGCTGGAATGTCAACTTCCCATAGCAACAGTCAATCAGGAATCTGGATCCTTGTCGTTACCATGACAAATGCCATTCCAGCGAGAGTTGCTATCATAATCAACTTTTTATGAAATGGGGTCCAGATCCTCATACTATAATAAATATACTGGAATTTACGCTAGCAAAGACGTACTTTTTTGTTTTCTTCTCCTGTGAAAGCGCGACAACTTTTACACAACTTCGCGAACATGAAGGAAGAGTGCCATAAGGGTACGTCAGAGGGGACTCACATGCTTAGATAGACTGAGCGTATGGGGCGCCAAGTGTAGCATAGCCTATTTCGTTACGAAATTAGTCTTTTCAACGAAATGTTCATTTCATCACATTGACAACATGTCGTCAACGAAATGAATATTTCGTTAAAGAAATTGATATTTCGTCGAGGAAATGACGGATTTCGTAACGAAATAGGCGATATGCGACACTTGGCGCCCCATATGAGCGTTCCCTGAACCGAGCGAAACTACACTGTGCATCAATGATAGGGTCTACCCCGCTTTGCAACGGTAGGCCTACGTAACACGGCATTAGAGAGTTTACACACAGAATATATTAACACACAGAATATATTACTTTCAATACTTTTTTTTTTTAATAATCAACTTGTCATGATCATCTTGATAGATCGGAAAACTTATGCACAATATATTTTAATACAGACATGAGCTAGAATTGGTTCAATTGATTAAACCTAAGCTAATCTAATGGAATATAGAAACACACACACACACACACACACACACACACACACAAATAGAGCTATATCGTTAAAAAGACATACTCAAACAAAAAATGTTCCGAAGATTTTTGTTGTTGTTCATGTTTCCTTTGAATATTGCTCAAGGTCAGTCAAAGTATCCGCTTTGTGTAATTTTCTTTTTTTTTCTGGCACTTTCTTAGCCTTATGGACTTCTGTATTATCTTGTTAACCAATCAATTTCCTTGATTTCGGAAATTTAGCCCTACTTCCATCGCCTGTGGTGCGCTTTCACCAATGATTCCGTGAGAACACGGAGTTAAGATCCGCTCGAGAGTCGCCATTCAATCTATGCGGCGGCAAAGGAACCAGCGTTGCCGATACGATCTTGCTGTTCCACCGTGGTCGGCCAAAATTTTACTTTGCCAAAAAACAATGAACTCATTACCATTGTTTACTGAAATCAGTTTTTTAAGTTAACAAAATCCTTTACCAGATAATAACCTATTTTATTTTTTTATTTGTTATTTTTTCTTTCTTTTAGAAGTTTTATGGGGGAAAATAAATAAGTTTTGTTTGTGTGTTTGTTTGTAAATTGTTAAAAATCAACCTTTACGATTTCGGTGAATTGATGGCTCTCCGGTCATGCAGGAAATTTTCCGACCTACACAATAGTCATGATGCTCTTGTGCGCTATACTGCCGATAAAGTAGTTTAAAAGTTGAATGACTTTAAAATAGTCCAGCGAAAATTGGCTTAATTTTCTTTCTTCTCTTGACCGACTCCGCTCTTTTTTTCGCCCAAAATGGCTGTCCTGTCGGATCGCTTTCATAATGAACAAACAGACTTGGCTATAGACTTAGTCTTGAGCGTAAAGTTCTGGCTTTCAATTTCAGTCGCCTCATAAACGTATCTGATCACGTGACGCTGACACCGGCATATTGCTTGAATTTGAAATTGAAGCTGACGGTATTCCTGCACTTGTAATCTCATGGCAAGTTGATATAGTAGCAATTCATCGGATTTGAGATAGTAATGCCCTTTTAATACTAACTTTTCCATAGTCTTAATCAATATTGATGTCTCAACCCTTAAGCGCTGCATCCATTTCAAACTTGCATTTAGTCAGCTTTGAACCAGAAGGACCCTATTTTGTTGTAAGATTTGAGCATAAACAAAAACGAAACAATCAATTTTCATGATATGAAAATCATATGCACTAACTAATCAAAAGCGGATGAATCTAGAAGAACTGTTCCAAATATTGGCTCAAAACATTGCCCTTGTATTTATTTTCTTTTTTACATTATACAGAAAGTGGAGGGTATAACGAAGGGAAAAATGGTTTAGAAAAAAATATCTTAAATCATTCTGGTAGTACTTTCCACCTAACGAAGGGAAAAAATGGTTTAGAAAAATATATCTTAAATCATTCTGGTAGGACTTTCCACCTATCCTCTTCTCTTCTATTACTTTTTTTTCTTCCCGTAATAAATGTTACTAAATAATGTTGTGTACATGTTTCCAATTCGTGAGACTGTTAAACCAAATTGACGCAGAAGCCCACATTTACAGCTACAATCACCTCCGTCATATCTTAAAAGTTATTTTTTTTTTTTTTGTATGCATACCCTTTAATCCGTTGTCCTAATGCAGAACAGCAATCAAGTATATCGCAGGACATGTTTTTTTTTTTTTTTATCCCCTTCCTTTTTAAGTTTGCAGATAGATGTCAGTTACAAAGTAGCACATTTACTATATCAAACTGTGCCTTCCCACCAGAAAAATAGTCTTCTAAAACACTCCACTTGCCAGACAGAGATATTCCTGCACTATTGCCGCTAAATTTGCGAAAATAATGCACGCCATTATTGGTCAATACCAGGAAAGATGAGCCGCGCAAGTGACGAACCTGACACCATTCAAAATTTGAACCCGGTACGGCCGGTATCCGGTAAGGCCGGTATCCGGTATGTACTGTAGCCGGCGATGTATTGCGTTTGTTGCCGAAGATTATATCAGTATCTGCTTAGTGCGCGTAACGCACCGGTAGAAGTCTATACCTGTGCAGCAGAAATGACACAGATGCGCATAATGATTAAAGGGATACTACCAGTATTGGACCACGGTGGAGATGAGAATTGGACTTTTAAGTTTTTGCAAGATACCAAGAAAACACTTATGAAATAGTACAGATTATAAAATGGGTTCAAGAATGTAGCCAATTGGAAGCGCTGAAATGAGTCACGTGTGCTAGTATTAATTTCTCACTAACATCCACGGCCGACGTCACAATGTTTGCACTAGCAGTGCGCACTCAATCAGTTGTAATAAGTGTGTCGCGCGCTACTATACGCGCTGTCAATCCTGTAAACAACTTCTAGTTCGGGCTGCCGGCCGGCCTTTCTTGTGTGCATAACATGCGTGGCGTACGTATTCTCTTATACGTACAATACTTATATGTGCGGGATTTCCGAGTGCGACGTGCGTAAATGTTTGGGACGAACATCTTCGGACATCTTGATCCACAAAGGTACGTGAAAAATGCTGTTAGTTTTCGACCCATTTTATAAAACAAATGATGCACAGGATTATTTCGTGGCGTTAGTGGAGATGCAGCTCACTCTCGGGTATTTAAAATGTAGTGCAACATGCACTCGGCTTCGCCTCGTGCATGTTTCACAATTGTAAATACCCTCGAGTGCGCTACGTCTCCACTAACGCACTCTATACTGTGCATCATTTGTATACTATTGTGCATATTCTCTTGTATCTGTACTGTGCTTTGTCGTTTCTTGTGCGGTTTTGCATGTTCCACTGTCCTGTACACAATCCCTCCAGGTGCGTTGTTTGTTCGTTTTATTCGGCCCCTAGACCGTGCTTGTGCGCTCCTCTTAAACGGGAAATAGATTTCACACGTTGTCCACTGGATTGACAATTTGAACAACGGATGAGCAAAATATTGCCCGTTTCTTTTACGATGGGCCTATCCGGCAAAGTGCCACAGGGGCTTACATGACGGTATGTGTAAATGTCGGGTGTAGCTTTCCCTGAACTGCACGGCGAGTTTCTCGTTAAAGGACAAGTTCACCTTCATAGTGGATTGAGTGAAGGCAACAATGTTAGTAGAACACATCAGTGAAAGTTTGGGGAAAATCCGACAATCCGTTCAAAACTTATGAATTTTTAAAGTATCTGTGCAATCACTGCTGGAGGAGAAGACTACTACAGTGTAATATGTCACATGCGTACAACGATATAAGGAAAATAAAAAGAGAATTTCACAAAACTTGACTTTTTGAATAAAGTGCACATTTCCTCGACTTGTTACTGACTTATGTTAGGGGTAATAATATTCCCCCTGACTTCTGAAAGAGAGAAGTCAAGACTTAGTGTTCTTTTATTATGTGAGAAAAGTGAGAATATCTTGAATTTTCTTCATACTTTCTTTATAGTTGTACTCATATAACATCACAAGCTATAGTAGTCTTCTCATCCAGCCGTGACTGAGCAGAAACTTCAAAAATTCATAACTTTTGAACGGATCGTCCGATTTTCCTCAAACTCTCATTGATGTGTTCTACTAATATTGCTGCATTCATTCAACCCACATGTCTATGAAGGTGAACTTTCCTTTAATGAAGAGAAATGCGATTTTAAAGGGACTGTGCAGTACTGGTTGAGGTGGGGATTCATGTTTTGTACATTCGTAAGTGAGATAATGAAAAGCCTTTTATGAAATATGAAAGTGCATGTAATTTTAAGAAGGATTCAATGTTTATTTGATGAAAATTCGTTTTCAAATTGCTGAGATATCTAAAAAAAAAGTGCTAATAATAAAAGGCGACATGCCACAACTTTATTAGGATCTCTTCGTTTCATCTTGTTTTTGGATATCTCAGCCATTTCAAAACCGATTTTCATCAAATAAACTTTTGATTCCCCTTAGAACTGCATGCTCTTTGACATCTCATAGAGTGGTTTCTGAATATCTCGCAAAACGTTAAAAGCTAAATCCTCACCTCGACCAGAACTGTACACACCCTTTAACAACGTCCCAATAACCACACGCAAAATCTTTTCATGAGAGCTTGTAAGCTGTTAACAGATTATGTTCACTTTTTGTTCTCCTATCTCCCCCTCTCTCTCTCTCTCTCTCTCTCTCTCTCTCTCTTTCTCTCTTCCTCTTTGCTGTTAATATTATTTGCGAGAACAAGCTTGTCCGCGAATGTGTGCAGTGATTGTGTGCTTGCAACGGCTTCAAAGGGATAATAAGCTGCCCATTGAGCTGAATGCGTAATAATAAATATATATATAAAAGAGCTTATCCAGGGGCGGATCCAGGAATTCTGTAAAGGGGGGGGGGGGGAGGGGAGTGACTAATATTTCTGGTGCCACTTCCGGGTTTCATTTCATTGTTTTCTTTTTATTTCTTTTGTTTTTTACGAAAAATAAAGGGGGGGGGGCGTGCGCCGGTTGCGCCCCCCTCTGGATCCGCCACTGTTATCGAATGATAAACATACTTCACACATTCTTTAATTTCTCGTATCTTAAGTATGCCAGATAGTCTCAAAATAGAAAAACGCAAAAATAACTACTACTTGCTGTTATTTCCCACTTCTAGAAATACTAGCACTTACTTTGGCATTCCTATCCTATTATGTTGTAATATCGATCATTATCAACTGTAATACAAGGGTGTGTGCAGTTTTGGTCGAGGTGAGGAGAGGATTTAGCGTTTAACGTTTTGCGAGATATTCAGAGAACCACTCTATGAGATGTCAAAGAGCATGAAATTCTAAGGGGTATCAAAAGTTTATTTGATGAAGATCGGTTTTGAAATGGCTGAGATAATCAATTATCCCAAAACAAGGTGAAACGAAGAGATCCTAATAAAACGCGTGGCCTGTCACTTTTATCATTATCACTTTTTGGATATCTCAGCCATCTGAAAACCAATTTTCATCAAATAAACGCCGAATCCTTTTAAAAATTACATTCTCTTTGATATAACATATTAGGGGTTTCTCGTTATCGCACTTAGGAATGTTAAAAACATGAATCTCCACCTCAACCAGTACTATGTACAGTCCCTTTAATCTTATAAAGCCCAAGGGGGGCACATTGTGCCCCCTACCCGATTTTCATTCGCCACTCCTTCGCCCTTAATCCAATTTTAACCAAATTCGGTGACTTTTCCTAAATTCTTATTCCGAACATTTCGATATATAATTTAGCTTTATTTGATATTGCTGGTTGCCATGGCAACCATAAACTGACAACCATGTCAGTCAGATTTTGCATATTTTTCTGTTCCAATTCCAGTTATCAATGTTATAATGTATGAAATGGGCGTTTCTTGGCTGAAATTTGCTGAAGAAGCAAAATGTAAGGTAATTATGGCCCTGAAATCTTTTTCCTGTTATTTCCTTTGTTTTTCTGTGACAAACGCATAAAACAATAGATATAACAGAGATACTTGAAAATAACAGTATTTTCCAAAGAATGCCGTTCTATTTTGTGTCATTTTGATTCCTTCACCCAAGTTATACCTCTGATATCATTTATTATTTTATCAGATTATCAATCTGCAAACTTAAAATTCCCATATCATGGAAATATGAAATATGATAACTATGCATGTACCTATCCCAAGCAATACATCACAGGTCTCTTAATGTACATCTCTTTATTTTGTTATGAATAGCGCCCCCATGTGGTGACCTTGAGAATTTCAACCATAACAAATAATGACCTTTGACTTGCACATCATTTATGGCAAATATGAAAAATATTGGTCTGTGATAAGACATATGTTCTGGGGATAAAGAAATTATACAGAAAAATCATGTTTTTAGCATATTTCCTAGGTATTTCTTTATATTTTGGTATAGCGCCCTCTATAGGTGACCATGAAAAATTTCAAGTATGCGGTCATGTAGAGTATGAGTTGCTCTACCCATGTGCCAAATATGACGATGAAACATCAAACAATAACAAAGTTATATAGGGGGCACAATGTGCCGCCCCCCCCCCCCCCCCCCCCTCCCCTCCCCTTGGGCCTGGGAAGGATCAAAATACCTTGGGCTTTATAGGGTTGAATCATCTTTGTTATGCCTAAAGATATATCAATCAAACACTTTCACAATATCAAACCTGACTTTCCCATCAGAAAGATAGTCTTCCGTGCTAATACTGCTCCCTAGTGACATATCAAATATATCTATGGCACTGGAGGTAATTTTGCGAGTGTATTTCATAGCATTGCTGGCCAGGATGATGAAAGAGTGATCGGGCAAGTGGCGAACCTCACACCACGCGCCAACGAGACCACGTATCCTGTAGGGCACAGTCGCTGCTGTTCTACCTTCGCCGCCTGATATGACATACAAGTATATTTCATCATTATGATATACGTTGCACCAGTACACGTCCATACCTGTGCAGCAAGTGAAACAGAAATGGCTGTGACTTATACATGTAGTAGTTTCAAATTCGTCTTTTGTGGATCATTTTCGAGCAGTCTCTTAAATTTAGTCATTTTGTCACACAGCAAAATCAAATAATTTTATTGGTCTTTTATTGGTCATCAAATTTTTATTCAGATTCATCTCATATCTTTTCTGATATGATTTCTTGGTTATTTCATTTTTCCTGCAACCTTCACTTTTTCCACAATTATGAGTAACATACACACACATGCAACCCATCACCCCCACAAAAAAGCACAGACACACATACACACAAATAGGCGCCGGAAGTAGGGGGCGGGGGGGGGGGGCGGCAAGACGCATTTTTGCCCCCCCCCCCCCCACAAAAAAGCCCCCCCCCCAAAAAAAAAAAAATAATAATAATAATAAAATGAAAAAAAATAAAAAAAATAAATGAATGAATAGATAAAAATAAATAAAATAAAATATATATATATATATATATATATACATATATATATAAATACAATACAATTATTAGCTAAGACTAGTAATTCTAACTCTCATAATGTTCAGACATTCATTTTTCGTTGCGTGTGAGCAGATTATCTTAACCGCATTCAACGGTAACCGTTGCAGTTTTTAGAGGCCTTTGGCTATGGAAAATCGTGTAAATATCAAAATGTAAGCTTTAAGCACTGGCGGATTTAGAGGCGGGCACAACTGGCCCATGCCAACCCTCCTTTTGAAGCAACTTTGTAATAATTCTTCTTTGTTTTGTAATAATTTTTATACGTGTGCCCCCCCCCCCCCCCTTGAGAGAAAAAAAAATCTTCCATACGTCCCTCTTCCACCGCTAGTTGTTACTAACGTGACACCTGACGTAGGTAGCGCTCCCGGAAAATAGTTTTAACCCCCGCCCGCACCGCCCCCCCCCCCCCCTTCTTAATTTCCAAAGCGAAAAAATATAGCTACAAACGGCAGTTTTTGGACTGTAAAAATGTCAAAATTTTCAAGCTCGCACGCTCCGCTCGCTCGCATATCAATCGCTATGTCATTCTCCTGATGTTGCTGCCAGTAATTGCCAGCAGTTGCGCCCGGTGCGTCCCCCCCCCCCCTTAATTTCCAAAGCGAAAAAAAGTATAGTTACAAACGGCAGTTTTTATACTGTAAAATGTCTAAATTTTCAAGCTCACTCGCATTTAATCGTTATGCCATTGTAAAAGAGAATGTTGCTGCCAGTAATTGCCAGCAGTTGCGCCTGGACCGCCCCCCCCCCTTAATTTCCAAAGCGAAAAAATACAGCTACAAACGGCAGTTTGGGGACTGTAAAATGTCAAAATTTTCAAGCTCGCTCGCTTTGCTCGCTCGCATTGCTCGCTCGCATTTAATCGTTATGCCATTCTCCTAACGTTGAGCCACTGCCAGTAATTGCCAGCAGTTGCGCACGGTGCGCCTCCCCCTTAATTTCCAAAGTGAAAAACATAGCTACAAACGGCAGTTTTGGGACTGTAGAATGTCAAAATTTTCAAGCTCGCTCGCTTCGCTCGCTCGCATTGAATCGTTATGCCATACATTATCCTAATGTTGCTGCCAATTATTGCCAGCAGTTGCTCCCGGTGCGCCCCCTTAATTTCCAAAGCGAAAGATATAGCTACAAACGGCAGTTTTGGGACTGTAAAATGTCAAAATTTTCAAGCTCGCTTCTCCGCTCGCTCGCATTTTAATATGCAATTCTCCTGATGTTGCTGACAGTGCTTGTCGTTTCACACCGTCATTCCATAATCCATGTAAGGAAAACTTACAATGTTGCTCAATGACTGCGTTGTTGAATGTATTGTTCATTCCTTTTTTTTTTTTTAACCAGTTGTACAAGTTGTGGAAATAAATGAAATGAAATGAAACATTCCGTAATGTATTGTAGTCCCATTAAGTTTGCAGACTGACAGCGCACGCACACGCGGACAAGCATACGCACCCTCAAAATTACTCTTCCACAAGGTGCCCCCCCCCCCCCTCCAAAGTCTCGACCCACGGTACGCCATTGTACACACACACACACACACATATATATGTATATATATATATATATATATATATATATATATATATATGTGTGTGTGTGTGTGTGTGTATATATTGTGTAACATATGTATGGTCTATCTTGAGCCCCCTCCAGTATTTGCCCCCCCCCCCCCCCCAATCCAAAACTGCTTCCGGCGCGCCTGTACACACACACACACACACACACACACACACACACACACACATGCACACAGCAAACACAGTGGGCACAAATATTGGCACTTCATATTCCAGTTGTTCATAAAGTAATGCGCAACTCTCTGAACAGTTTAATGAAACAGGGCCCAGATAACTTAAGCCTTTATTTAGTATGAAATTGAAAAACGCAAACAAACAAACAAACAGGCAAAAGAGACATAGGCGCCTAACAAGGCAATGAAAATATGCAATTCTCGCAACTCCCTACCTTCAAATGCAATGCGTTCATTTGGTAGATATGGTCTTTCTGTCGGAATCACAGTCATGTTGCGTCCGTTGAATGTTACCATAATGAGCTTGAACAGAAAGACTAAATAGATGTGCCTGTTTAAAAGGAAAATGAATATAGGCATAACTCTACATTAATCACACACAAAAGTGGGAGAATAATAATAGGCACGTGGAACTTTAAACGTTCTTTCTGTTAGGAATCTTTGACAATATGAAATAATCTCACTCGAAGTCAATGGTATTAGACATAATAAAAGGTGTTCATGACGACTATGAAACAACCGCAATATATTTTGTCATTTAATTGTCAAGAAATTTCAGCACATCACACGTGATTTTCATGAGAAGGATTTCAAATAACAACGTCACCTTTTCTTGAAGTCAAGCTCCATTCTCGGGTACACAGAGGTATTGCGAAGCCTCACGATTACACGTGTCGGTCCCCTACTCATTCCGGTTCGAAAAACTACCACGGTGTTTGCGATTTCATCGTAGTTTAGGAGGTAAAGTTGCTGATCCGAGTGATCCAAGGATAGCGAGATTACTTTACCAGGCAGACCTCAAGAGAAAAGTTTAGAAATACTCTTCACTTTACGCAGGCGCACTTTCAAGCAGGAAATATCACAAAGGGCATGAAGCGTAAAGACTGACATACTCAAACATTGGAAATACATTTTAGCTATATATCTGGATGTATATGTACTCGTGCGAGACACCTGTAATATCAAGGTGACACTTGTCCTTTGTTTGTTTCTTTGTTTCATACCGACATTCGTTGCCATGCGTCCATACACACACTGAAATGTACAAAGACATACCCTTTCAAATATTAGGGAAAATGGGTAGGAGTCACAACACTGGCTAGAGCAACTGACATGGCTTTACAATAATGGAGTGCAGAAAATTCGATTGACTGCTTGAAAGGATAGGCCTATGCAAGCTGCAACCTCATGGCATCTCGTTAATATAGTCAGGTGAAATACACAACTTCAAAACTACGAAGATTAGATAATCATCGTATTTCATAATGTTATTTAATTTTATGATACTTTTTCTGATTAATCGAACAGCGCTCTGAATGTATGCCATTATTTTTTTTTTACTTTCTTACAGACACTCTAGCTGCATCTGTTACTTTCCTGTCTGATGGCTGTAAAGCGATTAATTTTGCATTCTCTATAATACCGTCGACAATCCCCCTGTTAGACTTACACGTTTGTCAAGTCATTATGTCTCAATTAGTGTTGCTATAGATGAAGTAGATGTCCCTGTCATTGTCAGTGTCCGCATGTACGTCCCTGTCTTTATTTCTTTTCTTTTTTTTGTGTCTGCATGTCTATGTCTTTGCCATTGGTTTTGTCCCTGCCCTTACATCGGCTTTGCATTTCAGTTACGATACAGCATATAATGGAATGTCATACTCATTTATGTTAAGGGAACGCAAACTACGTACATCTAAAGACAAGACAGATGTGTATCTCTACTCCAGCATTTTCAAATTGATCTCATCCTACTTGTTCATAATGTGTATTTGCTGGATTTTTTATCACAGGACTTTTCTTGGCTATAATTTTTTTTTCTAAAGATACTGAATAGGGAAGAACCCAGTGAAAACTACATATTGATGTAGGAATTCAAAATTTATTCAATTTCGAAGGGAGGGGCGTTAACAATGCTGAATCTTATCAGCACGTATAGTAGGCTACAACGCTGCAGTACAATAATTGTAAACTCTCTCTCCTTACTTGTAGTGATACTTGTTGTTGCCGTGTCTAACAGAGAAGTCCGTAACACCGAGTTTGTTCCACGATGAACCCAGAACACAGCAGTATCAACAGGGTCGCACGCCGCGACTGTGGGTGATGGTGAAGGTGGTATCCAGTCGTATATTTTGACCTCACCAACTGCTGGCATTGGTGCTAATTCAATGCCGCCGACAACAAACGAATCATTCCTGGAGATGACTGCAAAAATTTTCTCTTCCAGCGGCGAATCTGAGGGGAAAATATTATGAAAAAGTGAAAGGTCTCGCACAATTCCGCCTTGCGGAAAATGTTAAATGAAATCAGTTCAGTTCATTTATTTTCATTCTCAATTTTCTTGCAACAAAACATAATACCGAATAAATCAGGAATCATATCATAAGCATATAGTATACATAAGAATGTGCGAAACGAAAATTAACAAACAGATATACATGCTTTTTTTTTTGGGGGGGGGGGTCCACTCAAAAGCAATGCTTGTACATTTTGTACCACTCAAGTGTTTCTTAAAAAAAATAATACTTACAGTAATTACAAATACTTAACACGAAGTTTTAATGATTAAGACAGAAATCTAAAGCTTGTAGCCTAAAATTTGCTTTTGCTGTCGTGAGGAAAGATTGGCTTTGAGATCAGTTTCAAACGACAATCAATACAGTTTCTAGCTTAAAAATCTAGCAGGCATCCACGGCAATCACGACCTGTCACGTTATTGCCCATCCCGTCTCACTGCGTTGTCTCACGTCTATCCCGTTTTGGCCACGGTGGTCTGAAACGCGACTGCTGTGGCCGCAAGACACGCCAGAAACATGGTGTTAACGCAGTGCATATCAGCACTGTGCTCGTTCTTGTCACCACTGTTTAAAAAAGATCGTAATAATATGTTTGAAGTAAAGACTCGAGTTAATAACTGCAGTTTTGCATCACTTTGAAACATCAAAGCGATTATAGAAATCTATTTCTCCGAGGGCAAACATCCCTAGTACGACTGAAAACATTACAATGATTCTTCTTCTTATCAATTACTTATCTTTCAATTTCTCTTTTGAATAATCAAACAAATGTCAATATCAATCGGAAAGTTATAAGCTTTTTCACCTTTCTCCTTGCACAAAATCCATTGTTTCATAGGCGACGAATATGCAGAGGTTTTCCCTGCTGGCTCTAAAGAGGAACTCTTCGGCACAAGCTGTACGGTGCTTCCATCCACCAATCGCCTCTTGCCACATATCGTCACGACATCTTTGCACTGCTGCGAGGCTACACAAGCATTATCAGAAAGTTTGAGAGAGAACTATAAGTAGCAGTTCAGGACCAATTTAAACTTAGTATGGTAGGAATTAAGGACTTAAATTGTATCAGCTGGAGAGGAAAACTTTAATCAAAATCGGACAAAATTTTAAAAAGTTCTAAAAGTGTAGATTTCTGTCGATTTCAACAAAACGCTCAAGCTAATTATGCAAACTTTACATATTATAGAAAGATGCAGTTGCATAATAAAACCAGCTCACTCATTCATGATAACCCATTCCAAGTGTTCTGCAAAGATGAGCAAGACTTTACCATTTCATAACTCCTTTTATTGTTTACATACAGCTTGTATCTAAATCTACACATAACTTACTTCATATTAAATATTTTCGTATTTATACGATCTCACTCTTTCTTTACAAAATAACCTGTATAATATTATATTAGATATAACAAGAAGACGACTCACCAGCAAGATCGCATAACATGGCTACTATCAAGACTGCCCCCTTCATGTCAAATGTGTGTGTACTCGTTTGATGACCAGGTATAATACTGCGTTGGTCTCATCCTGTACCCTTTTAAATATTCCATCTTCTTCCTCCTCCTCTTCTCCTTCTTCTTCTTCTTCTTTTGCGTGAAACTTGTTACAAAATACGGTGAGAGAACTACGGGAGTGCTGAAGGAATTATTAATGAACATACATTTTATATTAAGGGTCCTTCTATTTTTTTTATCCCGTGTATGACAGAGCAGACTCTTTATCGGTCAAATTGCTCCACGTCCCACTTTTATTAAGCAGTAATTGCTGTAAGGATGACAACGTTTGGAAAAACACTGCCCTTTTACGACTTTTAGCGGAGAGGCTAGTCTCTTAATGGCGTCTTTTTGTAGAAATTATATGTCTCTTTAAATTGTAGAATAAGGTTGATTGCTTAATAATGCTTGAAAATAGTTGTTTTTCAATGAATTTTTTATTTCTCTGCGTATTCAAACCGCAGTTACTTAAACATTGGAAGGAAAATAATTTACGAAAAGTGTTCCTACATGTACCACAGGGTAGGGCCTACTGATTAGGGTGGAGAGGGAAAAGCAATTGGATAATAATATAAGTGCTAGGCCTACTTATTTGCGAATTTATCCCTGATATCGTCCTTTCATGGAGTCGAGATGAAAGAAATATAACAAAACTATGACTAAGAAGGATCTTATATAGTTTTCCATGATCGTCTTCATTGTCATATGATTATCATAGAAAAGGAATGTGGAAACAATTTGTGATGTCCGCGACTTAGGTGGAAGGAAGATTCTTCCAAAACGTCATTTCTAATGGTTCGGAATAGCCCTGAAACATACGTGAATTTGAGCCCTAAAAACACACAAAAAAAAATAATGGAAATGAACAAAGCTGGAGCCCTCTCAAAATGTTGAGTTTTAAATATGCCCTGTGAAGGAAACGAAAGGGTTTTCTTTGTTCTTCGGCAGCATTGAAGAGGCTATCACAAAATAATCATTCTTCGCTATGAAAAGCAAGGAGTATACACATGATGAGCCTAAAAGAGTCATGAATCATGTACTTATGTTATTATTAAAATACAACACAACTTGTGAATGTTGGAACGTGGGTGCGAGAATGCAGAATGATAAATTCTGCATGTAACTTGTGAGAAATCACTTATGGAACTGACATCTTGTTTTCTCTTTAGCTGTTACAATATTCAATATCGTGCATTTCTCGTTAATCAAGAAGTGCATATTTTTCAGCGTATTCCTTGTTGATGTTGAATGAATGATATTAATTGAGAAAATGTCTAGTCCCAGGCCCTCCCCCCCCCCCGATCTCTGCCGTTGATCGCGCGATCGCGACGAAAATAGACACACACATATTTATACATATTATTTATGCATATTTATGCGTAACTTCAAAACCGCGTGCCCGGATGTCGCAAATTGGGTGTCAAAAGATGCGGAAGAGTCGAAATAAGAAAACAGTCATGAAACATCACGGTGATAGCACTATGCGATGGCCATACATCACGTATAACATCGGGGGAGGGGGGGGGGGGGGTTCCGAGCCCCCCTCCCCCCTCCCCGGCCTAGTTAGGGATAATGAGAGTAATATATAAAATATACTCAAGGGCACCATCCACGGAAATCCTTACAATCTCATTCGTTTTGAGGCACAATTTTCGAGATCAAGCAACTGATGTTAAAGATACAAAACATAATGAACATTATCATTTCAATTCCCCCAAAATCTTATCCCATCACACGGAAAATATGCAACACATATAATAGGCTGCTTGTTTGCAATACCTGGCCTGAATGGAGCCCTTCATATTTCAGTTAAATAATTTCAATTAACAACACAAAATTGGAAAAAAAAAAAACAACAACAACAAATGTAATTAGTCTTTTTCAAATCTCAGGTATTTCATATATCTAGTATGACTCATATTTTATGGAACAACAGATTTTCATTTTGAATTTCAAACACCATCTCTACAAAATGTTACATCTGAAAGTGCTGATAAATGAGATATGCCTATTGTCATTCGTTCATCCAACGTAATTCATATATCAGTACACCGACGAAAAATTTCCCAGACATTGGGATGATCTACACCTGAAATCACCTATACAAGTGCCGGTTGCGTGGCACTTAATTTTGTCACTAACACTGCTGATGTAAGAAAAAAAAGTATCATAATGTTATACTGGGTACAATCAGGTTTAAGGTCAAAAAGATTTGTTCCAAATACACAGTAGGTGTTTTCACATCAGCCCGATGTTTCGAAATAGTGCGCTATTTTCTGACTTGGGAAGTAAAAAAATATCTCGAGCTTAGATTTTTATCGGGCTGATGTGAAAACGCCTTACGAGAAAATTACATTTCTACGGAACATACCTGTGAAAACAATGAGCTATTTACGTTTCATCTACATGTAATAAACACAAATGCTTCAAAAATCCAAACCCGAAAGTGCTGCTAGTCCACGAGTACAAGGGTCCAAGTTTGCTGCTGTCTCACATACTAATGGAGATACGACAATCTTTGTATCTTCTTCAAACTGATTTCGACATAGTTTTCATGCAGTCAACCTTGCATATCATACCTTGAATCAGTTGGGACTGAAGAAAATGGTTCCAATAGAAGGAACTTGACTTTTGGCTCAAAGCAGGCGGGGGTGAGACGCCCTGCTCAGAGGAAGCTGGTTTACCCTTTTAAACGACATCGCTGGAAAAAATAAAAAAAATGTTACAGCTGTCCGACTCCTTTGTTAGGGTGAAGAAAGTGATAGAAAATAATGCATACGTACAGAGCTTGAATGCAAAAGCAGATAAACGCCATTTCCAAAGTGTTTAAAGTAAGGTTATCATCAAATAGGGGAAAATAAAATCTATCAACGTAGGTCTATATACTTCACTCTTATTCGGATAAAACAAAAATAAATTCGGACACAAAATTTTTTTTTCTTCATTTTTACTGAAAGGGCTACCCTGTGAAAATAAAACGGAATAAATGAAATAAATAAATAAATAAATAAATAAAATGTATATTGCAAGCTTGATCACATGTACTTAGTTTATTTAGTCTCTTTGTTTTTCTTTTTTTGGGGGCTCTTTCAACACATTCAACTGAAGTATATAAATCGTGATGAAAATGTATACATTTTGTTTTGCATTTAAACTGTTCACATGTTTGCCGAAATTCACTTCATTTACTCGTAGTGATAATTATGATAGTGATACCGAACTCTATTTCTTATTTATATTCACTCTCAGGTATACAAAGGGGAGATCTCGCCAAACATCTGAATTCAAACCACTTAAAGCTCCAGCGAGGGACTCTACCAAGCTGTAGATCACGTGTTTTTACACAAGCTTTAATTGCCAATCGGAACTGTCGTTATTACTTCTTATTTTATTGTGGAAGAGGTACTTGAACTGGGAGATTATTGTTCAGTACTTTCATTATGAGTGCTTTTGCTTGTAAGAGACTTCGTCAGAACGCCTAATGTGTAATGATGGTCATATTACTGAAAAGGATAGAAACTTCACTCGTGATGATTTGACATTGTGAAACTCTTAGCCACAGCTTATCATTTCATAGTGATGTGATTAAGAAATGAGTTCTGCAACAGGGACTCGAAGGTAATTGTGCTTCTAAGAGCAGATTCTCATTTCCGTGGAGAGTTGTCGGTGAGAGCAAATCCCCAGAGCATACGCGATTTTTGTGAACTAATCACATACCACCGAGAAACTGTTTATCAATTAGAGTGAATTGAAGTCATATTACGGAGTCAACATGCCAGGTGACGGGTCTCATGGCGTTTCATCTCTACGCCACTATAATCCTATAATGCTTGTTTGCTTGCTCGCTAGCATCGGTATTTGTCTCTCGTTCCTCTCAATCATTCCTTCGCAGCTGCAGGACAGTTCATCGGTGATCAGGTACGTCAGAAAAATATGCTCGGTCACACTTGCACTCATCGTCTCTGCGTCATTTGTCTTCCTCTTACGGCATCGGAAGATATTGCACCGAGAAGGACGTATTCTATGGCCGATGCGCTGTCAGCACTGTGCCCGACTAACCGGCCTGCGACTGAAGTGCAGGAGTAGATTTACATCGCATCGGAGGCCTCGACCATCTCCATCGTCGTCTGCTTTACCTTCGTCTCCACGTGAACCTGACCGATTAGACTCGGCTTTTTGGAGTCAATACGAGAATAGCCTGGTGCCTGACACTTCATACGGGTCAATAGGTGACGAACATTCTACAGATGACAGCTCTCAGCAGAGGGAGAGGCATTTTACTCCTTCGAATTCTTGTCGGCGACGTGATACAATCAACAACGATACCTCTTTAGTCGAACAGACAACCTTCAATGCTAATCGATCTTTGGTCAATTTATTCAACGTGTTTGGTTTTTTGGACGTCATTAGTAGTCTCGGCTTTATCATAGTTAGATTTGCATGTGGGGATTCAGGTCTGGTTATTGTAAATGATAATCTGATAACTGTTGCTAATGGACTAACGATTTTCCTGGCAATAATGTTCTTTGCTCGCTATCATGATGCCGTCTTTGCTTCAACAACAACAAATTGTCTCGTGGTCGCAGTACTTCTATCCTGGGGACTGTGGATGTCGGGTGTAGCGGAGATCTCGCCACTCCAAAAAGTTATGAATAACTCTTCCAACAATCAATTAGACACCGTGTGCCATTTGAATTACACTGCTGTGGGATTAAACGCGTTCGCAAAATCCATGCAGTCGATGTACAAAGAATGTAGTATCATCAGTACTGCAATTTACTTGCAGTTCTGGAACGCACTGATTCCAAAGACTGCGTTGAAATCAAATGACACCGATTCTCAACATGAGGAAATGCAGGTCCAGAGATTTTCGTTGAAGCTGCGAGCTGTAGGAAAAGCCTGTAGATCCTATTTCCGTCACATGGCATTGTACTTGCCATGTAGTCAAATGTTCAACAGGGATGAATCGCAGCAGTTACTGTTTGAGTCGTCTTCAGAATATCTGAAGCATGCATACAAGAGCTGGACAATTCTCATTTGCGCCGGACTCGTCTACTTTGTTGCAAATGTCACTTTTATCGAAAAGCCCATTGAGCCTTTGGATGAAGACAAGACTTCAATTCTCTACACCATAGAAATTGCCTATCTTGTCCCTCTCTTCGTTCTGCTAGCAAATGAGTCATCATGGTCATATACCTGTCCACAGACAGTGTTTTCGGGCAGATTTTCCAAAAACAAATTCAGAGGTCACGAGGTTCTTCTTTTGCTCTGCACCTGTGGGATATTTAGTCAGAACTTTTTACGTTCGTCGGCAGCTGTTGGTGTTCTCACAAGAAAGGGCTCGCTATCGAGCGACGAAATACTGCTGTCTGTCGCCGCAATCGTGTACTCTCTTATCGTCACAATTATCATCTGGCTTACAACGGCTTTCCTGCTCAACATCCAGCGATACCCCAAAGCGAATCATCAAAGGACCAAGTGGAACCTCTTCTGTCTCATTTACATCATTGTCATGAATGCAACGGAGTGGGTAATCCAAAGCTTCATCATTGAACACTGGCTGGTTCACAGTAAGTTCTTCGGAAAAGATACATCCGAAGTGATTGGTGTTCTGTTGGAGCCATTTTCAAGTCTGTACCAGTTGCATACTGCGATGTTCGCTTACGAAATCTACAAAGATATCATGCAGGAAAATGAATGAATTCCCACTGACATCACTGGTCTTACTGGAGAACGGGATACCGGTCAGCTGACCAATATACATAATATATGTATACTATGAATATCTGATCTATTTCAAGGATAGCAATGCGACATTTCTATTTGCCTTAACTAAAGGAGGGGTGGTGACACATCCGTTCTGAACAGCTAAAGGTTGAACTTGTCACACGTGGACTTGTTGCCCAACTTCACTGCAAGTAGTTTGATCACAAGACAGGTTGTTAAGCAGGTTATCAATAATCTCACTCTCGTGAAGAAAACTCATTCTTGGATGTTAAAGGGATAGCATAGTTTCGGTTGAGTTGAGGATTCAGCCTTTATTACCTTTTGTGCGAGATACTAAGAAATCACATGATGAATGTTAAAGAGAGTACGATAAATATAAGAGGAATTCAAGGTTAACTTGACGAAAATCGGTTTTGAAATTAATCTAATGATAATACTAAAGATAATATCCAAAAACAAAGTAAAGAAAGAATTTCCTGATAAAGGGTGGTCCCACCTTTCATTAGAATTATTTTGTTTTGAATATCTCAGCCATTTAAAAACCAATTTGCATCTAACAAACTTTGAATTCCTCTTAGAATTATGCGATTACATATTTCATAAGAGGCATCTCATTATCTCTAAGAATAAAAAATCATCAAAAGAAGTTGAAAACCTGAAGTCCCATCTCAACCGAAACTGTACCATTTCTTTAAATTGAAATAAGAAAGAATAAGCTCTATCCTTCTCCTCAAATAATTTAAGAGTAGCAACCGAAGAGGGTGAATTTTTAGCTGTTTTAGCTGACATCAAACAAATGACAGATAGTTTTTAAGATTACTAGTGAAGCGACAACACCACCAGCTCATCTAAACCGTTGGTCCTATACGTAAGTATATCGATATCAGTGTTTTGGAAAAAGAAATATATTAGAAACAAGAAGATCTTACACTTTTTTCGATTTAATCTGTTTGATTCATACGTTAATAATAATTCTGTATATCCTTAACATGTAAGTGCGTGACTGTTACTGATCTTGCTAATAGAAGTGTTTTAGGAACAAGGAGAAGACCTGAAATTCTTGAAAGTTATTTATTATGTATTTTAGATCCATTTTGAGCGCAACCATACTCAGGCATATAGAATTTAAACAGTTGAAGAGCATGGACTGGCTATTTACTGTAAGAAAACAATACATCATCAAGCAATGCAGTTACAAACGTTTACTGAGATATCTCTTCTTGGAAGGATTTCAATTTACCGCGTCCATACCTTTACTGTCAGTCTTTATAGTAACAGCTATGCAACACTTAAAGCAACCTATCGCCGAAATCAGTTCACGAAGTTGATATTAAAGATTAAAATCATACTGAGTGAAGAAACACACGCTATGTCATTCACCTTGCTTGTGGTGACAATATTGATTATGCAATTGACTGACAAATTGCCCTACATAAGTGATGCATATGGAAACTATGACTCAAAGAAAGTAATATCGAAACTGTAATTAAACTGATCAATTGCTGTAGAGAGTAGCAAATCGAAGCTGTGTCATGAGACGTAGTTTATTTTGTCACTGTTTATAGGTTTAATACCCATACAATTACTACGCGTCTCTCCGTTCTCTGCAGTCGGCTGCACTGTATGCATCAGTATCCATATATCAAACGTATCTTAAGTGAATGTTGTACATTGTAGTTGTAACAGAAGTCAAGGTACTATATCGAAAATCCAACGTCTTATCTGAACTGCAAAATGTTGAGGCTGTTATAGTGAATACACTTTGAGAAAAAAAAAAAGGTCTATGCGGTTACTTTTGATTCTATAATATGTACACGTGCAAAGGTGTTGAACGTTAGTATCCAAAGGAGATCTTATTGCATTATGAATGAGCCAATATCTCGTCGACTTACCACATTGCATTAAAATATCATTTGCATGCTACCAATTCTACTGAGTAGGTCTATTACTTCCAAGGAAATTCGGCTATACTATAATGTTTATAATTGCATGCAATCTTAAAACAAATTGTTTAAAATGATTTTGTTTTGCATTTTTGAGGGGAGATTTTGGTATTGGCAGATATGTTTTTATGCTTGTGTGTGTGTGTACGTGCGTATGTGTGTGTGCGTGCGTGTGTGTTTGTGTGTGTGCATGTGTATTTTTTTTTTTTGCAACTGATTGACAAATTGCCCTACATCGACGTAAACAAGCACTGAATTGATCAGTGTTTTAGTAGTAGCCATGATAAAACATCAGGGGCGTACATACTCGAGTAGGATTCAAACCTACCACCTCTTGATCACCGGACAGGCGTCATCTCCACTAGACCACCGAGCTTTCGCCCGACAGCAGGTGTTGGTTCTAATCCTTATAGCATGCAGCGGGTATACTGCGTAATAATTCAAATTTATGAAATTCTTCCGTCCACGGAAGAATTTCATATTGACATAAATTTAAAACATAATAGATCATAAAGATATCAAACATAAATATTAGATAAAAAATTATACCATAATGTCTTTCAGAGGGAGCTCATAAAGTCTCCACGAGTGAGCTCATATTGAAAGTCTCCACAAGGGAGCTCATACAAAATGTCTCAGCGAAGAAGATTATACGAATTTTAATAATTACGGTGGTATCATTTAGTACCAGATAAAATAGTCATGTCCCACAAAAGAACTGATGATAAAAGAATATTGTAAGGTGACAGTATCTATACTGAATTCTTCCGTCGACAGAAGAATTTCATATTGACATAAATTTAAAACATAATAGATCATAAAGACATCAAACATGAATATTAAATTAAAAAAAATATATACCATAATGTCTCTCAGAGGGAGCTCATATTGGAAGTCTCCGCAAGGGAGCTCATACAAAATGTCTCCGCGAAGGAGACTATACGAATTTTAATAACTACGGTGATATCATTTAGTACCAGATAAAAAAAGCCATGTCCCACAAAAGAGCTGATGATAAAAGAATATTGTAAGGTGACAGTATCTATATTGATGAAATACCTCATTTTCAGCACTCAAACTCGATCAATGGTTCAATGGGTACAATGCTTCGCAAGTCTTCCGCAGAGCCATACACATTAATTGTGTTTGTTAGAGCTCTTCTAACGTTCCTTCCTTGCTGCGTAAAGTAACAATAATCTGAGTGAGGTGACAGATAAAAGCCACTCGATAAACCCTTGAATATTATTTTATTTTTCATTTTTCCTCCTTTTCGAATGAAAATTTTCTGTTCCACCAAAGCGCATTAATTTTTAGATTTTTCGTATTATCACATTTGATGATACATATGTGAAGGTCAGTTTTATCAGAAAACATCCTATCATATAGAACTTTTGCAAGAAAACCTAAAATATAGGGAGATATCAGTTATTACCCATAACTGTAGACGGTTTAATATAGAAACAACTTGTTATAACTATTATTGTTAACATTTTGTATATTTTAACAATACTTAACATTTATTATCCTGACTAAAATATTCATAATGCTTGTTTCTATTTCAAAGGACTAAATTTTGTTTTTTGTTCTACTGCACATGAAGAATTATGCCTTTAATGTACATAGGATATATATAATGCACATCCTCAGACACACTGGACCCTCGCATTGACATTCTTTACCAGATACAGTTACGAATTCTCAAACTACTAGTATCTTTAAGAAGAATCTTAAGGGATGTTTGTTAGATGATTAGATTTTAAAATGTGGTTATACGCGATGATTGTTAACGGGTTGTTTGGTATTTTTCCTCTGTGTTTTTATACAATTAATCACTATCGTGTGGTTCACATAATCTTGTAAGCGTATTTGCACTTTGGAGTTAAAGTTGACAGTTGCTTTACTTGTATGAATTATGTTTTTTTTTAATCTATAATTTTGATAATGATGATAATAGTAGCATTCTTATATGGATTGAAAAAGTGTTTATTTTAATTGAATGGAAATATAAGATAGTATAAAAAGACGAAATTATCATACCACTAATTTCTGTTTACACATCCGCACATCCTATTCCCAACATAGATCTCTTTTTATCTCTTTATGTTATTCTGTTCTCTTCTATTGTTTTTTTCTTTTGATGTTTCTGTGTTCCTCTCCTTCTGTCTCCGCAATCTACCTTGTTTTCACTGCCTGTGGTCCCCCTTTTTTCTTTTGAGCATAATCATGATTTCAAAGATGATCTTTATAATACATTGGCATTATATAAGCTTCCATACGACATATTGGGCACTTCTTCACATGGAATTACTGTACCAGCCTGGGGTACCAGCTCAGATAGAGTCGTCTAATCTGGTCCTTAAGAACAGCCTGACAATCTCCTGTGTTGCTTCTTGTATTCTTCTCATATTATGGAGTTTTTTATGATTGTACAAATGTGATTTAGAAGGAGCTTGACTCTTGCCTAAGAGCATGGAGGTGCGACGCCCTGCTCGGAGGAAGCTATAGCTTACCCTTTTAAACGATCTCACTGAAAAAAAAAAAATTACAGCTCTCCAACTCCTTTGTTAGGCTGAAGAAAAGAATGGAAAAAAAAAAGAATACGGAAAGAGCTTGAACACAAAACCAGATAAACGCCATTATCAAAGTGTTTAAAGAAAGGTTATCATCAAATAGAGGAAAATTACATCTGTCAATGATACTTCACTCTTTTTCGGACAAAAAAAAATGAATATGATTTATTGAAAGCTTGATCACGTGAACTTGGATTATTCTCTTTGTTTGTTTGTTTTTTCAACACATTCAATCTGTTATAAACTATCTCGTGATGGAAATAGATACATTTTATTTTGCATTTAAACTGTTGACATATTTGCCGAAATTAATTTCATTTACTTTTAGTGATTATCATTCAGATATTGGCTTACCGAACTCTATTTCTCATTTATATTCACTTTCAGGTATACAAAGTTGAGATCTCGCGAAACATCTGAAATCAATAACTACTTAAAGCTCCAGCGAGGGACTTCACCAGGCTGTAGATTACATTTGATTTCACACAAGCTGTAATTGTATATCGGAACTGTCGTTATTATTTCTTAGTTCATTATGGAAGAGGTACTTGAACTTTTAAAAGATCAATTTACAGTACGTTCATTATGAGTGCCTTTGTCTGTACGAGGAGACTTTGTCACAATGCCTTGAATCAAACGTACACGTAATGATGGTCATATTACTGAAAAGGACAGAAACTTTACTCGTGATAATTTGACATTGTGAAACTCTTAGTCACAGCCTATCATTTCATTGTGATGTGACGAAGAAATGAGATCTTGAACAGGGACTCGAAGTAAGGTAATGTGCTTCTAAGAGCAGACTCTCATTTCTGGGTAAGAGTTGTTAGTGAGAGCAACTCCCCAGAGCATACGCGATTTTTGTGAACTAATCGCATACCACCGAGAAACTGTTTATCAGTTAGAGTGAATAATTGAAGTCATATTACGGAGTCAATATGCCTGGTGACGGGACTTGTGGCGTTTCAACTCTACGCCACTATAATGCTACGATGCTTGTTTGCTTACTCGCTAGCATTGGTATCTGCCTCTCGTTCCTCCCAATCATTCCTTTGCAGCTGCAGGACAGCTCATCGGTGATCAGGTACGTCAGAAAAATATGCTCGGTCATACTTGCACTCATCGTCTCTGCATCATTCGTCTTCCTCTTACGGCATCGGAAGATATTGCACCGAGAAGGACGCGTTCTATGGCCGATGCGCTGTCAGCACTGTGCCCGACTAACCGGCCTGCGACTGAAGTGCAGGAGTAGATTTACATCGCATCGGAGGCCTCGACCATCTCCATCGTCGTCTGCTTTACCTTCGTCTCCGCGTGGACCTGACCGATTAGACTCGGCTTTTTGGAGTCAATACGAGAATAGCTTGGTGTCTGACACTTCATACGGGTCAATAGGTGACGAACATTCTACAGATGACAGCTCCCAGCGGAGGGAGAGGCATTTTACTCCTTTGAATTCTTGTTGGCGACATGATACAATTAACAACGATTCTTCTTTAGTCGAACAGACCACCTTCAGTGCTAATCGATCTTTGGTCAATTTATTCAACGTGTTTGGTTTTTTGGACGTCATTAGTAGTCTAGGCTTTATCATAGCTAGATTTGCATGTGGGGATTCAGATCTGGTTATTGTAACTGATAATCTGATAACTGTTGCTAATGGACTAACGATTTTCTTGGCAATAATGTTCTTTGCTCGCTATCATGATGCCGTCTTTGCTTCAACAACAACAAATTGTCTCGTGGTCGCAGTACTTCTATCCTGGGGACTGTGGATGTCGGGTGTAGCGGAGATCTCGCCACTCCAAAAAGTTATGAATAACTCTTCCAACAATCAATTAGACACCGTATGCCATTTGAATTACACTGCTGTGGGATTAAACGCGTTCGCAAAATCCATGCAGTCGATGTACAAAGAATGTAGTATCATCAGTACTGCAATTTACTTGCAGTTCTGGAATGCACTGATTCCAAAGACTGCGTTGAAATCAAATGACACCGATTCTCAACATGAGGAAATGCAGGTCCAGAGATTTTCGTTGAAGGTGCGAGCTGTAGGAAAAGCCTGTAGATCCTATTTCCGTCACATGGCATTGTACTTGCCATGTAGTCAAATGTTCAACAGGGATGAATCGCAGCAGTTACTGTTTGAGTCGTCTTCAGAATATCTGAAGCATGCATACAAGAGCTGGACAATTCTCATTTGCGCCGGACTCGTCTACTTTGTAGCAAATGTCACTTTTATCGAAAAGCCCATTGAGCCTTTGGATGAAGACAAGACTTCAATTCTCTACACCATAGAAATTGCCTATCTTGTCCCTCTCTTCATTCTGCTAGCAAATGAGTCATCATGGTCATATACCTGTCCACAGACAGTGTTTTCGGGCAGATTTTCCAAAAACAAATTCAGAGGTCACGAGGTTCTTCTTTTGCTCTGCACCTGTGGGATATTTAGTCAGAACTTTTTACGTTCGTCGGCAGCTGTTGGTGTTCTCACAAGAAAGGGCTCGCTATCGAGCGACGAAATACTGCTATCTGTCGCCGCAATCGTGTATTCTCTTATCGTCACAATTATCATCTGGCTTACAACGGCTTTCCTGCTCAACATCCAGCGATACCCCAAAGCGAATCATCAAAGGACCAAGTGGAACCTCTTCTGTCTCATTTACATCATTGTCATGAATGCAACGGAGTGGGTAATCCAAAGCTTCATCATTGAACACTGGCTGGTTCACAGTAAGTTCTTCGGAAAAGATACATCCGAAGTGATTGGTGTTCTGTTGGAGCCATTTTCAAGTCTGTACCAGTTGCATACTGCGATGTTCGCTTACGAAATCTACAAAGATATCATGCAGGAAAAATGAATGAATTCCCACTGACATCACTGGTCTTACTGGAGAACGGGATACCGGTCAGCTGACCAATATACATAATATATGTATACTATGAATATCTGATCTATTTCAAGGATAGCAATGCGACATTTCTATTTGCCTTAACTAAAGGCGGGGTGGTGACACATCTGTTCTGAACAGCTAAAAGTTGAGCTTGTCACACGTGGACTTGTTGCCCAACTTCACTGCAAGTAGTTTCATCACAAGACAGGTTGTTAAGCAGCTTATCAATAATCTCACTCTCGTGAAGAAAACTCATTCTTGTATGTTAAAGGGATAGCATAGTTTTGGTTAAGTTGAGGATTCAGCCTTTATTACCTTTTGTGCGAGATACTTAGAAACCACATGATGAATGTTAAAGAGAGTACGATAAATATAAGAGGAATTCAAGGTTTACTTGACGAAAATCGGTTTTGAAATGAATCTAATGATAATACTAAAGATAATATCCAAAAACAAAGTAAAGAAAGAATTTCCTGATAAAGGGTGGTCCCACCTTTCATTAGAATTATTTTGTTTTGAATATCTCAGCCATTTAAAAACCAATTTGAATCTAACAAACTTTGAATTCCTCTTAGAATTATGCGTTTACATATTTCATAAGAGGCATCTCATTATCTCTAAGAATAAAAAATCATCAAAAGAAGTTGAAAACCTGAAGTCCCATCTCGACCGAAACTGTACCATTCCTTTAAATTGAAATAAGAAAGAATAAGCTCTATCCTTCTCCTCAAATAATTTAAGAGTAGCAACCGAAGAGGGTGAATTTTTAGCTGTTTGAGCTGACATCAAACAGATGACAGATAGTTTTTAAGATTACTAGTGAAGCGACAACACCACCAGCTCATCTAAACCGTTGGTCCTATACGTAAGTATATCGATATCAGTGTTTTGGAAAAAGAAATATATTAGAAACAAGAAGATCTTACACTTTTTTCGATTTAATCTGTTTGATTCATACGTTAATAATAATTCTGTATATCCTTAACATGTAAGTGCGTGACTGTTACTGATCTTATACTGCTAATAGAAGTGTTTTAGGAACAAGGAGAAGACCTGAAATTCTTGAACGTTATTTATTATGTATTTTAGATCCATTTTGAGCGCAACCATACTCAGGCGTATAGAGTTTAAACAGTTGAAGAACATGGACTGGCTATTTACTGTAAGAAAACAATACATCATCAAGCAATGCAGTTACAAACGTTTACTGAGATATCTCTTCTTGGAAGGATTTCAATTTACCGCGTCCATACCTTTACTGTCAGTCTTTATAGTAACAGCTATGCAACACTTAAAGCAACCTATCGCCGAAATCAGTTCACGAAGTTGATATTAAAGATTTAAATCGTACTGAGTGAAGAAACACACGCTATGTCATTCACCTTGCTTGTGGTGACAATATTGATTATGCAATTGACTGACAAATTGCCCTACATAAGTGATGCATATGGAAACTATGACTAAAAAAAAGTAATATCGAAAATGTAATTAAACTGATCAATTGCTGTAGAGAGTAGCAAATCGAAGCTGTGTCATGAGACGTAGTTTATTTTGTCACTGTTTATAGGTTTAATACCCATACAATTACTACGCGTCTCTCCGTTCTCTGCAGTCGGCTGCACTGTATGCATCAGTATCCATATATCAAACGTATCTTAAGTGAATGTTGTACATTGTAGTTGTAACAGAAGTCAAGGTACTATATCGAAAATCCAACGTCTGATCTGAACTACAAAATGTTGAGGCTGTTATAGTGAATACACTTTGAGAAAAAAAAAAAAGGTCTATGCGGTTACTTTTGATTCTATAATATGTACACTTGCAAAGGTGTTGAACGTTAGTATCCAAAGGGGATCTTATTGCATTATGAATGAGCCAATATCTCGTCGACTTACCACATTGCATTAAAATATCATTATTGCATGCTACCAATTGTACTGAGTAGGTCTATTACTTCCAAGGAAATTCGGCTATACTATAATGTTTATAATTGCATGCAATCTTAAAACAAATTGTTTAAAATGATTTTGCTTTGCATTTTTGAGGGGAGATTTTGGTATTGGCAGATATGTTTTTATGCTTGTGTGTGTCTGTGTGTGCGTGCGTATGCGTGCGTGTGTGTGTGTGTGTGTGCATGTGTATTTTTTTTTTTTTTTTTGCAACTGACTGACAAATTGCCCTACATCGACGTAAACAAGCACTGAATTGATCAGTGTTTTAGTAGTAGCCATGATAAAACATCAGGGGCGTACATACTCGAGTAGGATTCAAACCTACGACCTCCTGATCACCGGACAGGCGTCATCTCCACTAGACCACCGAGCTTTCGCCCGACAGCAGGTGTTGGTTCTAATCCTTATAGCATGCAGCGGGTATACTGCGTAATAATTCCAATTCATGAAATTCTTCCGTCGACGGAAGAATTTCATATTGACATAAATTTAAAACATAATAGATCACAAAGATATCACACATAAATATTAGATAAAAAAAATTATACCATAATGTCTTTCAGAGGGAGCACATAAAGTCTCCACGAGTGAGCTCATATTGAAAGTCTCCACAAGGGAGCTCATACAAAATGTCTCAGCGAAGAAGATTATACGAATTTTAATAATTACGGTGGTATCATTTAGTACCAGATAAAATAGTCATGTCCCACAAAAGAACTGATGATAAAAGAATATTGTAAGGTGACAGTATCTATACTGAATTCTTCCGTCGACGGAAGCATTTCATATTGACATAAATTTAAAACATAATAGATCATAAAGACATCAAACATGAAAATTAAATTTAAAAACAGAATATACCATAATGTCTCTCAGAGGGAGCTCATATTGGAAGTCTCCGCAAGGGAGCTCATACAAAATGTCTCCGCGAAGGAGATTATACGAATTTTGATAACTACGGTGATATCATTTAGTACCAGATAAAAAAGCCATGTCCCACAAAAGAGCTGATGATAATAGAATATTGTAAGGTGACAGTATCTATATTGATGAAATACCTCATTTTCAGCACTCAAACTCGATCAATGGTTCAATGGTTCAATGGGTACAATGCTTCGCAAGTCTTCCGCAGAGCCATACACATTAATTGTGTTTGTTAGAGCTCTTCTAACGTTCCTTCCTTGCTGCGTAAAGTAACAATTATCTGAGTGAGGTGACAGATAAAAGCCACTCGATAAACCCTTGAATATTATTTTATTTTTTTATTTTTCCTCCTTTTCGAATGAAAATTTTCTGTTCCACCAAAGCGCATTAATTTTTAGATTGTTCGTATTATCACATTTGATGATACATATGTGAAGGTCAGTTTTATCAGAAAACATCCTATCATATAGAACTTTTGCAAGAAAACCTAAAATATAGGGAGATATCAGTTATTACCCATAACTGTAGACGGTTTAATATGGAAACAACTTGTTATAACTATTATTGTTAACATTTTGTATATTTTAACAATACTTAACATTTATTATCCTGACTAAAATATTCATAATGCTTGTTTCTATTTCAAAGGACTAAATTTTGTTTTTTGTTCTACTGCACATGAAGAATTATGCCTTTAATGTACATGGATATATATAATGCACATCCTCAGACACACTGGACCCTCGCATTGACATTCTTTACCAGATACAGTTACGAATTCTCAAACTACTAGTATCTTTAAGAAGAATCTTAAGGGATGTTTGTTAGATGATTAGATTTTAAAATGTGGTTATACGCGATGATTGTTAACGGGTTGTTTGGTATTTTTCCTCTGTGTTTTTATACAATTAATCACTATCGTGTGGTTCACATAATCTTGTAAGCGTGTTTGCACTTTGGAGTTAAAGTTGACAGTTGCTTTATTTGTATGAATTATGTTTTTTTTATCTATATATAAGACGGTGTTAATTTTGCGGTTAATAATGGATTTACATTATAGGTTATTACCGAACGAATTTAATTCTAAATAGATATGTATATTATTATCATTTTATGGTTATTGTATGTGCGTGGTTGATCTTTTACAGTGGTTGTACAATTTTGATAATGATGATACAGTGTAATAGTAGCATTCTTATATGGATTGAAAATGTGTTTATCTTAATTGAATGGAAATATAAGATAGTATAAAAAGACGAAATTATCATACCACTAATTTCTGTTTACACATCCGCACATCCTATTCCCAACATAGATCTCTTTCTATCTCTTTATGTTATTCTGTTCTCTTCTATTGTTTTTTTCTTTTGATGTTTCTGTGTTCCTCTCCTTCTGTCTCCGCAATCTACCTTGTTTTCACTGCCTGTGGTCCCCCTTTTTTCTTCTGAGCATAATCATGATTTCAAAGGTGATCTTTATAATACATGGGCATTATATAAGCTTCCGTACGACATATTGGGCACTTCTTCACATGGAATTACTGTACCAGCCTGAGGTACCAGCTCAGATAGAGTCGTCTAATCTGGTCCTTAAGAACAGCCTGACAATCTCCTGTGTTGCTTCTTGTATTCTTCTCATTTTATGGAGTTTTTTATGATTGTACAAATGTGATTTAGAAGGAGCTTGACTCTTGGCTAAGAGCATGGAGGTGCGACGCCCTGCTCAGAGGAAGCTAAAGCTTACCCTTTTAAACGATCTCACTGGAAAAAAAACAAACAAACAAAATTTACAGCTCTCCAACTCCTTTGTTAGGCTGAAGAAAAGAATGAAAAAAAAAAACAGAATACGGAAAGAGCTTGAACGCAAAACCAGATAAACGCCATTATCAAAGTGTTTAAAGAAAGGTTATCATCAAATAGAGGAAAATTACATCTGTCAATGATACTTCACTCTTTTTCGGACAAAAAAAAATGAATATCATTTATTGAAGGCTTGATCACGTCAACTTGGATTATTCTCTTTGTTTTTTTTTTCAACACAGTCAATCTGTTATAAACTATCTCGTGATGGAAATAGATACATTTTATTTTGCATTTAAACTGTTCACATATTTGCCGAAATTAATTTCATTTACTTTTAGTGATAATCATTCAGATATTGGCTTACCGAACTCTATTTCTCATTTACATTCACTTTCAGGTATACAAAGTTGAGATATCGCGAAACATCTGAAATCAATAACTACTTAAAGCTCCAGCGAGGGACTTCACCAGGCTGTAGATTACATTTGATTTCACACAAGCTGTAATTCCATATCGGAACTGTCGTTATTATTTCTTAGTTCATTATGGAAGAGGTACTTGAACTTTTAAAAGATCAATTTACAGTACGTTCATTATGAGTGCCTTTGTCTGTACGAGGAGACTTTGTCACAATGCCTTGAATCAAACGTACACGTAATGATGGTCATATTACTGAAAAGGACAGAAACTTTACTCGTGATGATTTGACATTGTGAAACTCTTAGTCACAGCCTATCATTTCATTGTGATGTGACGAAGAAATGAGATCTTCAACAGGGACTCGAAGTAAGGTAATGTGCTTCTAAAGCAGACTCTCATTTCTGGGTAAGAGTTCTTAGTGAGAGCAACTCCCCAGAGCATAGCGATTTTTGTGAACTAATCGCATACCACCGAGAAACTGTTTATCAATTAGAGTGAATTGAAGCCATATTACGGAGTCAATATGCCTGGTGACGGGACGTGTGGCGTTTCAACTCTATGCCACTATAATGCTACGATGCTTGTTTGCTTACTCGCTAGCATTGGTATCTGCCTCTCGTTCCTCCCAATCATTCCTTTGCAGCTGCAGGACAGCTCATCGGTGATCAGGTACGTCAGAAAAATATGCTCGGTCATACTTGCACTCATCGTCTCTGCGTCATTTGTCTTCCTCTTACGGCATCGGAAGATATTGCACCGAGAAGGACGCATTCTATGGCCGATGCGCTGTCAGCACTGTGCCCGACTAACCGGCCTGCGACTGAAGTGCAGGAGTAGATTTACATCGCATCGGAGGCCTCGACCATCTCCATCGTCGTCTGCTTTACCTTCGTCTCCGCGTGGACCTGACCGATTAGACTCGGCTTTTTGGAGTCAATACGAGAATAGCTTGGTGTCTGACACTTCATACGGGTCAATAGGTGACGAACATTCTACAGATGACAGCTCCCAGCAGAGGGAGAGGCATTTTGCTCCTTCGAATTCTTGTCGGCGACGTGATACAATCAACAACGATACCTCTTTAGTCGAACAGACCACCTTCAATTCTAATCGATCTTTGGTCAATTTATTCAACGTGTTTGGTTTTTTGGACGTCATTAGTAGTCTAGGCTTTATCATAGCTAGATTTGCATGTGGGGATTCAGGTCTGGTTATTGTAAATGATAATCTGATAACTGTTGCTAATGGACTAACGATTTTCCTGGCAATAATGTTCTTTGCTCGCTATCATGATGCCGTCTTTGCTTCAACAACAACAAATTGTCTCGTGGTCGCAGTACTTCTGTCCTGGGGACTGTGGATGTCGGGTGTAGCGGAGATCTCGCCACTCCAAAAAGTTATGAACTCTTCGTACAATCAGTTAGACACCGTGTGCCATTTGAATTACACTGCTGTGGGATTAAACGCGTTCGCAAAATCCATGCAGTCGATGTACAAAGAATGTAGTATCATTAGTACTGCAATTTACTTGCAGTTCTGGAACGCACTGATTCCAAAGACTGCGTTGAAATCAAATGACACCTATTCTCAACATGAGGAAATGCAGGTCCAGAGATTTTCGTTGAAGCTGCGAGCTGTAGGAAAAGCCTGTAGATCCTATTTCCGTCACATGGCATTGTACTTGCCATGTAGTCAAATGTTCAACAGGGATGAATCGCAGCAGTTACTGTTTGAGTCGTCTTCAGAATATCTGAAGCATGCATACAAGAGCTGGACAATTCTCATTTGCGCCGGACTCGTCTACTTTGTAGCAAATGTCACTTTTATCGAAAAGCCCATTGAGCCTTTGGATGAAGACAAGACTTCAATTCTCTACACCATAGAAATTGCCTATCTTGTCCCTCTCTTCGTTCTGCTAGCAAATGAGTCATCATGGTCATATACCTGTCCACAGACAGTGTTTTCGGGCACATTTTCCAAAAACAAATTCAGAGGTCACGAGGTTCTTCTTTTGCTCTGCACCTGTGGGATATTTAGTCAGAACTTTTTACGTTCGTCGGCAGCTGTTAGTGTTCTCACAAGAAAGGGCTCGCTATCGAGCGACGAAATACTGCTATCTGTCGCCGCAATCGTGTACTCTCTTATCGTCACAATTATCATCTGGCTTACAACGGCTTTCCTGCTCAACATCCAGCGATACCCCAAAGCGAATCATCAAAGGACCAAGTGGAACCTCTTCTGTCTCATTTACATCATTGTCATGAATGCAACGGAGTGGGTAATCCAAAGCGTCATCATTGAACACTGGCTGGTTCACAGTAAGTTCTTCGGAAAAGATACATCCGAAGTGATTGGTGTTCTGTTGGAGCCTTTTTCAAGTCTGTACCAGTTGCATACTGCGATGTTCGCTTACGAAATCTACAAAGATATCATGCAAGAAACTGAATGAATTCCCACTGACATCACTGGTCTTACTGGAGAACGGGATACCGGTCAGCTGACCAATATACATAATATATGTATACTATGAATATCTGATCTATTTCAAGGATAGCAATGCAACATTTCTATTTGCACTTAACTAAAGGCGGGGTGGTGACATATCTGTTCTGAACAGCTAAAAGTTGAACTTGTCACACGTGGACTTGTTGCCCAACTTCACTGCAAGTAGTTTGATCACAAGACAGGTTGTTAAGCAGGTTATCAATAATCTCACTCTCGTGAAGAAAACTCATTGTTGGATGTTAAAGGGATAGCATAGTTTTGGTTGAGTTGAGGATTCAGTCTTTATTACCTTTTGTAGACACTTAGAAACCACTTGATGAAATGTTAAAGAGATTACAATAAATATAAGAGATATTCAAGGCTTACTGGAAAAAATTCGGTTTTGAAATGAATTTAGTGATAATACTATAAATGGTATACAAAAACAAAGTAAAGAAAGAATTTTCTGATAAAATATGGTCCCTCCTTTCATCAGAATTACTTTGTTTTGAATATCTCAGTTATTTAAAAACCAATTTGCATCTAACAAACTTTGAATTATGCGTTTACATATTTCATTAATGGTATCTAACCATCTCTAAGAAAAAAAAATCATCTAAAGAAGTTGAAAACCTGAAGTCCTATCTCAACCGAAACTGTACCATCTCTTTGAATTAAAAAAAAAAAAAAGAATACGCTCTATCCTTCTCCTCAGAAGATTAAAGAGTAGCAACCGAAGAGGGTGGATTCTGTTGTATCTGACATCAAACAAATGACAGGTAGTTGTATAGCATGTTTAACCAATGTGAGATTACTAGTGAAGCGACAACACCACCAGCTCACCTAAACTGTTGGTCCTATACGGATAAGTACTACCGATATTAGAAACAAGAAGATCTTACACTTTTTTCGATTTAATCTGCTTGATATATACGTTAATAATAATTCTTCATATCCTTAACATGTAAGTGCGTGACTGTTACTGATCTTGCTGATAGGAGTGTTTTAAGAACAAGGAGAAGACCTGGAATTCTTGAACGTTATTTATTATGTATTTGAAATCCGTTTTTAGCGGAGCCATTCTCATGCGTATAGAGTTTAAAACAATTACTAGAGTGAATAGCATGGACTGGCTATTCACTGTATATAAGAAAACAATACATCAAGGAAAGCAGTTACAAACGTTTACTGAGATATATTTTCTTGGAAGGATGCCAATTTACCGCGTCTACCTTTACTGTCAGTCTTTATAGTAACAGCTATGCAACACTTAAAGCAACATATCGCCGAAATCACGAAGTTGAAAACTTGAGTAAAGAAGCGCATGCTGTATCTTTCACTGTGCATAAAGTGACAATTTGCCTTACATCACAATTATAAATGATGCATAAAAATATGGAAACTTTAACTTCTAAAGAAATATCGTATCTGTAATTAAACTGATCAATTGTTGTAGAGAGTAGCAAACTGAAGCTGTGTCATGAGACGTAATTTATATCATAGAATTTCATACTGACATAAATTTAAAACATTATAGATCATAAAGACATCAAGCATGAATATAAGATATACCATGTCTCCCCGAGGGAGGTCAGAAAGTCTCCACGAGGGAGCTCATATTGGAAGTCTCCGCAAGGGAGCTCATACAAAATGTCTCCGCGAAGGAGATTATACGAAATTTAATTATTACGGTAATATCATTTAGTACTAGATAAAATAGTCATGTCTCACAAAAAGCTGATAATAAAAGAATATTGTCAGGTGACAGTATCTATGCTGATGAATTATCTCATTTCCATCACTCAAACTCGATGAATGGTTCAATGGTACAATGCTTCACAAGTCTTCCGTAGAGCCATACACATTAATTTGGTTTGTCTTTTATAAACGTTCCTTCCTTGCCGTGTTAAGTAACGATAATCTGAATGAGGGGACAGATACCACAATTAAGCCATTCGATAAACCATTGAATAGTATTTTTCCTCCTTATCGAATGAAAATTTTCTGTTCCACCAAAGCGTGCACCAAATCGTTCAATTTCAGTGAAAATGCCAGATCTCCCCTCATGAGGGAGACGAGATACCCCCCCCCCCCACACACACACACACACTCTCCCCTATTGGTCTTTTCGCTCCCTAGCTAGAGTACACCATAACTGTAGACGGTTTAATATATAGAAACAACTTGTTATAACTATTTATTCACATTTTGTATCTTAACAATACTTAACATTGACTATCCTGATTAAAATGTTTACAATGGTTGTTTCTGTAGGGGGGCGAATGGGCGGAATGAGAGAGAACTGGAGAAGGGCGAGATGATGTGAAGACGGTGTGGGTGTGTATGTGTGTCTATGATGGAGATGGTTATACGGCACGCGGGTTCGAGTGGGAGGTCGTGCAGTCAATAAAGACAAGCACTCGACAGGACTCCTGTGAACAGCAAGCAGAGAGGTCACTTTTATTGACTCATAATATAGTCACAACACAATTACAACTCCTAAAATGTACTTTAGGAGAACCCTTGAAACACTATATGTGCACATCATCAAGTCCGCACATGTTTAACACCAAAACAACTCATTCATTATAACACACAGATACCAAGTGAGTTATTGTCTTTATAACTATATAAATCCACAGTGGAGTATCAATAATAGTATCATAACTAGTGAAAGCATCTGCCATAAAATCAGCTGTATGTGACATAACTCTCTCTCTCTGTATTATTTCACTTATCATGACTGTTAAAAACCATTTATAATACATTAAACAGACTGTAAATGGCTGGGTACAAATGTTGTGGAACCATTTGATACAATGTAAATGTGTTGTAACAATATCTGCTTTTGAGACCCATATGTTGCAACACTGTGATGTCTATTCACATAAAGGGCTCACTCTATGGAATAAAATCATACTCTCCACACTTCATGATAAGCAGCCAGTGTCATGTCCACTCTGTTAGTGTAATGTCAGACCCCATATAGTAGGATAAAGGCTTTTTACATGTGTGACTACCAGTCCTTGCATATAACAATACATTATCTTATTCATCATTATTTGTGAAAAGAATAATACCTGTTTTGTTTTAGAGTGCAGCAAAGATTTGACTCAAACTATGCTATTTTGTTTGAATGATAATAAAAACAAATCTCTCTTCACTGATATGAATTGCTGAACAGTTTACCAGAGTCTGAATGCATCCTATTATTAACACTTCCACAAAACCCTTCTATAAGATCACCTTTGCTCTTAGATAAAACTCACGCGATATCATATGGATAAATCCTCTCTTCCACCAACCATTCCTAACATCTACAGATCACTTCGTCACAGTCAAATCACCTATCCCTACTCAAAACAATTACAATCACACATCTGATCCATATAGGTCCCACTACATCAAATCTGGAATGTCAGCCAGATAAGATGGGGGTATAATAATGCTGAAAAATTACATTATACCAAACTACTGCGGATCTTACAACTTTAGATCACAGGGTACACCAACTATAAAAAATAAAATAATGCCAATCAACATAATGTCTCAGCATGACAAACCTTAAATGATGGTAACGGCAGTGCAATACACCTGTATTCTTAACTCCTCCATTGCGTGTGTCAAAACTATTATGATCGATACTCAGGTAGCTTCTTAAATCTCTTGCTAGACGACACACAAGATACCCTAGTCCCTATCAATACAGAATCTTACTCTATTAGGGGAAGCAAAAGGAATAATATTCCCTCTTACAACCTCAGTGGTATTACATCATAAACCCACAACACTGTACCTACACTGTACATCTGACTCTATCTCTAAACTCTTCCACCATAAATGCATTACCAAAATGTAGTATAGGTAAATAGCTTCACGCTAAACGCCCTATACCGTTACATAGCGCTACATAATACACTGTTCAATACTATAATTGGTCACGTACACAAACCTACGCAGGCCTGCAGCCCTTGCATTGTACTACTGCACTACGAATACATTGTACGCACAAGACTACGGCAGCCGCAATTAACTACATACGCCCGTACACAACAACATACGTCCGTAGACCGACTTAACACAGGTACGTACATACATAAGTTACCGTGCATTCAGTGCCACTGAACAAAACCACCATCAACAAGAGACCAAATTCTGACAAACACTCTCACTCCACATAATATGCCCGTTTGGCCCTTAAAACTCTTCATAACAATTACCAATAATGATAATATAGCACCGTAACATGTAAGCACTGAAATTCTTGAGTAATTTGTGACGTTCTCATTTTCATCAACTCACCTGTGAACAGCAAGCAGAGAGGTGCCTGCCGCATGGGGGCGCCCCTCTGTTGCTGACATCTCTACATAATTAGTACATCCCCACATTTCTATGCCTAACTCACATTTTAGAACTATTTTGAAGGACTAAATCTTGGTTTTTGTTTCATCTGCACATATGGTGAATTATGCCTATAATGTACATAGGATATATATATATATATATATATATATATATATATATATATAAGTAACAAAGCTGCAACAATGTTCATGCTGTATTCACCAACGGTTTATTTCTTCACACAAATTTTCGAGAGTCTCGCCGCCCTTTCTCAAGTGTTGATATATACTGATCAACACTTGAGAAAGGGCGGCGAGACGCTCGAAAATTTGTGTGAAGAAATAAACCGTTGGTGAATACGGCATGAACATTGCTGCAGCTTTGTTACTTATCTTTTTATCTTGCCAACACGTGGACTACCTTATCAACATTGAATGCACATCCTCAGACATACTGGACCCTTACTTTGACATTCTTTACCAGATACGGTTACGAATTCTCAAACTACTATTATCTTTAAGAAGAATCTTAAGGGATGTTTCTTCGATGATTAGATTTTACAATGTGGTTATACACGATGATTGTTAATGGGATGTTTGGTATATTTCCTCTGTGTCTTTATACCATTAATACTATCGCTAAATTTTATAAGCAAAATGTATTCTTTTGTGTGTGTGTTTTTTTTTGTGTGTAATATTTTCATCTGTGTCATTTTGAGACTGTACAACAATATAGCTTTACATTCATTTCATTGGGAACTACCCTGACAAGATCCCTGGTCCCTGATCGTGTCTATGGAATGCATTGCCTGACTATGTTGAAGACGATCGAAGCTGTGCTCTCCTCTCTTTCTTCTTTCTTGCAAGCAGAGAGGTCACTTTTATTGACTCATAATATAGTCACAACACAATTACAACTCCTAAAATGTACTTTAGGAGAACCCTTGAAACACTATATGTGCACATCATCAAGTCGGCACATGTTTAACACCAAAACAACTCATTCATTATAACACACAGATACCAAGTGAGTTATTGTCTCTATAACTATATAAATCCACAGTGGAGTATCAATAATGGTATCATAACTAGTGAAAGCATCTGCCATAAAATCAGCTGTATGTGACATAACTCTCTCTCTCTGTATTATTTCACTTATCATGACTGTTAAAAACCATTTATAATACATTAAACAGACTGTAAATGGCTGGGTACAAATGTTGTGGAACCATTTGATACAATGTAAATGTGTTGTAACAATATCTGCTTTTGAGACCCATATGTTACAACACTGTGATGTCTATTCACATAAAGGGCTCACTCTATGGAATAAAATCATACTCTCCACACTTCATGATAAGCAGCCAGTGTCATGTCCACTCTGTTAGTCTAATGTCAGACCCCATATAGTAGGATAAAGGCTTTTTTACATGTGCGACGTGACTATCAGTCCTTGCATATACATATACAATACATAATATCTTATTCATCATTATTTGTGAAAAGAATAATACCTGTTTTGTTTTAGAGTGCAGCAAAGATTTGACTCAAACTATGCTATTTTGTTTGAATGATAATAAAAACAAATCTCTCTTCACTGATTTGAATTGCTGAACAGTTTACCAGAGCCTGAATGCATCCATTATAACCTTTCTATAAGATCACCTTTGCTCTTAGATAAAAGTCACGCGATGTCATATGGATAAATCCTCTCTTCCACCAACCATTCCTAACATCTACAGATCACTTCGTCACAGTCAAATCACCTATCCCTACTCAAAACAATTACAATCACACATCTGATCCATATAGGTCCCACTACATCAAATCTGGAATGTCAGCCAGATAAGATGGGGGTATAATAATGCTGAAAAATTACATTATACCAAACTACTGCGGATCTTACAACTTTAGATCACAGGGTACACCAACTATAAAAAATAAAACAATGCCAATCAACATAATGTCTCAGCATGACAAACCTTAAATGATGGTAACGGCAGTGCAATACACCTGTATTCTTAACTCCTCCATTGCGTGTGTCAAAACTATTATGATCGATACTCAGGTAGCTTCTTAAATCTCTTGCTAGACGACACACAAGATACCCTAGTCCCTATCAATAAAGAATCTTACTCTATTAGGGGAAGCAAAAGGAATAATATTCCCTCTTACAACCTCAGTGGTATTACATCATAAACCCACAACACTGTACCTACACTGTACATCTGACTCTATCTCTAAACTCTTCCACCATAAATGCATTACCAAAATGTAGTATAGGTAAATAACTTCCACCAAAAACCATCAACTCCCCATCTTATTACACTATTATAGGCGCCCCATACTACACAGCGCCATGTAATACCAGAGTACACAGATCACGCTAATAACCGTTACACAGCGCTACATAATACACTGTTATACAAATGATGCACAGGATAGAGTGCGTTAGTGTAGGCGTAGTGCACTCGAGGGTATTTACAATTGTGAAACATGCACGAGGCGAAGCCGAGTGCATGTTGCACTACATTGTAAATACCCGAGAGTGAGCTACGCCTACACTAACGCCACGAAATAATCCTGTGCATCATTTGTTTTATAAAATGGGTCGAAAATTCGAAAACTAACATAATTTTTCAGCGTTTTTCACGTACCTTTGTGGGTCAAGACGTCCGAAGATGTTCGTCCCAAACTTTTACGCACGTCGCACTCGCGGAAGTCCCGCACATACAGTATAAGTATAATGGGGGGTTGGGTTTCCGGACACCCGCATGAAAACTTACTTATTTTACATAGAATATGCACCCTTTACCTTAAAGACTTGATATAGACTCCTCATATAGGCCTACTAGACAACATACTCTGAAAACGGCGTGAGAATTAACCTGCTAAATCGTTGGATTTGCTCTTCAAAGTGACTCCATGTACGCGTCCGGTCCCATAACGCTTGGTCTACTGTACTGTACAAAGTGTACGTATAGTATACGTACGTACGCCACATAGTTATGCACAAGGGAAGACAGGCCGGCCGGCCGGCAGCCCGAACTAGAAGTTGTTTACAGGATTGACAGCGCGTACGCGTATGCATGCAATTCATCAAAGGAGCCGCCGCGCGCACAGACGATCGGCAATCTACCATAGGATTACAGGCAGTGCAGCTGTACTGAAGTAAAGGAAGGAGGTGTGTCTCATTTCAGCGCTTCCTCTTGGCTACATTCTTGAACCCATTTTATAATCAATACTATAATTGGTCACGTACACAAACCTACGCAGGCCTGCAGCCCTTGCATTGTATGGTTGAGGGGTCTAGATATCGCGCACGAAAATTTGAAATGCTCTTATAATAGAAGTTATTCCATAATCGTACCTGAATTTCTCAATGAATATCACGAAAATGCAGAAAAATCACCTCCCAGAATCTCCTGATGATACGATGACGGAGTAGTGCGCTGTCGCCGTTTGTACGTCGGACTTAATTTTATGCGTTCACCTTCTCGGGGTATGTAAAGATCGCGCAGCTGCCCTATGACAGTTTCATGCGTGAAAGTGTCTGCCCCTCTCTGCGGCTGAACGTGCTTCGGCTTTCGTAGAATATTATAAACGATCGATCGAACAAAATACGAATTCTATCGGCTACGATCATACGAACGAGACAAGCGAGACGACACGTCTTGGCTACAACATCCTTAAAAAAGATTTTAAGCTAAGGTAGGTAAATTATAACGTAAAAAAATTGGAAATTTAGTGAAAAATTTGTTCCAAAAAATTGGAAATTTAGTGAAAAATTTGTTTGAAATCTAAATTTCTTACCTGCTTCCTTCTCATTTTTAGCGGTTGTCAGGTATGTTTATTCCATGGGCGTATCGGCAAATTTTGCGCTTAGTCTTACGCGTATTAATGCTTGCTATACGCAGTTACGCTATGCGCGATCATTACGTCCCTGCGCGAGACCTAGTACCCTTACTATACTACTGCACTACGAATACATTGTGCGCACAAGACTACGGCAGCCGCAATTAGGCCCAAAAAAAAAAAAAAAAAATGGTTTGTTTGCCCTTCGCGACCGACCGAAAATCACGGAAATTTCGGGTCGCGTTTTTTTTTTTTTTTTTTTTTTTTTTTTTGCTCTTTCAAGTTTATTTTTTTCCACAAATTTCATCTTCTACCAATTTGTGAATGGTTTTAAACCCAAAATTATCCATTTTAAGCTAGAGAAAGAATAAAAAAAAGTCTAAAAATGTGTTTTTTTTTTGTTTTTTTTTTCATCTGATCGACCCGTCGTAATTGTGGTCGGGCCGCGTCGGTCCACAGGTTACGTTTTATAGCATGCATTGCATGCTACAATGTAGCTACCTTTTTGGCTCACATGCGTGCACGCGCACGAAATCCAATCAATGCATGTATTATTATGCACTTAGTACAGGGCTGCACACTGGCGACATTCGCGCTAGCTTGCGCATTGGCGCTGCTCACGCACTGCCATGCCATGCAATGCAAAGCATGTACAGTGTAACTGCTTTTCGTTTGCTTGCGATCGGCGGTCATGCCAGACAAGTCTAGCATTGATAGAATTAGAAGCGCACGCATTTGTGGGTCATTTTACTCACGATCCGATCCCGGCTTCGCAGCAGCGTGGCAGTTGACATGTTAGAACTAATTTACTTGTGTCGATTTTAGAAAAGTAAAAACATATTCGATATTCAGCGATACAGTAAATGGATCTGATTGCGTTCAGTTTCATTTTACACAGTTATTTCACAAATGAATATTTTCATTCGTTCAGAATGATCTCACAATGAAGATGGGCGCAAAAAGGATCACGAAATCGGCCCTTCCGTGTACTTTTTAAGAAAGTATGCACAAAATGTGAAGAGATAATACTAGGAAGAAAAAAAAAATCATGAAATCATCGCAGTCTCGCTTACATATTTGAGGTAGAAATCGTCCCAAAAAGGATCATAAATTCGGCCGGCCGCGTCGTACACCTTTCAAAAGCTCATGTACGAAATACGAAGAGATTATAGAGGAGAAAAAAAAAAATAAAGGACACATTTGGCACGTGCATCATAAAAGATTACAGCCGAATAAAAATTCATGAAATCAACGCAATCCCGTTGAAATTTGAGGAAATAATAGGCGCAAAAAGGATCTTGAATTCAGTCCTGCATGCCGTGTTGGTTATCAAAACGCACGCACAAATGCGACGAGATTATCGGGAGAAAAAAACAACAACACATTTTTACCCTTCTGGTGCGTGCATTACAAAAGATTACATCCGAAGTAATTAATGAAATCGCCACAAACCGGCTGATATTTGAGGTAGAAATAGGCGCAAAAAGGAACGTGAATTAGGCCGTGTCGCATACCTTTTAAGAACGCGGAAAGGACACATTTTCATCCCCTTTTGGCGCTTGCATCATATAGATTACAGCCGAGTAGTAATTCATGAAAATTTCGCAATCCCGTTGAAATTTGAGTAAACAATAATAGGCGCAAAAAGAATCTCGAATTCGGCCCTGCATGCAGTGTATAGTTTTGAAAACGCCCAAATGCGAAGAGATTATCGGGAGAAAAATAAAGAACGCATTTTCAACCCTTCTGGTGCATGTATCACAAAAGATTACAGCCGAAATAATTGACGAAATATCGCAATCCCGCTGATATTTGATGTAGAAATAGGCGCTAAAAGGATCATAAATTCGGCCGTGTCGTATACGCATGTACGAAATGCGAAGAGATTATAGGGAGAAAAATACAGGACACATTTTCAACCCCTTTTGGCCCGTGCATCATAAAGATTACAGCCGAATAATAATTCATAAAATCATCGCAAGCCCGTTGAAGTTTGAGGAAACAATCGGCGCAAAAAGAATCATGATTTTTGGTCGTGTCGTATATCTTTTAAGAACGCATTTACGGAATGCGAAGATATTATGGGGAGAAAAATAAAGAACGCATTTTCAACCATTCTAGCTGGTGCGTGCATCACAAAAGATTACATCCGAAGTATTTATGAAATTGTCACAATCCCGCTGACATTTGAGGTAGAAATAGGCGCAAAAAAGTATCATGAATGCGGCCGTGTGGTACATCTTTTAAGAACGCACTTACGAAATTCGGAGGGTTTATCGGGAAAAAATAAAGGACGCATTTTCAACCCCTTTTGGCGCGTGCATCGTAAAATATTACAGCCGAAGTAATTTATGAAATCGTCACAATCCCGCTTACATTTGAGGTGGAAATGGGCGCAAAAAGGGTTGCGAATTCGGCCCTGCATGTCGTGTACCTTTCAAGAACGCATGCACAAATGCGAAGAGATTATCGGGAGAAAAATAAAGAACCCCTTGTATCGCGTGCATCAGAAAATATCACAGCTAAAATAATTCATTAAATCATCGCAATCCAACTGACCACCAAGAGCAGGTTACGCAGCAAGTTCGTGCGCTGATGTTAAGAAAAAGTCACAAACGCATTTGATACAATCTGATTCTGTTCATTACCATTTTACACTAATTCACAAACATTCTATTTTTTTTTCCTGTCTTTAAATTTCTTGTGCAATAAATAATGCAAGTTTAAAAAAAATTAATCTGTAAAATGTACATGAGGGGGGGGGGTACATCCATAAAAAACAAGGAAATAAGTTTGCAAGTCATTTCATGTTTTTTTATGTTGTCGTTGTTGACCGGTAAATTTTCTGTTCGGACCTGTAAAAAATGGTAAACGGGGCATTTACCGGTCCGACAGAGACAGGTCGGACCGGCAGAAAAAATGGGTTAGTGTGCAGCCCTTCACAAGATGGCTACTTTTGCAGCATCCGTTACCAGCTGTCATAGCACCAAAACTGTTTGGAGTTCAGTTGCCAGCATCTCACTGGAAGGTACTTTTTTGGAGCTGTTTGCAAAATTTAACAAAGATGAACGTTATAAGTGTTTGTCAGTGAGCGTTTCTGCCTCGCGTACCGGGCCCTGGCAAGACGTAAATTTGAATGAATCTCATGGAGTTTTGAGTGCATTGACATGGAAAAAAAGGGTACCCTGTATTAAAAAAAAAAAAAAAAAAAACCGACCTACCGACCCTCTTGGGTTTTGACAATTAAGGGCAAACAAACACTTTTTTTTTTTTTTGGCCTTAAAGGGGAAGGCTAGTAACTGATCAGTGGGAATCAGTGGAAATGCTGGGAGATGATTGTTCCAATCCTTATGGGATTCATTCAAGAGTTCATTGTATATCTATTGTTGTGTGAAAATGATTTGCTTCAGAACGGTCTCATATTCAAGTAATGTGCAGATTAATGCTCCGTCACTGACCAGGGACGCTAACCTGGAAGCATTAAACTGCACATTACTTGAATATGAGACCATTCTGAAGCAAATCATTTTCACACAACAATAGATATACAATGAACTCTTGAATGAATCCCATAAGGATTGGAACAATCATCTCCCAGCATTTCCACTGATTCCCACTGATCAGTTACTAGCCTTCCCCTTTAACTACATACGCCCGTACACAACAACATACGTCCGTAGACCGACTTAACACAGGTACGTACATACATAAGTTACCGTGCATTCAGTGCCACTGAACAAAACCACCATCAACAAGAGACCAAATTCTGACAAACACTCTCACTCCACATAATATGCCTGTTTGGCCCTTAAAAATCTTCATAACAATTACCAATAATGATAATATAGCACCGTAACATGTAAGCACTGAAATTCTTGAGTAATTTGTGACGTTCTCATTTTCATCAACTCACCTGTGAACAGCAAGCAGAGAGGTGCCTGCCACATGGGGGCGCCCCTCTGTTGCTGACATCTCTACATAATTAGTACATCCCCACATTTCTATGCCTAACTCACATTTTAGAACTATTTTGAAGGACTAAATCTTGGTTTTTGTTTCACCTGCACATATAGTGAATTATGCCTATAATGTACATAGGATATATATATATATATATATATATATATATATATATATATATATATATATATATGTGTATATATATATATATATATATATATATATATATATATATATATATATATATATGTATATAAGTAACAAAGCTGCAACAATGTTCATGCTGTATTCACCAACGGTTTATTTCTTCACACAAATTTTCGAGCGTCTCGCCGCCCTTTCTCAAGTGTTGATACTGATCAACACTTGAGAAAGGGCGGCGAGACGCTCGAAAATTTGTGTGAAGAAATATACCGTTGGTGAATACAGCATGAACATTGCTGCAGCTTTGTTACTTATCTTTTTATCTTGCCAACACGTGGACTACCTTATCAACATTGAATGCACATCCTCAGACATACTGGACCCTTACTTTGACATTCTTTACCAGATACGGTTACGAATTCTCAAACTACTATTATCTTTAAGAAAAATCTTAAGGGATGTTTCTTCGATGATTAGATTTTACAATGTGGTTATACACGATGATTGTTAATGGGATGTTTGGTATATTTCCTCTGTGTCTTTATACCATTAATACTATCGCTAAATTTTATAAGCAAAATGTATTCTTTTGTGTTTTTTTTTTTGTGTGTGTAATATTTTCATCTGTGTCATTTTGAGACTGTACAACAATATAGCTTTACATTCATTTCATTGGGAACTACCCTGACAAGATCCCTGGTCCCTGATCGTGTCTATGGAATGCATTGCCTGACTATGTTGAAGATGATCGAAGCTGTGCTCTCCTCTCTTTCTTCTTTCTTGCGTGCTTTGAAAGCATTCATTCTGAGCCATGGCCAGCTTCTCTTCTCCTCGTTCTATCACTTTATTTTCAACCAGTTTGCTCCTTGTGTCCGTCCGAATGAAGCGCAATTAACCTGATTAGATTTTATTACAAAGGCGCTAATGTATGACATGGAAGTCTTATACATGTACATGTCTATCTCCTCTATCTCCTTCCCCTCTACCAATGCATTTATATTATACTGGAATACATCTACCTGTCACATTCCCCTTCTATCATACTTTTTCCTTATTGGGTGTGGTTACACGAATAGTAAATCCTGTTTAAAACAAACAAAGCTATCACGAATTAACTAATGGCAAATCGGCAATATATCACTTGGCACGTTTTTTTTTTTTTAATGATTCATAATTTGATCAATTCTTCCGTGCTCCTAACCACCTCCTTCACAGTTTTGTTTGTTTGTTTGTTTGTTTGTTTGTTTTTTTGTTTTACTTGTGGCAGGCAAGAGTACGACAATGCGCCCGTCGAGGCCTGGCCCACGCCTCCTTCACTTTTTTTTTTTTCGCGTTCCACTACAGTGGCTGCTGATTCTGTGCTGTTAGGGTTATTGTATGGTCAAATAGATACAAAGGATTTCCAGTTCATTTTCAAATTTTTGTCATTCAATTTAAAAGATTTGTGGTTCAATTTCGTCCCGAGAGATCTGGAACACGCCATTCCTACTTTCAAATTCGTCTTTTGTCGATCATTTTCGAACAAAGTCTATTCAATTTAGTCATTTGTCACAAATTTTCGTCATTTACAATTCACACCTAATGGCAAAAGCAATTTCGTCTTTCCTTCAAATTCGTCTCATATCTTTTCTGTTGTGATTTCTTGGTTGTTTTATTTTTCCTGCAACCGTTCACTTTTCCACATTTAGTAGTAACATACTAACACGTATACCGTACCCCCCCCCCCCGCACACAAAAAACACAGACAAACATGCACACACATGCACGCATACACACACACATACAACCACACCCTTCTCACAGAACACACGAAGACAAACATATACTGTCAAGCAAATGAAAACAGTGATCCACGATTTCCAGACATTTTTACACGTGTGCAGAGATTAAGCCCATTTTAATGTTTATAAAAAGACATCTTTTTTCGGGGGGGGGGGGCCGTTTATCATTTGGAATAAAATTTGTCTCATGGAATAACATAAAATCAGGAAGTAAAAAAGATCAAGTCCAAAAGTTGTCACGACATGATAAAATATTGTCTTTACTGTTTCTAATGTTCTCTGCCTGCCGTTTATCCTTCCATCTCCTGTGTGTGTGTGTGTGTGTGTGTGTGTGTGTGTGTGTGTGTGTGTGTGCAAACGGTTTAGGAATAATGTCTACTGATCCCAGTACCGGGAGAAAGTGAGGTAATGCAGGCAATCAGTTCAACCTCACGCTAAAAGACCAATGCTATCCGACGAATTTGTTTGAAAAATTCATGAAATTGTGCGAACAAAGACGAATTTGATTCTTACATTCTCCAGTCGATAGGCGGCAGGGACGAATTACAATGACAATCGACGATTTTGAAGCGAGGTCTTTGAAAATGGTCGACGAAAAACGAATTACAATGACGATTGACTAAATTGAAGTTAGGATTTGCATTCTGTTAGTTTCTCGGGACGAACTTGAATGACAAATCTTTGAAATTGAATTTTAAAAGCGCGAAAAAGGACGGAGAAACCTATAATTATAATCATAATTCATTTTTTTTTTTGTTCATAGAGCGCCCTCCCCGTTCAACGTTGGGCTTATGGAACGTTTGTATACGTATAGGGCTCACACGGGTGAGTAATTCCCCATAGAGACTTGTGTTAAAATTCAAATTTCAAAAAATTCTGTAAAATAACTGGGAGAAATGAAGTGTTTCATCTTCACTAACCTGGCTAAGTGAGCTATTCCCTGTCATCCATCAAATTTCCAAGGCAGGTTCTTCGGCTCAAACTCTGTACAAGGGTCCGCAAAACCAGACTACGAGTTCTTGTCACTCAAAAAATTACCTATTTTCCGTACATGCACCCAATGAAAATCAATATAGTCCCTTCAAATTCCATGAGAAAAGCTTTCATCTTCAAACCAAAGTGCAGTTTGTAGAAGAATTCATACTCAATATCTGCAGCTATTCAGTTTTATGACAAACTGCATTAATGATTTTTGATTATTTTTTCTTTATTTATTTTGGTATCTTTGGTACGAATTTGAGGAGGGATCTAGGACATTCCATTTTATTTACAGGTGTGAGACCTATAATGATCGAAAAGGACCCTAATACTGGTATGAAATTGCATGCAGCCAGCAAACGAAGTCACTCGCGCGATGGATGCTGTTGTAGTAGGTTGTTCCTGTGTAGGCGGAAATATTCAGGCATGCTATGGCATTGCACAATTTTCTGCGAATCCTCTTGTGGGTAATATTTCGCATTTTCATTGTTACCCAACTGATTCACATAATCTTATATGCATAATGTTTGCACTTTGGAGTCAAAGTTGACAGTTGCTATATTTGTATGGAAACTATGTCTTTTTGATCTATATATAAAACGGTTCCAATTTTATAATTGTTAAAATGCGGTTAATATTTTGAAGATTAATTTTGTGATATGGATTTACTTTATAGGTTATTAGAAAACGAATTCAGTTTAAATAGATATGTATATTACTATCATTTAATGGTTATTGTATATGCATGGTTACATGTGTTATAGTGGTGAAATTTTGATAATGATGATATAGTAAAGATAGGTTATAATGTTACGGCCTTATATGAACAGAAAACGTGTTTATTTTACTTGAATAGAAATATAAGATAGGAAAGACGAAATTATCATACCATGTAATTCTGTTGACACATCCTCACATCCTATTCTTTCTATCTCTCTACTATTCAATTTTGTTCTTTTTTTTTCTTTTGTCCTTTATGTGTTCCTCTCCCTGTCTCCACAATCCTTGTTTTCACTGAATGGGGTCCCCCTTTTTTTCTTCTAAGCATAATCATGATTTCAAAGATGATCTTTACAATACATTTGTGTTATATAAGCTTCCACATGACATATTAGGCATTTCTTTACATGGCTTTGCTGTACCAGCCCCGGGTACCAGCTCAGCTAGAGTCGTCTAATCTGGTCTTTAAGAACAACCTGACAATCTCTTTTGCTGCTTCTTGTATTCTTCTCTTTTTATGGCTTTTTTTTTTTAATTTGTGATTTAGAAGGAACTTGACACTTGGCTAAGAGCAGGGAGTTGCGACGCCCTGCTCAGAGGAAGCTAGTTAACCCTTTTAAACGACCTCGCTGGAAAAAAAAATGTTTCAACTCTCCGACTCCTTTGTTAGGGTGAAGAAAATGATAAGAAAAGAATGCATACGTGCAAAGAGCTTGAATGCAAAAGCAGATAAACGCCATTATCAAAGTGTTTAAAAAAGGTTATCATCAAATAGAGGAAAATAAAATCTATCAATGTACTTCACACTTATTCGGACAAAACAAAAATTAATTCGGAAAAAAAATCTTCTTTTTCTTTTTTTACTGAAAGGGCTACCCTGTGAAAATAAAACGGAATAAATGAAATAAATGAATAGATAAAATATGTTGGGTCTAAGGCAATTACCCCCTCGGCAATTACCCCGGACCCTTCCCCTAGCCCTAATCCTAATCCTGAACCTAATCCTATGCCTAACCAAAACTCCTAACCCTAAACCTAACCCTAGCCCTAATCTTAACTCTAACCTTACCACTAACCAGTATTTAGCCGAGGGGTAATTGCCCTCTTGGGGTAATTGCCCGGATATGAAATAATGTATATTGCAAGCTTGATCACATGTACTTAGTTTATCTAGTCTCTTTGTTTTTTGGTCTTTTTCTTTTGTTTTGTTTTGCTCTTTCAACACATTCAATCTGAAGTATATATTTCGTAATGAAAATGTATACGTTTTGTTTTGCATTTAAACTGTTCACATGCTTCCCGAAATTAATTTCATTTACTCGTCGTGATAATTATCCAGATATTGGCTTACTGAACTCTATTTCTTATTTATATTCACTTTCAGGCATACAAAGTGAAGATTTCGCCAAACATCTGAAAACAATATCCACTTAAAGCTGCCCCAGCGAGGGACTCCACCAGGCTGTAGATTACATTTGATTTTACACAAGCTGTAATTGCATATCGGAACTGTCGTTATCACTTCTTAGTTCATTATTGAAGAGGTACTTGCACTTTTAAAAGGCGTGAGAGATTAATATACAGTACTTTCATTATGAGTGCTTTTGTCTGTAACAGACTTTGTCACAATGCCTTGGTTTAAACGTACACGTAATGATGGTCATATTGCTGAAAAGGTTAGAAACTTCACTCGTGATGATTTGACATTGTGAAACTCTTAGTCACAGCCTATCATTTCATTGTGATGTGACGAAGAAATGAGATCTTGAACAGGGACTCGAAGATGATTGTCTCATTTCTGGGTAAGAGTTGTCAGAGAGAGCAACTTCTCAGAGCATTCTCGATTTTGTGAACTAATCTTTCAAATAAAACGGAATAAATGAAATAAATGAATAGATAAAATATGTTGGGTCTAAGGCAATTACCCCCTCGGCAATTACCCCGGACCCTTCCCCTGGCCCTAATCCTAATCCTGAACCTAATCCTATGCCTAACCAAAACTCCTAACCCTAAACCTAACCCTAGCCCTAATCTTAACTCTAACCTTACCACTAACCAGTATTTAGCCGAGGGGTAATTGCCCTCTGGTGGTAATTGCCCGGATATGAAATAATGTATATTGCAAGCTTGATCACATGTACTTAGTTTATCTAGTCTCTTTGTTTTTTGGTCTTTTTCTTTTGTTTTGTTTTGCTCTTTCAACACATTCAATCTGAAGTATATATTTCGTAATGAAAATGTATACGTTTTGTTTTGCATTTAAACTGTTCACATGCTTCCCGAAATTAATTTCATTTACTCGTCGTGATAATTATCCAGATATTGGCTTACTGAACTCTATTTCTTATTTATATTCACTTTCAGGCATACAAAGTGAAGATTTCGCCAAACATCTGAAAACAATATCCACTTAAAGCTGCCCCAGCGAGGGACTCCACCAGGCTGTAGATTACATTTGATTTTACACAAGCTGTAATTGCATATCGGAACTGTCGTTATCACTTCTTAGTTCATTATTGAAGAGGTACTTGCACTTTTAAAAGGCGTGAGAGATTAATATACAGTACTTTCATTATGAGTGCTTTTGTCTGTAACAGACTTTGTCACAATGCCTTGGTTTAAACGTACACGTAATGATGGTCATATTGCTGAAAAGGTTAGAAACTTCACTCGTGATGATTTGACATTGTGAAACTCTTAGTCACAGCCTATCATTTCATTGTGATGTGACGAAGAAATGAGATCTTGAACAGGGACTCGAAGATGATTGTCTCATTTCTGGGTAAGAGTTGTCAGAGAGAGCAACTTCTCAGAGCATTCTCGATTTTGTGAACTAATCTTTCAAATAAAACGGAATAAATGAAATAAATGAATAGATAAAATATGTTGGGTCTAAGGCAATTACCCCCTCGGCAATTACCCCGGACCCTTCCCCTGGCCCTAATCCTAATCCTGAACCTAATCCTATGCCTAACCAAAACTCCTAACCCTAAACCTAACCCTAGCCCTAATCTTAACTCTAACCTTACCACTAACCAGTATTTAGCCGAGGGGTAATTGCCCTCTGGGGGTAATTGCCCGGATATGAAATAATGTATATTGCAAGCTTGATCACATGTACTTAGTTTATCTAGTCTCTTTGTTTTTTGGTCTTTTTCTTTTGTTTTGTTTTGCTCTTTCAACACATTCAATCTGAAGTATATATTTCGTAATGAAAATGTATACGTTTTGTTTTGCATTTAAACTGTTCACATGCTTCCCGAAATTAATTTCATTTACTCGTTGTGATAATTATCCAGATATTGGCTTACTGAACTCTATTTCTTATTTATATTCACTTTCAGGTATACAAAGTGAAGATTTCGCCAAAAATCTGAAAACAATATCCACTTAAAGCGGCCCCAGCGAGGGACTCCACCAGGCTGTAGATTACATTTGATTTTACACAAGCTGTAATTGCATATCGGAACTGTCGTTATCACTTCTTAGTTCATTATTGAAGAGGTACTTGCACTTTTAAAAGGCGTGAGAGATTAATATACAGTACTTTCATTATGAGTGCTTTTGTCTGTAACAGACTTTGTCACAATGCCTTGGTTTAAACGTACACGTAATGATGGTCATATTGCTGAAAAGGTTAGAAACTTCACTCGTGATGATTTGACATTGTGAAACTCTTAGTCACAGCCTATCATTTCATTGTGATGTGACGAAGAAATGAGATCTTGAACAGGGACTCGAAGATGATTGTCTCATTTCTGGGTAAGAGTTGTCAGAGAGAGCAACTTCTCAGAGCATTCTCGATTTGGTGAACTAATCTTTCACCACCGAGAAACTGTTTATCAATTAGAGTGAATTGAAGTCATATTACGGAGTCAATATGCCTGGTGACGGGTCGTGTGGTGTTTCATCTCTACGTCACTATAATGCTACAATGCTTGTTATCTTGCTCGCAAGCATCGGTATTTGCCTCTCCTTCCTGCCAATCATTCCTCTGAAGCTGCAGAACAGCTCATCGGTAATCGGGTACGTCAGAAAAATATGCTCGGTAGTACTTGCACTCATTGTCTCTGCATCATTTGTCTTCCTTTTACGGCATCGGAAGAAATTGCACCGAGAAGGACGTATTCTATGGCCGATGCGCTGTCAGCACTGTGCCAGGCTAATCGGCCTGCAACTGAAGTGCAGGAGTAGATTTACAACGCCTCGGAGGCCTCGACCATCTCCATCATCGTCTGCTTTACCTTCGTCTCCACGTGAACCTGACCGATTAGACTCTGGTTTTTGTAGTCAATGCGACAATAGCTTGGTGCCTGACACTTCGTACGGGTCAATAGGTGAAGAACATTCTACAGATGACAGCTCCCAGCAGAGGGAGAAGCATTTTACTCCTTGGAATTCTTGTCGGCGACATAATACAATCAACAACGATACTTCTTCAGTCGAACAGACCACCTTCAATGCTAATCGGTCTTTGGTCAATTTATTCAACGTCTTTGGTTTTTTGGACGTCATTAGTAGTCTAGGCTTTATCATAGCGAGATTTGCATGTGGGGATTCAGGTATGGTTATTGTAACTGATACTCTGATAACTGTTGCGAATGGACTAACGATTTTCCTGGCAATAATGTTCTTTGCTTGCTATCATGATGCCGTCTTTGCTTCAACAACAAAAAATTGTTTCGTGGTCGCAGTACTTCTGTCCTGGGGACTGTGGATGTCGGATGTAGCGGAGATCTCGCCACTCCAAAAAGTTATGAATATGAACTCTTCCAACAATCGATTAGACACCGTGTGCCATTTGAATTACACTGCTGTGGGATTAAACTTGTTCGCAAAATACATGCATCAGTTGATGTACAAGGAATGTAGTATCATTAGTATTGCAATTTACTTGCAGTTCTGGAACGCACTGATTCCAACGACTGCGCTGGAATCGAATGACACCGATTCTCAACACGAGGAAATGCAGGTCCAGAGATTTTCGTTGAAGCTGCGAGCTGTAGGAAAAGCCTGTAGATCCTATTTATGTCACATGGGATTGTGCTTGCCATGTAGTCAAATGTTCAACAGGGATGAATCGCAGCAGTTACTGGTTGAGTCGTCTTCAGAATATCTGAAGCATGCATACAAGAGCTGGACAATTCTCATTTGCACCGGACTCGTCTACTTTCTAGCAAATTTCACTTTTATCGGAAGGCCCATTGAGCCTTTGGATGAAAACAAGACTTCAATTATTATCTACACCATAGAAATTGCCTATCTTGTCCCTCTCTTCGTTCTGCTAGCAAATGAGTCATCACGGTCATATACCTGTCCACAGACAGTGTTTTCGGGCACATTTTCCAAAAGGAAATGCAGAGGTCACGAGGTTCTTCTTCTGCTCTGCACCTGTGGGATATTTAGTCAGAACTTTTTACGTTCGTCGGCAGCTGTTGGTGTTCTCACAAGAAAGCGCTCGCTATCGAACGACGAGATACTGCTATCTATCGCGGCAATCCTTTATTCCCTTATCGTCACAATTAACATCTGGCTTACAACGGCTTTCCTGCTCAACATCCAGCGATACCCCAAAGCGAATCATCAAAGGACCAAGTGGAACCTCTCCTGTCTCATTTACATCATTGTCATGAATGCAAGGGAGTGGGTAATCCAAAGCTTCATCATTGAAACCTGGCTGGTTCACAGTATGTTCTTCGGAAGAGATACAGCCGAAGTGATTGGTGTTCTGTTGGAGCCATTTTCAAGTCTGTACCAGTTGCATACTGCGATGTTCGCTTACGAAATCTACAAAGATATCATGCAGGAAAATGAATGAATTCTCACTGACATCACTGGTCTTACTGGAGAACGGGATACCGGTCAGCTGACCAATATACATAATATATGTATACTATGAATATCTGATCTATTTCAAGGATAGCAATGCAACATTTCTATTTGCACTTAACTAAAGGCGGGGTGGTGACATATCTGTTCTGAACAGCTAAAAGTTGAACTTGTCACACGTGGACTTGTTGCCCAACTTCACTGCAAGTGGTTTGATCACAAGACAGGTTGTTAAGCAGGTTATCAATAATCTCACTCTCGTGAAGAAAACTCATTCTTGGATGTTAAAGGGATAGCATAGTTTTGGTTGAGTTGAGGATTCAGCCTTTATTACCCTTTGTGCGAGACACTTAGAAACCACTTGATGAAATGTTAAAGAGATTACAATGAATATAAGAGATATTCAAGGCTTACTTGAAGAAATTCGGTTTTGAAATGAATTTAGTGATAATACTAATAATGGTATACAAAAACAAAGTAAAGAAAGAATTTTCTGATAAAATATGGTCCCTCCTTTCATTAGAATTATTTTGTTGTGAATATCTCAGTCATTTAAAACCAATTTGCATCTAACAAACTTTGAATTATGCGTTTACATATTTCATTAAAGGTATCTAATCATCTCTACGAAAAAAAAAAATCATCTAAAGAAGTTGAAAACCTAAAGTCCTATCTCAACCGAATCTGTACCATCTCTTTGAATAAAAAAAAAAGAATAAGTTCTATCCTTCTCCTCAGAAAATTTAAGAGTAGCAACCGAAGAGGGTGGATTTTTATCTGTTGTATCTGACATCAAACAAATGACAGGTAGTTGTATAGCATGTTTAACCAATGTGAGATTACTAGTGAAGCGACAACACCACCAGCTCATCTAAACTGTTGGTCCTATACGGATAAGTACTACCGATATTAGAAACAAGAAGATCTTACACTTTTTTCGATTTAATCTGTTTGATATATACGTTAATAATAATTCTTCATATCCTTAACATGTAAGTGCGTGACTGTTACTGATCTTGCTGATAGGAGTGTTTTAAGAACAAGGAGAAGACCTGAAATCCTTGAACGTTTTTTATTATGTATTTGAAATCCGTTTTTAGCGCAAAAAAAAAAAAACACAATACATCATTCATCAAGCAAAGCAGTTACAAACGTATACTGAGATATTTATTCTTGGAAGGATTTCAATTTACCGCGTCTATCTTTACTGTCAGTATTTATAAGTAACATCTATGCAACACTTAAAGCAACCTATCGCCGAAATCACGAAGTTGATATTAAAGATTTAAATCGTACTTGAGAAGAAACACACGCTATGTCATTTACCTTGTGGTGACAATAATTGATTATGCAACTGACTGACAAATTGCCCTACATCACGATTATAAATGGTGGATATGGAAAATATGACTTAAAAAAGTAATATCAAAACTGTAATTATACTGATCAATTGTTGTAGAGAGTAGCAAATTAAAGCTGTGTCATGAGACGTATATAGTTTATTTTGTCACTGTTTATAGGTTTAATACCCATACAATTGCTAAGCGCCTCTCCTTTCTCTGTAGTCGGCCGCACTGTATGCATTCAATATCCAGTGATATCATACTTATCTTAAGTGAATGTTGTACATTGTAGTTGTAACAGAAGTCAAGGCACTATATCGAAAATCCAACGTCTGATCCGAACTGCAAATTTTGATTCTGTTATAGTGAATACACTTTGAGAAAAAAAAAAAAAAAAAAAAAAAACGTCTATGCGGTTACTTTTGATTCTGTTAAGTACACTTACACAGGTGTTGAACGTTAGTATCCAAAGGAGATCTTATTGCATTATGTATAAGCCAATATCTCCTCGACTTACGACATTGTTCAAATTTATTTCATATTTCCATTTTCTCAATGATGACATTACAAAATTATTGACAAAACAAGAGTACAAAATATATACAATCATGTCTTTTGATTGTAGAAGAAAAAGAAAAAGAAAATATACTTGACACAAATGTACATGGTCACATCGTATGAAAATGTCACTAGTAAGTATAAGAAATATGATGGGGCCTACATAAAAGCTTTAAAGCTTGTAAAACTGTAGGTTCCCGAGTTCATAGGCATATAATTTTACACGGAGAACGGATTTGTTTGTCTTGACGGATTTGTTTGTCTTGACCAACTAAAATTCAACATTGCACTGAAATATCATTTGCATGCTACCAATTCTACTGAGTAGGCCTATTACTTCCAAGGAAATTCGGCTACTATAATGTTTATAATTGCATGCAATCTTAAAACAAATTGTTTAAAATGATTTTGTTTTGCATTTTTCAGGGGAGATTTTGGTGTTGGCAGATATGTTTTTATGCTTGTGTGTGTGTGTGTGTCCGTGTGTGTGTGTGTGTGTGCATGTGTATTTTTTTTTTTTTTGCAACTGATTGACAAATTGCCCTACATCGACGTAAACAAGCACTGAATTGATCAGTGTTTTAGTAGTAGCCATGATAAAACATCAGGGGCGTACATACTCGAGTAGGATTCAAACCTACGACCTCCTGATCACCGGACAGGCGTCATCTCCACTAGACCACCGAGCTTTCGCCCGACAGCACGTGTTGGTTCTAATCCTTATAGCATGCAGCGGGTATACTGCGTAATAATTCAAATTCATGAAATTCTTCCGTCGACGGAAGAATTTCATATTGACATAAATTTAAAACATAATAGATCATAAAGTTATCAAACATAAATATTAGATAAAAAATTATACCAATGTCTTTCAGAGGGAGCTCATAAAGTCTCCACGAGTGAGCTCATATTGAAAGTCTCCACAAGGGAGCTCATACAAAATGTCTCAGCGAAGAAGATTATACGAATTTTAATAATTACGGTGGTATCATTTTAATAGTACCAGATAAAATAGTCATGTCCCACAAAAGAACTGATGATAAAAGAATATTGTAAGGTGACAGTATCTATACTGAATTCTTCCGTCGACGGAAGAATTTCATATTGACATAAATTTAAAACATAATAGATCATAAGGACATCAAACATGAATATTAAATGTAAAAAAATATACCATAATGTCTCTCAGAGGGAGCTCATATTGGAAGTCTCCGCAAGGGAGCTCATACAAAATGTCTCTGCGAAGGAGATTATACGTATTTTAATAACTACGGAGATATCATTTAGTACCAGATAAAAGAGCCATGTCCCACAAAAGAGCTGATGATAAAAGAATATTGTAAGGTGACAGTATCTATATTGATGAAATACCTCATTTTCAGCACTCAAACTCGATCAATGGTTCAATGGTTCAATGGGTACAATGCTTCGCAAGTCTTCCGCAGAGCCATACACATTAATTGTGTTTGTTAGAGCTCTTCTAACGTTCCTTCCTTGCTGCGTAAAGTAACAATAATCTGAGTGAGGTGACAGATAAAAGCCACTCGATAAACCCTTGAATATTATTTTATTTTTTATTTTTCCTCCTTTTTGAATGAAAATTTTCTGTTCCACCAAAGCGCATTAATTTTTAGAGTTTTCGTATTATCACATTTGATGATACATATGTGAAGGTCAGTTTTATCAGAAAACATCCTATCATATAGAACTTTTGCAAGAAAACCTAAAATATAGGGAGATATCAGTTATTACTCATAACTGTAGACGGTTTAATATAGAAACAACTTGTTATAACTATTATTGTTAACATTTTGTATATTTTAACAATACTTAACATTTATTATCCTGACTAAAATATTCATAATGCTTGTTTCTATTTCAAAGGACTAAATTTTGTTTTTTGTTCTACTGCACATGAAGAATTATGCCTTTAATGTACATAGGATATATATAATGCATATCCTCAGACACACTGGACCCTCGCATTGACATTCTTTACCAGATACAGTTACGAATTCTCAAACTACTAGTATCTTTAAGAAGAATCTTAAGGGATGTTTGTTAGATGATTAGATTTTAAAATGTGGTTATACGCGATGATTGTTAACGGGTTGTTTGGTATTTTTCCTCTGTGTTTTTATACAATTTATCGTGTGGTTCACATAATCTTGTAAGCGTGTTTGCACTTTGGAGTTAAAGTTGACAGTTGCTTTACTTGTATGAATTATGGTTTTTTTTTAATCTATATATAAGACGGTTTCAATTTTACGGTTAATAAAGATAATTCTGTGATATGGATTTACATTATAGGTTATTACAAAACTAATTTAATTCTAAATAGATATGTATATTATTATCATTTTATGGTTATTGTATGTGCGTGGTTGATCTTTTATAGTGGTTGTACAATTTTGATAATGATGATAATAGTAGCATTCTTATATGGATTGAAAAAGTGTTTATTTTAATTGAATGGAAATATAAGATAGTTTAAAAAGACGAAATTATCATACCACTAATTTCTGTTTACACATCCGCACATCCTATTCCCAACATAGATCTCTTTCTATCTCTTTATGTTATTCTGTTCTCTTCTATTGTTTTTTTCTTTTGATGTTTCTGTGTTCCTCTCCTTCTGTCTCCGCAATCTACCTTGTTTTCACTGCCTGTGGTCCCCCTTTTTTCTTCTGAGCATAATCATGATTTCAAAGATGATCTTTATAATACATTGGCATTATATAAGCTTCCATACGACATATTGGGCACTTCTTCACATGGAATTACTGTACCAGCCTGGGGTACCAGCTCAGATAGAGTCGTCTAATCTGGTCCTTAAGAACAGCCTGACAATCTCCTGTGTTGCTTCTTGTATTCTTCTCATTTTATGGAGTTTTTTATGATTGTACAAATGTGATTTAGAAGGAGCTTGACTCTTGGCTAAGAGCATGGAGGTGCGACGCCCTGCTCAGAGGAAGCTATAGCTTACCCTTTTAAACGATCTCACTGAAAAAAAAAAAAAAAAATTACAGCTCTGCAACTCCTTTGTTAGGCTGAAGAAAAGAATGAAAAAAAAAAAAGAATACGGAAAGAGCTTGAACGCAAAACCAGATAAACGCCATTATCAAAGTGTTTAAAGAAAGGTTATCATCAAATAGAGGAAAATTACATCTGTCAATGATACTTCACTCTTTTTCGGACAAAAAAAAAAATGAATATGATTTATTGAAAGCTTGATCACGTGAACTTGGATTATTCTCTTTGTTTGTTTGTTTTTTCAACACATTCAATCTGTTATAAACTATCTCGTGATGGAAATAGATACATTTTATTTCGCATTTAAACTGTTGACATATTTGCCGAAATTAATTTCATTTACTTTTAGTGATAATCATTCAGATATTGGCTTTTAATACCGAACTCTATTTCTCATTTATATTCGCTTTCAGGTATACAAAGTTGAGATCTCGCGAAACATCTGAAATCAATAACTACTTAAAGCTCCAGCGAGGGACTTCACCAGGCTGTAGATTACATTTGATTTCACTCAAGCTGTAATTGCATATCGGAACTGTCGTTATTATTTCTTAGTTCATTATGGAAGAGGTACTTGAACTTTTAAAAGATCAATTTACAGTACGTTCATTATGAGTGCCTTTGTCTGTACGAGGAGACTTTGTCACAATGCCTTGAATCAAACGTACACGTAATGATGGTCATATTACTGAAAAGGACAGAAACTTTACTCGTGATAATTTGACATTGTGAAACTCTTAGTCACAGCCTATCATTTCATTGTGATGTGACGAAGAAATGAGATCTTGAACAGGGACTCGAAGTAAGGTAATGTGCTTCTAAGAGCAGACTCTCATTTCTGGGTAAGAGCTGTTAGCAGGAGAGCAACTCCCCAGAGCATACGCGATTTTTGTGAACTAATCGCATACCACCGAGAAACTGTTTATCAATTAGAGTGAATTGAAGTTATATTACGGAGTCAATATGCCTGGTGACGGGACGTGTGGCGTTTCAACTCTACGCCACTATAATGCTACGATGCTTGTTTGCTTACTCGCTAGCATTGGTATCTGCCTCTCGTTCCTCCCAATCATTCCTTTGCAGCTGCAGGACAGCTCATCGGTGATCAGGTACGTCAGAAAAATATGCTCGGTCATACTTGCACTCATCGTCTCTGCGTCATTTGTCTTCCTCTTACGGCATCGGAAGATATTGCACCGAGAAGGACGCGTTCTATGGCCGATGCGCTGTCAGCACTGTGCCCGACTAACCGGCCTGCGACTGAAGTGCAGGAGTAGATTTACATCGCATCGGAGGCCTCGACCATCTCCATCGTCGTCTGCTTTACCTTCGTCTCCGCGTGGACCTGACCGATTAGACTCGGCTTTTTGGAGTCAATACGAGAATAGCTTGGTGTCTGACACTTCATACGGGTCAATAGGTGACGAACATTCTACAGATGACAGCTCCCAGCAGAGGGAGAGGCATTTTACTCCTTTGAATTCTTGTTGGCGACATGATACAATTAACAACGATACTTCTTTAGTCGAACAGACCACCTTCAGTGCTAATCGATCTTTGGTCAATTTATTCAACGTGTTTGGTTTTTTGGACGTCATTAGTAGTCTAGGCTTTATCATAGCTAGATTTGCATGTGGGGATTCAGATCTGGTTATTGTAAATGATAATCTGATAACTGTTGCTAATGGACTAACGATTTTCCTGGCAATAATGTTCTTTGCTCGCTATCATGATGCCGTCTTTGCTTCAACAACAACAAATTGTCTCGTGGTCGCAGTACTTCTGTCCTGGGGACTGTGGATGTCGGGTGTAGCGGAGATCTCGCCACTCCAAAAAGTTATGAACTCTTCGTACAATCAGTTAGACACCGTGTGCCATTTGAATTACACTGCTGTGGGATTAAACGCGTTCGCAAAATCCATGCAGTCGATGTACAAAGAATGTAGTATCATTAGTACTGCAATTTACTTGCAGTTCTGGAACGCACTGATTCCAAAGACTGCGCTGGAATCGAATGACACCGATTCTCAACACGAGGAAATGCAGGTCCAGAGATTTTCGTTGAAGCTGCGAGCTGTAGGAAAAGCCTGTAGATCCTATTTTCATCACATGACAATGTGTTTGCCATGTAGTCAAATGTTCAACAGGGATGAATCGCAGCAGATACTGGTAGGGTCGTCTTCAGAATTTCTGAAGCATGTATACAAGAGCTGGACAATTCTCATTTGCACCGGACTTGTCTACTTTGTAACAAATGTCACTTTTATCGAAATGCCCATTAAGCATTTGAATGAAAACAAGACTTCAATTCTCTACACCATAGAAATTGCCTATCTTGTCCCTCTCTTCGTTCTGCTAGCAAATGAGTCATCACGGTCATATACCTGTCCGCAGACAGTGTTTTCGGGAAGATTTTCCAAAAAGAAATTTAAAGGTCACGAGGTTCTTCTTTTGCTCTGCACCTGTGGGATATTTAGTCAGAACTTTTTACGTTCGTCGGCAGCTATTGGTGTTCTCACAAGAAAGGGCTCGCTTTCGAGCGACGATATACTGCTATCTGTCGCCGCAATCGTGTACTCTTTTGTTGTCACAATCAACATCTGGCTTACAACGGCTTTCCTGCTCAACATCCAGCGATACCCCAAAGCGAATCATCAAAGGACCAAGTGGAATCTCTCCTGTCTCATTTACATCATTGTCATGAATGCAACGGAGTGGGTAATCCGAAGCTTCATCATTGAACACTGGCTGGTTCACAGTAAGTTCTTCGGAAAAGATACATCCGAAGTGATTGGTGTTCTGTTGGAGCCATTTTCAAGTCTGTACCAGTTGCATACTGCGATGTTCGCTTACGAAATCTACAAAGATCTCATGCAGGGAAATAAATGAAATCCCATTGGTCCGACATTCCGACATTTCTATTTGCAGTTAGCTTTTCTTATCTTTAGCAAAACACCTAGAAGTTGAACTTTTTCACACGTAGACTTGTTGCCCAACTTCACTACAAGTAGTTTGATCACAAGACAGGTTGTTAGGCAGGTCATCAATAATGTCACTCTCATGAAGAAAACTCATTCTTGGATGTTAAGGTGATGGTGTAGTTTTGGTTGAGATGAGGATTCAGCTTGTACCTTTTTGCGAGATATTGTGTACTTATAGGTACCACTTTATAGAATGGTAAAGAGTATGCAAATATTCTAAGATAAATTCAAAGTTTACTTGACGAAAAGGAATGTTTTGAAATATCCATAAAATAAAGTGAAACAAAGCAATCCTGATGAAGGGTGGCCCCACTTTTTATTAGAATTGTTTTTTATTGAATATCTCAGCCATTAAAAGAATATCAAACTTTGAATTCCTCATAGAATATGAGTTTACATATTTCATAAGAGCCATCTCATTATCTCCAACAACAAAAATCATCGAAAAGAAGTTGGAAACCTGAAGTCCCATCTCAACCGAATGTGTACCATCTCTTTAGTTAAAAAAAAAGAATAAGTTCTACCCTTCTCCTCAAATCATCGAAGAGAAGCAACCAAAGAGAAGGAATTTTTAGCTGTATATTGGACATCAAACAACTGACAGGTAGTTGCACAATGTTATAACATATTTAACCAATGTAAGATTAATAGTGAGGCGACAACACCATCAGCTCAGCTAAACCGCAGGTCCTATACGTATGTACCAACGATATCAGTCTTTTGGATTAAGAAATACATTATAGAAACAAGAAGATCTTTTTTTTTTTTCGATTTAATCTGTTTGAATTACACATGTAATTGCGTGACTGTTTTCACTGACAAGAGAGTTTTAGAAAGAAAGGGAAGACCTGAAATTCCTGAACTTTATTAATGATGTGTGAAGCATGTTTGGAGCGCAATCTAAGTATATCTAGAGTATAAAACATTGAGCATGGACTGGCTATTCATATATAAGAAAAGAATATAACACCAAGCAATGCAATGTCAAACGTTTACTGATAAATCGGCCGGCGAAGGGTTTGAATTTACAGCATCTACTTTTATTGTAAGTCCTGAAAGTAGCAGCTATGCATTAAAGCAGCCTATCGCCGGAATCGGGAAATCACGAAGATATGAGTCGTATACTGAGTGAAGAAGCACACGATAAGTTTTTCGACAATAACTAATTTAAATGATTACAAAATAATGGCGCATATGGAAACTATTACTTCAAAAGTAATATCGAAACTGTAATTGAACTGATGGATTGTGTCAAAAGTAGTCAATTGAAGCTGGATCAGATGTAGTTAATTTTTTTTTCACTGTTTGTTCTTTTGGACAGCACCCTAACAACTGCTAATCGTTTCCTTTTTATTGTAGTCGGATGCACTGTATAATGTTCAATATCACACATACATGTATCTTGTGCATTGCAGTTGTGACGGAAGTCGACTCAAGGCGCACTATCGAGTATCCAATGTCGGAGCTGCAGAACTGCAACATTTGAGGATGTTAGTGAATACACATCGAGAAATAAAGGTCTATGGAAACTTTTGATTCTATTCACCAGGAATCATGTACACTTCCATAGACGTTAAACTTGCATTGTGAATCTGCCAATATATCCTCCACTTTCCACATAGTTATCAGATGTCATTTGTATGCTAGTAATTTTACCAATGCAGCACTTCCCGGTTCTTTTTTTTTTCAGAAAGAGATATTAATCTTGAATCATCTACCATCATTTAGAAGTTCTCTTGTAATAAAATAATTATAGTGTAAATTGTTTTTGTAAAGGAGGAAATTCGGCTACTATAAACGTTTATATTTGTATTTAATCTGTGATTAAAAAAAAAATGCTTACAATGATTTTGTATATGTAACGAACATTTTAGACATTGGTAAATATCTCTTTGTGCTTGTGTTTTTTATCAAGTTTGTAGCCAACTTGCCGTGCACATTTTCTCAAGCTGCAGCATTTTCAATGTGATTCAATTTTCACTTTTCACCTGATTTTTACCTGATTGATAAATGTTGAGGAAGTCAAAGTTAAAGTTGTAAAACTGTTTAATCACTACTTCAATAAACGGAGAACATCGGGTATCTCTAATAAGACAATTTCCGAATCACGTTATCTAATAGCATTGACTGAAGGATGCAAACTTTTCAATTTTGGTATCATATCGCACAAAATAATATCTGAGTAGCCAGCCTAGCCTGGCACCGCCACATGTTAGTTTGCAATCTATCAAAAGCTTCTGGTTAAAAAAATAACTACATAAAACTGCCCACTTGACACCACCTTGAGCTTCTAGTTGGGTAGATGTATAGTATCTGGATGCGTGCAGGTCATATTACACATCCAGCAAAGCATCCAGACAGGATAACAATCATACGGTTTTCTTCGTATGTTTTGTTCATTGTTACTGTACTGGTAGGCCCTATATGTTTTTGTCTGTGTATGTATGTGTGTGTGCGCGTGAGTGTGCCGACTTTTTTGTCAGTTGTGTAGTCAAGGCGCAGGGACCCAGAAAAAAATGACTTCGTTCAACCCACCCCGCAGAAAAGGTTTGACTGCATGGGGTGGTCAGTTGGACCCTCTGGAACACCCCTAGGTAGTATGTGATTCCAAATTGTGGTATCAATAAAATTTTACAGACCACTTTAGTTGCGACAAGACCTTATTCTTCGAGAAAGAGTCTGCGCGCGCTAAGACTACTACACGCACCACTCGCACTGCTACAGGCGCCAGTGCCAGTGGTGCGTGTAGTAGTCTTAGCGCACACAGACTTTTTCTACGACAAACAAGGGTATTTGCCTGCAAACTAACTTTTCATGCCAAGATGGGGTCGGTGTAGTGTAGTTTCTAGACGTTTTTATTTCGTCTTTATTTCTCCGAGTTGAAGCAAGCCGAGTGAGAGCGCATACCCAGTGATTGCGACGCCCGAACCGTTTTTTTGTCGCAATCACTGGGTATGCGCCCTCACTCGGCTTGGCGCAATACAGCGGGCTTCTGCACAATACACAAGCTGCAACTCAGAGAAATAAAGACGAAATAAAATCAGCTAGAAATTAAGACTAGGGTCGGTAACGCTTGTCGCTATTGGGGCACTGAAAATTACAAAATTATCACAGTTTTTGCATTTATTTCATGAAGAATTCATCAAAACGCCATAAAACTATATATGTGCATGTTGCTAGAGATGTCAGCAATACAATGGGATACATTGTAAGGTATAGTATTGTGCATGGTTACCATGGTAACCGGATGCCTACAGGTGATTGGTAACCCCCCCCCCCCGCCCCCCCCCCCCCCCAAAAAAAAAAAAAAAATATCTGGAATTTAGACAGGTTTGTTTCTTTTGCCTTTGGGTGCACATCGCCCATTGTAGATCGGATCTTAAAGGGAAGATAAACCCCAAGAGCAATGTGGATTGAGTGAAAACAGCAACATTAGTAGAACACATCAGTGAAAGTTTGAAGAAAATCGGACAATCAATGCAAAAGTTATGACTTTTTAAAGTTTTGGTGTTGGAACCGCTGGACGAGGAGACTACTAGAGGTTATGACGTATGAGTGGACAACAATACCAAGAAAATATAAAGAAAATTCTACAAAAATCCATTTTTCATGAAAATTACAAATTCCATCAACTTGATATTGACATATGTTAGGGGTAGCAATTATTCCCCCTGCTTTCTGAAAGAAGTTGGTCCATTGCTCTTTCATAATTCTAGAAAAGTAAATTTTTATTGAATTTCCTTTATATTTTCTTTGTATTGTTGTCCACTCATACGTCATATCCTCTAGTAGTCTCCTCATCCAGCGGTTTCAACACCAACACTTTAAAAATTCATAACTTTTGCATCGATTGTCCGATTTTCCTCAAACTTTCACTGATGTGTTCTACTAATGTTGCTGCTTTCACTCAATCCACATTGCTTTTTGGGTTTACCTTCCCTTTAAAGTACCTACCTCAACACTGTAAAATTAGCGTGGATAAAAGGAAAAGAACGCCCAAGATTTTTCCCTCATTCTCTCCTTAGCATTACTTCATTACTGCACGTTTTGATATGAATTTACATATCATGATTTTTCATTTTATTCTATTATTCCCACTCCAAGACAAAAAAGGGCAAGAGACTCTTAATTTGCGTTTTCCGTGGTCTTTAATAAAGGAAAACATTTGTATTTCACAGCAGGTTGCCCAAAACCAAATTCCATAAATTGTCGATTCAAAACTGGTGTATTGATAGCAAGATAATAAACCAACCATACGTTATACATACAGTGTATAAGATTAGAACAGGGAATGCGGTCTGCTAGGAACTGTAATATTTTGGAAGAAAAACTTTTATGACCCTCTAGGCTTGAAAAATTAGCAGGCTGCGTCCAGCCTCTCGCCTAGCGAAGTTGACCAGAAGCAATGAATTATTTTGTCTCTCCGCCAGTGCGACTATGTCCGCACGAACGAGACAAACACAACCAGTGATTACACGATACCCCTTCGCCTTGCGAACCATGGCTTATGGAACGCCATTAAGGAAACAATACAAAATTCATTTCACTCCAGCCAATATTCATTTCACTTTTGACAAATACATTTCACTCACAAACATTGATTTTACTTTTTATAAAAATACATTTCACTTTTCACAATAATACATTTCACTTTTAAATTAAAATTCATTTCACTTTTCACAAAAATACATTTCACTTTTGAATTAAACTTCATCTCACTTTTCACAAAAATACATTTCACTTTTGAATTAAAATTCATTTCACTTTTCACAAAAATACATTTCACTTTTGCATAAAGATTCATTTCACTTTTCACAAAAATACATTTCACTTTTACATAAAGATTCATTTCACTTTTCACAAAAATACATTTCACTTTTAAATACAAATTCATTTCACTCTTCACAAAAATACATTTCACTTTGGCGTACCATATCACTCAGACGAAACCATTTCACTGCGGTAAAACCATTTCACTCTGATAAAACCATTTCACTCCGATAAAAAAAAAAAAAAAAAATACGTTCCTCTTTTTTCCCGGCCAAAAGGTGGCGCCAGTCTGAGAGGAGTCACAGTGCCATGGCACTTTGTTAGCACTGAGCTGAGGTGAGTGGCCGGCCAGCTGGCCGGCTGGCTATGCAGTACTAGTACCTAGATTTAGCGAGGCGAGCTAGCAGTCGACGGTCCTCGCCTCGGCCTCACTCGCCTGCACGCTCGTGCCGTTACATGCATACTACATCGAGAATTGAATCTACGCCTGACTTGCTGAATAATTAACGTGTGTTTTACGACGCTTTTCAACAGCGATGTTGTGGGGTAAGTTTGATGTCTGACTTCTTGTGATCGACATGCTATTTTTTCCGGTTCAAAATGAGTATTTTTTTGCCGTTTGAATAGTATCTCGAAGTTGACATAGTATTTTTCCTCTTTCAAAACATTCCCGTGTTTATAGCTGGCTGCTGACCCATCTAAAAAGGGGATTGATGTGACTTTTTGTTCATCAGGTCGGCAATACTTCTTGCTTTACACAGATACCAAGATCGACGGTGCCCTAGAAGCATAAATTGTTAAAAATTAGGCCTGAAGATTGCATTTTTAGAGGCCAAATAATGTATTCTAGTCCTCCGGAAGGTCACGTGATCGCATCTAGTGCGGAAGGGGACTTTTTCGGAATGTAAATGCACCGTTGTTAACGATCTCTGCGGAGGTGCAGGGTCAGTCCCATATATTGAAATTAGCGTTGTTCATTCGCTCAATTGGAACTTCGTGATATCGTGTGTGTTGTGTACAGTGAGTCAGTGTAGGCCGGTGGCGGTAGGCCTACAATTGTATGTGGCGATGGCAATTTGTAAATTTGAATTTACAACTTATTCACAAAAATTGTACAGTGTACAATGTGTATGCTGTCTATAATAAACAGGGTCTTAGTCTTCATCTCTTAGTAGTTAATTATTATATGATTTAGGCACCTACTCATCACTTAATACAAACAAGAACAGTATAGATTCAATATTATTACATACCTGGTTAACATACCTGGTTGTGGGCATTAAAGTTATACAGAACTTATTTGCCCCTCTGCTGCTCCATTGTCTGGATACGGTAACTAGCAAACTTTTGTTTTCTGTGCTGTGCGGTTTTAGTGAGAACATGGGCATGAGAATTGTTGTTCGGGGTTGTATTTGTCCTTTTTTGACTTCCATGCTTTCTCCAAGTTGGATTTGAAAGAGTTGAGTGATGTACTGTTTACCACATAATCCGGGAGGTTATTCCATTCCGTGACGATACGCTGTGAGAAGACATTTGACCGTTTTTTAGTTTTGCATCTGTTCTTCGTTACCTTGAACTTGTGCCCTCTCTAGTCCTGTTGTCAGTTCTCAAGTTGAAAAACTTGCTTAGTCTAATGTCTTCCAGCCCATTCATAATCTTGAACGTTTGGATAAGATCTGATCTATGTCTGCGGTAACTTAATGATGGTAATTTCAGTTCTGCTAGTCTCTCCGGATATATGTGAGATTTCTGAGTTTGGGTATTGACTTGGTTGCTCGTCTTTGGACTTTCTCTAACTTCTGAGTATCCCTTTTCAAGCAAGGGTGCCATATCTGGGAGCAATACTCAAGTGATGGGCGTACTATAGACATGTAGAGTTGAGTGAATGATCGTTCACATTATTATTAGTTTTGTTTTCTTTCGCATGGAGAAAGAAGGCACAAGAGCGATTCTAGTATTTGATGTAAACATAATTTTCATGACATGTTTTAGAGTTGACCCGGCTGCAATGTTAACACTAATAGAGTACAAGGCTATTTGAATTTTTCAAGTTGGTATACAGGTTGTCAGTAAATATAGAGATGTATTATTAGTCTTCCGCATCTACAATTTGTAACAATAAAGTTTACGAGGATGTCTGAATGAATGGAATTATTCTCAGAATAATATGAAGAGTTTGTTTGCAAAAACCGATAAGTCCATATTTGCCAAATGGAGATATTTGCGATTAAAGGTCAGGAAAAATAAAGAGAATACTAAGAAAATTTTTGCTTCTTCTGACCATAACTTCAAAATGCCCTTTTATATGTAGTGACCAATATCTCATTTAAAAGGTGTTATTTTGTACTTCATGACAGAGACCGTACTTGAAAATCTTCAAAAATGGACTTATCGGTTTTTGCGAACAGACTCTTCATATGTTTACCATAGTACAGTGCATGTCTGTAGTTTCTCTCTGCTTGAATTGGGGTTTACTCCAACATAATGTTTTCGGACACGTTATTGTGAATAATGGTTTATAATATCATCTATGATTAATTTTCTCTATTTGTGTCACATTGTATATAGGTATCCCCAGTACCTGACATCACACCGATGGAACATGCATATTTAAGGTGATTCTCTTCTCTGTGGCCTCCAGGAAAGTCTGCATGACATAAACGAGAAGATCTACACTGTCAGTTCTATAGTGTATTTTGCTTTCTTGGATGCACACGTACCATTCAATCTCTGACAGATTTTTATCAAGGAGAGCACTGCTGTTTTGCAAGCGCTGAGTGACTTCCTCACAAGAATAAAAACAACTGATTAGTAGACCTGTCAACTTTTTCATTTCATTGAAAAACCTAGAGCAGTATGTGATCATGATAACCTACCTCAGAAAGGTGCTAAATATGTGATATGATACAATAGGAAGAATGAAGTTGATATACAATTGTAACATATTACAGTATGTTACTGTATATCAACTTCATTCATCTTTACGGTAACATTTTTAGTAAAGAGGATGTACATGTATATTCTTTGAAAAGCACAGTTGTTGTAGTAAATGTGAAGTTCGACCATAACAGATACATCAATATGTGGAACTATGCAAGATAGTATATGTTCAATTATGTGCATTTAAATTACTTTGGAGTTTGTACAGATGGCAGAATTATGAGCCCTGATTAAACTAAATCCTTCATGATATTCTTGATAAATGTTATGGAAGCAAGTACATTGTACAGTATGAAGTAGTATCTGGACGTACATCCATTACTCGACAGGGGCATGTCTTGTTGCTGAAGGTATGAATTTAATTTGTACATCATCACTGAAGCACTATAAGAGGTTTAGTTAGTACATGTATGCATGTTTTATTGCTAATATTTTGGCTGTGACCCATTTCAGAAGAGGTTTCAAAGATGTAAGAAATCTGTTCGATCAGGAAGATACACAAGGTATGTCACCAAAAGGAATTGAACGGTCAAGAAGGGATAAGGAAGATGAAGATTTTGACACAACAGTTAGATAGATGATACATTACATTAGTACTTCCCCCAAATCAACCAAAATTTTGAACATGTTCGCATTGAACGGGCATGCTCTTATTAGATACCTATAAAGAGAAATTGTGGACCTTGTGAAAGGTAAGATGAGCAGATTTTTATAACACCTGGGGGGTTTCATGTTGGCCTGTAGTCTACCCCAGGGTTGTCGAGTGTTGTTACTGGTAAGGGGTTCGAATACACATTTGTATCATTCACTCAGTCATAACCATGAAGAGAGTGACACGCAGATATTTTAAATGTGTATGATACTGCTTGTGTACATGTACTGATACATGTGTATTCAGTTGACAGAGATGTTGGGATGATCAGTTTGCCTTTTGACATTTCAGATAAGATTATATACAGTCAATGCTAAAGTTGGGAATGAAAGATTTCTTCACATAGATGTTTTGCAAGATGCTATAAGGCCAAATCTAATCTGTCTGCTTCGATTTCCAGTAATATTGATGTTTTAAAGTTACTTTAAATTTTTTATCTGTTTAGTTTCCAGTAAGTGTACTTCATACATTGGCGGATCCAGTTAGGACCGCAACTGGTGCACGCCCCCCTTTATCTTTTGTTTAAACAAAATAAATTAAAAGAAAAAAATGGGGGAGGGGTGCATGCGCCCCCCTTTAATTATGTAAACGCGTTCCCTCGTTACGGAATTCCTGGATCCGCCCCTGCTTCATATGTAGTATGTACACTTCTGAATTGTTGATGCAGCTGCTAGTTCATGTGTTTGAAACATTGGCAGTGTGACCAATAGATACATTGTACTTAACTTCAAAGTATTTAAGGGCATATGTACACCTTCAAAACATTCTCTGCTGTTTGGACTGTCGATGAAGTTTATATATTTTGTACATGTTTCATTTTGTTTCCAGTAAGTACACTTCATATGTATACATGTACACCTTCAAATTGCTCTTGCAGCTGCCAGTTTACTGTCACCCTCTATTCATGTGTGTGAAACCTTGGTGATGTGAATACTATAGTAGATACACGTATGTGTACCTGCCTTCAGAGTACTCAAGGGCATTTGTACACCCTCAAACATTCATGCAGTTTGAACTATTAATGAAGTTATCTCTGTACATGTATCATTTGAGTGAAACCTTGCCAAAAGTGTAGATGGCATGTAATTTACAGAGTATTGCCTCAAAATATTTGTGGTATTCTTGCTTGATTTTATTCACTTACATAACATTCAAGCCATATTCACAACTGTTTCATGTTTGTGCAACATCGGTATCAGTATAGTTTGTTTATTGCCAGTGTCAAAATTTGCCGGTATTTTATTTGTACAGATCTGCTCAATACAATGTAGCTCTGCAATTGTTCAAACTACTTGGTACTTTCATTTGCTCTTGTCTTATTACTGAGCTTCACCAGAAGATTTTTTTTTTTTGAAATGTTCACTGTACATCACTGTTGTAGTCAAGACAGACTGATCCTACTCGCGTTCCTACATGTACTCACAAGACCACTGACAGTTGTACCTTTCGCAGGTCTCTTACATGCCACTTGGCTGGAGACTGAGTCCAATACCACCACCAAAAAATAAATTAAAAATAATTAATAAATGGATGAATAAATAAATGAGAGTTATAAATAAAAAAAAATAAAATGATCTAAGTCAAACTGCATTTGACTATACTGCTAAAAAGTAGATAAAACTGTAGACTGCTTATGCAGCTCTTACTTTAGGTATTTTTTGTTTTTTTGTTATGTGTGTGATACATTGTCATGACGATTGGTGGATACCTTGAAACTTAACTGCAATGTAGTTCTTTCAACACTTACATGTAATAAATAAATATATATATATATATATATATATATGGAGATGTATATACATTTATAAAGAAAAAAACTTGTGGATTGTGCTCCTTTCTCTGTTGTTATTAATGAAAAAAAAAGGTATTTTATTAATTGATGAGAATGGCACGTGCAATAATGTATGTAAATTTCTCTGCCTAGTTAGGTAGGCCTATAGTAATAGAGTGAAGTAATGTAGTGAAGTCCTTGGGATCAACAGTTTTCTTTTGTTATATCAAAATGTTGTTATAACCAAGCATGTAAAAAAAAAGTGGATAATGTAAGCGGAATTTCGATATAATGTAACTGTGTTCACTTTAGCGGAGTGAACGGTATAAGTAGTGGTTATACAGTAATGTATTTGAGTGGATGCTTAGGATGCTTTGAATTGAGAGAGAGTGATGTGAATGATTGATGGCAGAATGAAACTGAGAATCAGACACTTCCTGTTGACGAAATCAGAAGGGTGGACAAAAGCAAACAAAACAAACATACATTGTATTATGAATAACAAGAACAAGACATATAATCAAAAAAAGAGAGGGAGAGAGAGAGAGAGAGAGAGAGGGAGGCCCAGCAAGAGGCTGTAGACTATTAGTACGTAATGTCTAATGACAGACACAAGTACAGTATATCACAGCTAGACGCTCGAAACTGACCACGTGTATTTACGCTGGGGTCGCTCATACAGTAACACACACGTACAAAGGCATCGAAGACACACGTCAATTTCTATATGTGGGACAGTACAGTACTTCGCGATTTCGTGCCGAGAAAAAAAAGGAATGACATCCCTATGATATCAGCTGGCTGCTGACCCATCTACAAATCATCACATTACACTTTTAGGCATCATCTTAAAGCTGAATAAATTTCCTTTTACATGATATAACTTTTGTTGGTGCCCACGATGAAAAAGAAGACTTTTAGGAGAATTTTAGAAGAATATCTGTATCCATTTTTGCCGGAACATCTGCAATTAGTTAGCCACGAAGTTGATAATCTTTCATGTCGTTCTTGGAAAAATCAACAAGATAGCATCCAAGTTTTAACCTTTACCTATCAAATAAAAGAAAAATCATGTGAAAACGTAATTCAGTGACCAAGACATGAGCATTTCAAAACGATTCTCCAATCGCGCGCTCTCTATGACTTGCGGGGTCAACTCGCGTGCGAGGACTTGGATATTCTAGACGGGTTTTTTTCGGGCTTGCCGACTGACTGGCTACTCAGTATATCTAGGTACTGCATGCATAGCCAGGCGGCGCTACTCACCTCAGCTCAGTGCTAACAAAGTGCCATGGCACTGTGACTCCTCTCAGACTGGCGCCACCTTTTGGCCGGGAAAAAAGAGGAACGTATTTTTTTGTATCAGAGTGAAATGGTTTTATCAGAGTGAAATGGTTTTAGCGCAGTGAAATGGTTTCGTCTGAGTGATATGGTACGCCAAAGTGAAATGTATTTTTGTGAAGAGTGAAATGAATTTGTATCTAAAAGTGAAATGTATTTTTATGAAAAGTGAAATGAATCTTTATGTTAAAGTGAAATGTATTTTTGTGAAAAGTGAAATGAATTTTAATTCAAAAGTGAAATGTATTTTTGTGAAAAGTGAGATGAAGTTTAATTCAAAAGTGAAATGTATTTTTGTGAAAAGTGAAATGAATTTTAATTTAAAAGTGAAATGTATTATTGTGAAAAGTGAAATGTATTTTTATAAAAAGTAAAATCAATGTTTGTGAGTGAAATGTATTTGTTAAAAGTGAAATGAATATTGGCTGGAGTGAAATGAATTTTGTATTGTTTCCTTAATGGCGTTCCATAATGGCTGCTAGAGCATCATGCACGGGATAAGAATCACATACCAAACTGTGGCATCACGATATCCCTCCGCACGAAGGGATAAGTACCACTACTTCAAATATCAGCGATTACACGATATCCCTCCGCCTGTGCAAACCATGGCCGCTAGCGTCATGAGCGGGATAAGAATCACAACAGTATGTGGCATCACGATATCCCTCTCACGAAGGGATAAGTACCACTACTTCCGCGGGTCAGCCCAGCCCTATGGCCGGAGAGCATGGGCGTGACCCCTTGGCGGTCTTCCCAACTAAGCTCCGAGCGACACCACCTGTTGGCCATAATTTATGTGTGTCGCCGGCATGCGGGCAAGACCGCTCTTCGCACAGTACTGTATTGGTCAACTCGGGTCTGTAACTCTGAAATCATAAAACTCCCCAAAGCCGAAGCAAACCGCTTTCCTGTGTATCACACAATAAGCGAACAGAAGAACAATAACATACATCATACTAGTTAACCTTAATTAACAAAGTTCTGTGTGTATCGGCGATTAGGCGTAAAAATTGGTAAATTCCGCCGGTCCGGCGCCCAAGTACGGGTGAAAAACGACCTAAAAAACCATGCCAACTTGCATGTGCATGGAAAAAGGGGTCGAAAAGCCCCGTACAGTCCATCGCGAGGATGCAACTAGGCTTGGAGAAAAAGTGAAATTGTGTTTTTGTTTGTTTGTTTGTTTAGACTTCTCCATTGACAAAGCCTTTGAGCGCATTCACAGAACATTGCTATACGATCAGCTCGGAGGCTGGGGTGGGAGGCGGAAAATATTTTGGACAACCTGCCTTCTCAGTGACCACGAAGATAATGCCATCAATTCCTCATACAGCTGCCAAGCATAACGCGATGGCTGCAGCTAGTCTCTTGCCGACGCAAAAGTTTATTGGTCCTGAGAGACCTCGCCGGCCTCGTCTCGGCGGTCGGCCCAGACATGCTAATCCATGTAGTAGTCTTGTCCCGGGAATAAATTGTTTTAACTTTCCCCATTTTCAATGTACGTTAAAACCTGTTATGTTTTTTTTTTGTTTTTTTTTTACAATTGCTAACGAACACAAAAGTACGCTTAATTCTTTGATGGATAATACATCGCACGTGTATATTCCTTCTTTAGAAAGGAATTTATCTGCATTCTTGAATAAACTTCCTTAAGAACATGAACAATCAATTGCTTTCATCTGCTCTTTTCCAGGATTATTTCGAATAACCATCGCTCTGTAAATACTCAAAAGAGCTAACTTTAGAATATAATTGGCTTTGCTCTCTGTATTTACCTATATTTCTAAGGGAAATTTGTGTCCATACATTACTAAAAAACTACATTTGCCTATACTTTGAAGTCAAATTTGTGTTGAAAGTACGATGGATGACTTTTTCATGCATTTTACTATTAGAAAATGATATCTTTCTTTCAATGGCCGTTTATTATGCCTTTGTTTACAAATTTTGCCGTAACTTGAGAATGCTTCAATATATTCTTCACATATTATGTGGTACACTTATGCAGAAGGAAGGACATGCTTATTGAGCTTTTTGAAATTATGGGCTTTAGTTTTTAAGTTATTGACAGCTGAATCCTGATTGGATAATACTGGTTGCCATGGCAACAGGAGAAAACTTTTTTTTTTGTTTACGATAATCAGACTTTAGATCGAATTACTTACTTGGGTAATTTGATCTTAGCCCCACCCCCCCCCAAAAAAAAAATAAACAAAAACAAAAACAAAAAGCGACCAAACTAACTAAGTGGATTACTTAATCATAGTAACCACACCCCATCATATAAACAAACATACAAACAAACAAAACAAAACAAAACAAACAAACCAGCAAACAAATGCTACTGAAATCAGAGTAATACACTAAAGAGGGCACTCGTACAATCCATACTGATTAGATAAGATAGGACTACAATGTTGCCATATCTCTTACCATTTATTAAGTTGCAATGAAGTGATATATACAGTGTAAAAGGTTGAGTCATCCTTCATCACTGAATAAATCTTCTAATTAATTTGAAAGGGGGCAACGCTAACATGATTGGGCTTTTAACTGAAGGTCACACACACTCCTTAATATTCATAAGCACATGACTTGTGACGACCATTAATATAACGACATTAAGGCATGTTTAGGATAATGACAACTTTTATTATTATTATTATTATCATTATTATTATTATTATCATTTTATTTACCGAGTGTAGCCTCTTCAGTGTTGCCACTGGTCTACCAGGGGGCCCTGCTATTACCCTAGCGTTTCCAGGTACCCATTTATACAAATGGGTCGAGAGGAACATGGTGGGTAAAAACATCTTGTCCAGGGGCATAAGCACTCTCTCTTTTTTTCTCTGTCTTACAAACATATACGAGTATAATATACTAACATGAGCAGTGATTGAGACACCCCACTTTGTGGTATTTGTAGGTCGTTGAAAATGTTTTGCTTTGATACATGTATACTATCTTTGCAAGTATGAAATAAATGACGGTTATTGTTATAAATTCAGGTAGCATAACACAAGCTTATCAAAGGCCGACGGACTTAAACGTCGAAATGATTTCCATTCCGAATCGTCTCATATCCTTCTTGGTTCTCAATAGTGTAATTTCGGTAACAATAGATGTATTAATTCCTTTTCATATCCCGGTTTAGACCTTCCTCTGTTTTCAAGATATTGTAATACCAAAAATGAGACATCTTTTTAAACTATATGATACTATATAGAACTCTATGAGTATTTACATAACTATACATCATTATACAAGCATATCAAAACTATTTTGATTTTGGATCTGTACAACTGCCTCCCCCCCCCCCCAATTTATTTTTTTCTTTTGCATATGATAACAATAATAACCAATTATAAAGTGCAGAGTATATGTGTGTGAATATGATTAATCTGCTCTGCACCTAGAAAAAGAACCTAGAAAAAGTATGTGCAGTTTAAGTTTGTTCTTTATGGAGATGAAGAAAAAAAATCTATTTCCTATCAAAGGATTTAATCGATTGAATGCACAAGTGTTTTGTACAGAAATAAAACACGGCGGTATAAGGATTGGGTGTAGTGCATCAGTTAACTTAAATTGCTGTCTTAGTTCATCCACCCCCCCCCTTTCATGTAACATCTAGAAGGAAAGAATATTATTGAGGCAAATCTCTCGTTACCATGAGTTCATCTCTATATCATTGACAACCAGTTTGTATGATATGACAGCTCTATATGCAGAGGGTCACACGGCATGAAACCTTGTGTTAGATAGCAAATCACTTTCGGCACTTTTGCATTAGTTTTTTTTTTTTTTTTTGGGGGGGGGTGGTTAAGTTCCTTTATTGGGCGTTAGTCGTATTGGATAACCTCTCTAGTTGGTAAACTCTAGTTGATAAACTAGCCATTAAACTGCCATTCGAAAGTGAGTAAATAATTGAGAAGCATCACCTTACAATAAAGTCGACCCCTTGCCATGTGCTTGCTCCTCTCATCCAGCAGTTTCTTAATTTATTCCACTTCATCTCTGGCAAGATCGAATCCTATCTAGCATACGTCCTATCTGACAAGTGCCTGATATTCTGTAAAGTGTAAGTGTAGTGTGTAAGTGCAGCTTTAGATTCAACATTACTGAAGTAAATGATATATTAGTTACACGTTACTATCATACAGCTGTATAAAAAGCATAAGATAAGTTTTTCAAAAAAAAAAAAATATTATAACAAAACCAAAATTATTTCCTTTCTGCTTCTCAAGAGTGTCATTTCAGGAGGACAGTTATCATCTAATGTCATGTGTCCCCGTTTTAACCTTCTTTCCATTTCAAAATCTATACCCATGCATGTGAGACATCATAGTTTACCTAAATAAAAGAAGCGTCAGTACCTCGAGTTAACGAATAGAGGACGTGTTGGTCGAAATGACCAGACATTGGCATCTCGATCCTTGGTTGAAAAAACAGAACTGACGTATTAATCTATACATTTAACGGCTTGTTATAGAACTTTGACACTCTATTCTCCGACAGTTACACTCCTACTCAAAGGAAAAAAAAATGTTGGTCATTCGAAAAGTACAATTCGATGGTCTCCTCATGGCTCTGCTCTGACAACTAGCTCTGATACGGCGTCGTTCCACCTCCCTGTCTGCATTACTGCCACCATTTTTCCTTTTGGAGAATAAGAGCTCTAAAAATCAAAGGGGTAGAAATCATCATCTCCATAACTGTCATATAATTCGTCGTCGTCATCTGGGCAAAAAGGCGCCTCATAAGTTACTCTCACTCGACGGGCGACGTACCCCTTTGGTCCGACCCATAGGTCATAGGTGACCTCGTCTCCCTTTTTTGTGTTGCGTAGATTCCAGTGCAGTTTGTTGTTGACAATTAGATGGGAGCGGTGGAAATAGATATCTGCGTGCAAATCGTCCAGATTGTCGATGTCAACGACAGAGGTATCGAAAGAGGAATTTCCGTCTGGAGGGCCGTGAATAAAGCCGTACCCGCTGTCGGGGAAAAAGATCTTCACAACACCAGCTACGTCTGCCAGTAGAAACTTGTTACTGCCCTCACTCTTGTTCTTCCCTGTGGACTGTGCCTTTGTTTGCTGAGACGTTGCCATTCCTGATAATTTCAAGTGCAACAATGGGGTATAACAAAATAATGTCGGTCGAAATAAGATCAGGTAGGAGGTCTACACCACTGACAAAGAATTTCACGATACAGTGTACAGAGAATCCAGGTTCTTTGTTTCTGGCTGCCAGTTTATTGGTCGATGTCTTATAAACGCTCACTGTTTTCAAAAATCGCAGGATTTAAAAAGCTTGCTAGACTCAAAAAGTTCATGTTTAATGCTCCATATCACCTGAATATGGCACAGTATTCCCAGTAGATTTGAGTTTACGGTACTCGCAGCTCTGTAGTACACATTATTCTAAAGTTTCTATTCAAGTGCGCTCTACCATATCTACTGCAGTTGTTTACCTATATGCACGCATTTATGTGTCACCTCCCTGGTTTTCCCCACAACGCCCAACGGAAATCTTCAACATTTTTGCGCTGTATTTTTCCCAGCATGTTTCCCTGATTGCACAATCGTTCAAACTATCAAGTAGCATCGATCCCAACATTGCTTGGCAAGTTGCATTTACCTTTGCGACGTTTAGGCTTCCTCCCAGTGCAGAATCTAATAATGTATGTTTTGGAGCTGTCTGCACCCCCAAGATATCAGCAACAAAATAAAAAAACAACAACAAGAAACCCTTCCCATATCAAAGATATGACCTTCAATGTACTATAGAAACTTTGAAATAGTCACATGGTCCAGTTTTACACTTACTCTCATATTCGGAAGAAAGGAGACACAGCACACATGATCTGAGAGGTTAAGAGCCAAAATTCAAGTGAGGTTTATTCACCCAGTACTGGGCAAGCTTTGTGGTCATGAGTACTCACTCATATCAAAGATACCTTTCACTATTGGGATGGTAGGGTAACAAATACAATATGTATGGTGGTCGAGAACAAAGAGTGGCATTGCGTATTGATAACTCAATGACTAAATAGGCCTATTACAACAAATAACATACATTTCCAGACGTGAATATTAAGGACATGATTATAATGAATATCCAACGTCTTAGGGCTAAGTCATGGATATCACATGACCGTTTTACTATGCCATAGATTTCAATGGTTATGATGCTATCAAACAATATCTAACTGGGATTTTTTTTTTAATGCCAGGGATACTATTTTGGGGTTCGAAATGGTATCGGGATTTGGGTCAAATTATCCAATTAAAACAGAAAAGTAGATCCGAATAAAAAATATTACTTACATCACTGTGATACACGTAAAGATAGGTCTCTTACGATATTAACACTGAGCAATATAATAATACAATTGCATTGCTTTGTATAAACATGTGTTTTGATTGATAGGCGTAAAAAATGTTGTCATATCTCTGACTATGCAATCAATCAGCCACTGTGAACTGAATGTCAGTTATAAACGTCAATCCCATTTTAATACCCGTAACCAACTCTATAAACAATATACATTAAAAAAAAAACAAAGAAACAGAGAAATGTATTTCATCTTCTCTGTGAGAGTAACTTACAGTATACCCTCGGGTACCTTTCTTGCTCTCTCTCTTATAAAAATCAAGAGTGAAAATGTTCACTCACAAAAGAGTGACTTTCAGAAAAGAGTGAATTTAGAGTGAAAACGTAGTGAAATTGGGGTGATTTTTTTGGTCACTTATTTTAGAGTGACCTCAGGGATCACTCAAAAGTCTGAGTGATTCCTGAGGTCACTCCGAAATCAGTGAAAATAAATATCTTCATTCAAAATTCACTCCCATTTCACTCCAAACTGACTCTATTCTGTTACCATGCTTATTCACTCCTTCAAGAGCGAACATTTCCACTCGTGTTTTTTTTTTTCTTAGAGAGCGTATACAATTTAGAAGTACTCATAATATGCCAGTTCGGAGTTGGTACATTGGTACGAATGACCTTTCTGGTTTGTCAGTCGGTTAGGGGCACTGCGCTCATTTTCAAAGCGACATAAAGCATAAACTTCATGTAACAATTTGGGGGATTCGTCAATCCTGTTCACACAAAGAATAAACTTGTGTAGACCAAAGAACCAGACTGATCCGTCAATTAACGCTGGGGAAATTAAGCAGCCATCTTATTATTTTGCATTGAACGTATTTCACATCTCATTCTAATGATATTGTCACCATGGTCACCATACCCACCTGACATCAAAAAAGGTATTTGACAATAATCTTGAATATCAAAGCACCGAAAAAAAAAATCATACTTGCTACATGTTGAATTCTACGATCATCTAACGTAAATCAATTGCAGTATTATCCTATATTCTTGTTTGGAAATATTAAAACTCTTCAGCCTTTGAAACTACCAACAGGGCATAATAGATACATTACAGCATTATCTACAACAGTCTTTAATAAAGATTACGGAGCATACATCTATACATCATTGTCATTGTCAGTTTTCCGATTGAAATATACTTTAATCGAAGCCATTCACCTACTATACTACCAAGCACATCTCAGTGTATATGTTTTTGTTGTATTCCATGTCCTTTGAAATCAAACCGAACCTTCCAGATTTTCAGGATGTATCATAAAATTGAATTCAATGTACTTGTTATGCAAATAAACTCTACATTGTATAGCTATATAGACCAGACAGCTCTTTTTAAGTAGGACTTGTAGCGAGATTTCGTAATGTAGCCTAGAAACATATACACTGTAGTTGAATTACAGTTTACTAGTAACCCTGTTTCGAACTAATGTTCCTGAAATCATACGCAGCGTAATTGAAAGATTCAAACTACTTCTCCGTACACATCACTACTGCTTGGCGGTTCATGCTGGCTTGAAGCACTGTTTTGCATCCCGTCAGTGTCGGACATCATCACTGAATAGTAGCCACTTGTATCAGCATCTAACGAGTCGCGGTTGCCATGGTGACGTGGCTCTTCCGTATGATGACGTGCGTTTCCGATGGTATTACCTCTATTTAAGAAGAACGTCATAATATTGGTGATTGAGCGCATCGTCCACCAAAGGCTTGTCTCCAATCGCCTGGTCTGCTCGCAGATTCTGGTACACAGGTTGTTTGGTGGCTGATCCATCCTCGTTGTCATGGTCTTGTGTAGCCTTCGATATCTCATCGTTCCCAGGCGTCTTCGCATGCAGAGTCTCGACGCCAGGCTTGTCGGGTCGTGCGAGAGTTCGGTACTCATCACCAGCGTCCGTTGGTCCATTGCCCTGCTGCTCTGTAACATCCTTTCCTTTGCCATGCTGCTCGGATCTAGTGTCCAGCTCACGCACCAGTGAATCGTATTCTTCCTCGCTATGGAGAGTTGCCGTCGCCTTGTCATCCTCAGACATTTTATTTAGCGGCATCACAATCTCGCTATCGAGATCATCGTAGGTAATGTCGTCTGCGTCGCTGCAGGCAAGTGATTTGTTCAGCGAATCGCCCTGAGCAGCCTTCCTCGCCAGTATGACGTCTTGGGTCACGTACATATCGCCAACGAATCCGGTAGATTCCTGTGTCTCAGCTGCTGAGAAGGCTGGGTTACCATGGACATCCCCATGAGAAGCCAGCTGTTTGGCGGGATTAGGGTCACGTGACTTTCTGCTGTAAAAGATTAGTGGTACACATGAGGATGAGTAATCAAGATCGAGAACTTTATCAGAACTTGTATGGAGAGTGCAATGCTTTCACAAAGTGCGCAGTCATCAAGTAGTGTACTAAGGTTTGAAATAGTACACTGTTTTCAGTCCTTAGTTCCTCTATCTACTTCAATAATTACAATACTTGCATTGTACTCACCTAATGTTACATGGTCGTCTTCAGGCGCTTTGCAGTAGAGCATGTTTGATAATCAATATTAGATACAAATATAAAACAATAATCACAAAAAGTGCAAATCATAATAGTGTAAGTACCTGTGCTACAATTAACTTTTTGAAATAAAAAAGTCGTTAAAATAATTCGTTTTGAGTCCTGTCTCGAAGGTTTCTGGAGTTGGCGCAGTACGGACAGAGATGTGTAAAGTATTCTAGAGGGTGGGCGCCATGACAGAAAAGGAACTTTAGCCATAGTGATTGAGTGTTGATTCACAAGCGGTGGACTAAGAGAAATAGTTGGTGTTGCGATCGGAGTGCACAGATGAGGTTAGATATGAGTATATGGATATAAGAACGACCCAAGTCCAATTTTTGGCCCAATTCAGTTTGACATGGGAAATCGTAGCTTATGCATGGACTCATCTTGTGTGAAAATGATAAGTCCTAATTACCCCCGGAAGTGCCTGAAATAAATGAGTTAAATCTTATATGAATGTAAGAATGAAGGACTTGGGTCATTCTTACACTCATATTATAGCGCCCTCTCTCGTCCTTCTCTCATCTCTATAGCAGAATATCATGTATATGAATCAAAGAACGACCCACGTCCATATGAATCAAAGAACGACCCAAGTCCACCACACAAAATGGCCTCTCCACAATTAATGTAATTGTTAATTGGCATAATAATATATGTTCTAATTTGTATATACAATGTTGCCTTACCATCACAGTTAAATAGAACATTATTGGACAAATAAAAAAGATATGAAGTTGTTTTTTTTTAGTTTACTCGAAATGGTCTTCCATGGACTTGGGTCGTTCTTATATATACTCATATGTAGGACGGAGCTTCACCAGTGATTGATTTGTATGCGATGAGTATACTCATTTACAGATAAGGAGCTAGTGGAGGTTATTGCGAACGAGTTATATTTTTTTCCTGCTTTGTTTTTTACTAGTTGGAATCTAGCTGAGTCTTTTGCATGAACATTAGCGAAATGAAGTGCATACACGCATCCAGTTTTGAAGTGGGCTTATTCTTTGTTAGGGGAAAAATGAGCTCGAAGAATGCGTAACTTCATGAAAGAAATTGTTCATTCAGCACCTTCGGTAATAATTTGCATTTGTAGGAACTGTTAGGGTCTATTAAATCAAATGCAAAGTGAAACATGTAATATGTAATTTCACGTTAATGTTAAAGTTCTCGTGGTTCCGGATTTCCCGGTGTATGGCGTCCCCCCTGTTTCCCAGTTTGTTTGTTTGTTGTTGTAGTTAATTTTTTTTTTTTTTTTTGGGGGGGGGGCGGTTGTTTTCTTTAGGTTTTTTTTAAGTTTTTGTTTTCTTTTTTAGTTCCGGCTACTATGCGAACTAAAGGGGGTTTCACACCGGGCTTTGCGTACAGTTGCGTATAGTTGCGTAGCGTCTACGCCGAAATTACCTGCGTACTCATGAAAAATAATAATGATGCTACGCGTAGGACTGGCGTAGTCTCGGCGTAGTCCAGGCGTAGAGTTACGTATGTTTGCGTAGGAAGCACGTATCCGCGTAGCGTATTTTGCATATAGCGGGCGTACAGTTGCGTACATATACGTAGATCGTGCGTACAGACCGCGTAGAGTTGCTTGCAGTTGCGTAAAGTTGCGTACCACCGATTTATTAACAAATTAATGAAACTACTGAGCTACTTCAGCACATTTAGCCTTCTGCTTTTTAGTTCACTCTTGCCTGCTGTTCGAACACGTAGCAAAATATCATGGGGGAGGTTAAATCCTTTGCTACTATTTTTAATTACTCAGCATTTTGGACGCCCTACAGATTGGCATCGCAGAATGCGAACGTTTTCAAGAACGGAAAAAGAGAAGAAAACGAGATGTTGCAACAATGAGAAGGAGAGTGTGGGTCAAACCTTGGATCCGGCGTTGACAATTACATCGGCAATATGAACAACTGATTAAAGAACTGCATGCCGAAGATTTTTCTTCATTAAAATGATCAATTTTATGCGGATGGCGCCACAAGTATTCAATTAACTCCTGACACTAATTGCACTGAGAATTACAAAACAAAATGCCAACTTCTAGAATCTTTGGAACCTGAAACCTGCCGTAACTTTAAGGTTTCTGGCCACTGACAATAACTACAAGACCCTACAATATGTATCTCGATTTGCTTATAAACATGTTGTCATCAAAAAACCTGCAAAGACTTGAAATTTGTTTTATAACTTCAAGGTTTCTTCTCGATTAAAAGGGATGGCTAGTAACTGATCAGTGGGAATCAGTGGGAATGCTGGGGGATGATTGTTCAAATCCTTGTGGGATTCATTCAAGAGTACATTATATATCTATTGTTGTGTGAAAAGTATTTGCTTCAGAATGGTCTCATATTCAAGTAACGTGCAGTTTAATATTTCCAGGTTAGCATGCCTGTACAGTGATGGGACGATCGTTAACGGGCCGTTAACGATCGTCCCGTGTTCAACCAGAGCCCTTTCAAGACAGCCATTAAGCCATCAAGCTGAACCTCCCTGCAGCAGACCCTCTGCCCCATGATGACCATGCAGCCACTTGACTACTTCCTTGTGGGAGGTCGTATGTGACGCTCTTGCGCTGAGGACTAGGCTGATGAAGTCTCTGTCACTTTGTGACATGACCCACCAGAAGCGAGTCTATAAGTATACACTTTCACGAGCCAGACGGGTTGAAGAAAATGCGTTTAGGTCTACTAGTGCTGGTGAATTGTCTGCATCTTGATCACTAGAGGCATGTACTAGTATAACGAGCAAGAGAATTCTTGTTCCTAACACACCTTTTGTTCTTCCTTTTCGGCATTTTACAATTATTAGGCCCACAGAAGAAATAGTTAAGTACAACTCTCGAAGAGCACGGGTATGTAGGCTATACATTCACCAATTCAGAGTTCAATGGGATCCCATGAATGATATCAAGCAGTTTTCCAGCATTGGTCAAGCATTTGAATGCCAAATCTGCACCCATAATAAAAGGCTACGCAACTGTAAGCAACGCTACGCAAGTGTATGCCATGTCTACGCAAGTCTACGAAAATGTACGCCAGATCAACGCAAGTTTACGCAAATGTCTACGTAACAGTACGCAACACTACGCCATGTCATACGCGAGCACCAAAATTGCTCTGGTGTGAAAGGGGCCCGGTGACGTATTGTTGCGTATAGATGGCGCACAGTTGCGTAGTGTTGCGTAGACTTGCGTAAAACCTGCGTATCAGAGCTCTACGCGGAGGGTACGCGAAAAAATTAAACATGTTTAATTTTTTGCGTACATCCCGCGTACTTATGTTGCGTCCCTCGGCGTACTCTTACGTAGAGTTGCGTTCTTACAGCGTATAGTGGCGTAGTATTGCGTAGTCACTACGCAACACTACGTAACACTACGTAACCCTACGCAAAGCCCGGTGTGAAACCCCCTTAAGGCGTACGGTATACCAGTGAAATGTATTTTCCTGGCCACCTCTGCGCTTTACATGATGTGATGGTAAATTCGCAAAGTGCATATCCGGCACTCTCTGCCTTAATACGCACCGACACCCAACATGCCGGTCAGGTACATTTGATTTTCATTTTTGCTAAAAACGTATTGTGATTTGTAAAAAGAAAAAAGAGACTGATGCTCAAAGTCAAACAGATACAACCACGCGGATCCGTTTCGTATTACCTTCAATTTCCTGCACCACCGGATAAGACCTCTAAACTCGGAAACACCCGACTAAACACATTAACACAACGGGCTTCCCATAACGATGTTTAAAAGAGAAAGATATAAACGAACGCGAGAGTTTCGACTTCCCACAGTAGTACACGTAATTACTATGATCTAAGCACTTCGACAAAATCAGGTTGTTATCAATATGAAAAAACGATCAAATTGCAAGTTCAAATGTCAAACAGACGAACAAAAAAAAAGTAGACCAGAGACAAAGTTAATGTAGCTTAATCGTCAGACATTAGCTATATTTTACTATGTTATACAAACGATGTAAACCTGAGTGCACAGATATACCAGTTAGTCATATGTTGCTTTGTAGAATGTCATGTAAGTGTAGGTTACGTGATAACAACTTGTTTTACCCCCCACCCCCCTCCCCGCAGCTGATAAGGGAGTCCACGGTTATGATTTGCACATGTGCAAAACAAAATAAAAATGTCGAATGTTTCTGTCTTTGCCACTGACTTTATAACGAAACGAATCCTTGGGCAACTATGAGAATCTGCATTATGTCGGCACCATGTATGTGTACGTTTCAGACTAAATTAGAACGTACAGGTGTAAGTCATTAATCAACACTGTTTTAATAGCAAAAACCTCTCCATGCATTTTATCAACTTTGATTAAATACAAAGATACCATACTTCACCAAGTAATTCTTGATCATAATACATGTCCATGTTATGTGAAAGTCTGTGGTGTAGGAGTTACATGAGACATACGCCAACCATAAACTCCCTTATGCCGAGGACATGCCGAGGACACTCACCCCTTTCGACGTCGGTGCAACAGGACGACAATTACAACCATGGCAACGACAGCTATCAACACGGCGATACTCACCGTAGCGACGATGACCGGGCTAGGACCATCTGGATATCGATTGCGATTACAAGTATACCAATCAGTTTTGCTCGATTGTGCAGTGCATGTTCAAAATCGGCGTTGCCGTCAACATTAAGCATTTCAAGAAAAGCACGGTGGCAACATCTTATAATTGTTGCTGCTTCTATCATATTATTTATCTAGCTTCTTATACCACATGCATTCTTCAGTGCTCTCTGTAATGTTCAGGCGCATATTGGTGCATCTTTCTGTATTGTTGTTGCTGGCTTATTTTCTTCAAATTTATTTTCAATTATGAATCAGGTTAAATTGAAGTATTATTGTTTCCCATATGCAACTATTTTCTAAGGTATCCCCTTTTCCAATTAAGGCGATTGTGTCGTTCCCTCAATTAATATCAATTAATTCAAATCGGAGCTAGTATTTCGTCACTTAAAGGGATTGTACAGTTTTGGTTGAGACCTAATTTCGGGTTTCTAACATTTTTTTTTTTTTGGTGAAATAATGAGAAAGCTCTAATGAAATATGAAAGAGCATGTAATTCTATGAGGAATTCAACGTTTATTTGATGAAAATTGGTTTTGAAATGGCTGAGATATCCAAAAAAGAGCGATTCTAATAAAGTGTGGGACCCACACTTTATTACGACCGCTTTGTTTAACTTTGTTTTTGGATGTTTCAGTCATTCCACACCCGATTTTCATCAAATAAACTTTGAATTCCTCTTAAAATGGTATGCTCTGTACCGCATCATAAGTGTTTTCTTGGTATCTCGCAAAAAGTTAAAAGCCCAATTCTCATCTCCACCAAAACTGTACCATCCCTTTCACATTAATTCAAATGTAAACTGCAATCTTGTCTCTGAAAACTAATTTTCAGTAAGCCTACTAATGCTACTATAAACAATAATGCATCAGTCCGTACTGATTTCAATTGAGACTATTATTGATTTATCTTTTGGAATTCATTCGTCATAAAAATAATGACTTCTACAAGTTTTCCTTTTTTCGTTATCTTGCTTATCATAGTCAATCACATGGTATTCATCATAATAATCATCACGTTTATGCAACCTTCTTTTCATTTTTTTTTTGTAATGAAAAAAGAAGAACGTCAAACTGTTAAGTTTAAACGAAAACAATATATCTATCACCTTCCATTGCAGAATCATCTGCCAAAGACGGCAAAGTTCTCATCATGATAATGTCATTGCAACTGAAGATGAAATTTACCTAAAGATTTATGCTGGTCCGTATTTCTCTCGACTGGAGTAACAGTAAGAGCTCTGGGCTGGAGTGGTGATGTGCGTGATGTAATAGGAGTCGCGATAGTTTGAGAAGTTGGGATGGGCACTTGGGTGTAATGGGAAAGGGTGTGATGGGAAAGGGTGTGATGGGAAAGGGTGTGCTCGGCCTCGGGAGCTGCGGTATTCGTTGTACTTGTGTGAGGGGCAGGCGGAATATCTGCGGTTGTACACATAGAGGGAAATACATAATAAACTTACAGACGTACATAGGTTCACAGCAGGACAGAGAAGCAATAACACACGATGATAATACGCAGCAAAACATAGTGATGCAGGTATCTCTTCTCATTATTGTAAAGTACTCGTCAACAAGGAATGCCGAACAACACTTACATGTAGTAACAGGAAGTCTTTCCACGATAATGTCATCAATTCCAATGCCTTGCTCTTCTGTCCCTTTTACAGCAATGAATGAAATCTGGAGGGAGTTAACAAATGAATTCAAGCCAGTTTGACCAAAGAAATGATTAGTAAAGGCATCATCTTCCATGACCAAAAGCACTTGTCATTATATAAATTCCGACTGGATGATACTGCAGGCGTAGCGTTTGTCTAAGGCTTTACCACTGTAGAACGAGGTCCTACTTGGTAGAGAGACAAGCAGAGGGTGCCTCCTTGAGACTTCAAGTTAATCCACCTCCCCCCCTACCCCAACCAAAGACAAGTCACCGATCTCTATCAAGATTCATCGAAATTTTCAGATTTTATAATATATATATATATATATATATATATATATATATATGTATATATAAAGTAGGACCTACTCCGTTGAGTTTCACTAGCATCGATCGTCTGGAGAAAATTGATATCACCACCCATCAGACTAAATGACTATTTATCATTGAGTGTCTAAATTATTCATCGGGATCTATGAGGCGCTCTTGTCATGTACAACAGCGAACTTTACATCTGAGACGCGAACGCTAAGACGACGCAAATTATGCCGAAAATTGTGTTCTGCACGTGCGCGAGACAATACTCATGATACTGTTTCCATTGTCCAGTCAGGAAACTGCGTAGTCTTTAATAGCGCTCCCGTCGTAGATCTACAGCTAGCTAAAATAATATTGAAATTCGCAGATCTCAACGTAAAATCTACACCCACGTTCTCGGCTTTGGCTAAATAGGTTTTAGCTCACTGCTCTCAGTGCCATAGTGTGAAGGTCTTTGAAAATAGCTGTATAAGTTACTATTACTTTAAATTTCTGCGCAGTTTACATAAAGCGTCAAATGAAATTAAGTTGAAAATATATCATGCACATGGTGAATAACTGCAGCAGGGCATTTTCTTCCACTAATGATAGTGATAATAATAACGATAAGTTTGATGATGATGATGATAATAATAATAATAGTAATAATAATAATAATGATAATAATAATAGTAATGATAATCTTAATAGGATCTTCTTTATCAAGGGTAGCCTCTTTAGTGTTGCCACTTGTCTACCGGAGGGCCCTGCCATATTATTACACAAGCGTTGCCAGGTAGGTGTCCTACCCATGGGTGTGGTGGGTGAATGCATCTTGTCCAAGGACGCAAGCACTGGCTGGGACCTTCAAACTCGGGGCCTCTTATCCAATGTGCCATCTTCTTCTCTCCTATTTCTTTTCTGCATGACAGCGACTAAGTGTTGGGATATGTCTGGATGTTTAAGGTTTATATTCTTAGCTCATATAATTCGTGGGTTTTTTTTCCTCTCTCTCTCTCTCTTTTAACATATTCTTCCCCATCTCCAACTTTTATTTTCAGACTTTTTTGTTTTTTCTTTTAATCTTCCTTTAACAATTGGTATATTCATGAATTTCACTTATTATTTTCTGTAATGTCGATATAATTATATGCACATATTTTCTGTAAAAAAGAAGAAGTCGTATTTACTTGTTTTGTTGAAGAAGGAAAATAGATAAATGAATGAATGTACGTATTTATGATTGTATTACATCATAATCATAATTATCAATAGTACAAAATGTCTTTATGCTCTGATTTGAATCACATTACAACCTTAATGATAGCCTAATGATTTAAACAGTAATTGAAAAGTATGATGTGTATATACGAGTGTGCGATGCGTGTGACTGTAGGTTTGGGGTGATGTCACGTGTGTGTGTGTGTGTGTGTGTGTGTGTGTGTCCATATGTGTGTGTCTTTTTGTGTTCGTGTTTTGCCTTTGTCGGCGTGTTGCTGTCATTGCAATTTAAGTATGTCGTTATTTCTTTTTCAAATCCTTCTAATAATGTTTACTTAAATTGGAAATATATTATTACTAACCTTAAATTTGGTGGAACAAACCACATCCAGTGCCTGTTCCACGTACTTATTATTGGTATTGCCAAGGGTCACGAGTAGGTCTATGCTTCTGTTGCAGTCACTAGTGACTCTGAGGAGTCCACTAGTGGAAAAATATCTGAAGGAGAGCTGCCATCGTCCTGGGTCGAAGTCACGTGGTATTGTAGTTTGCACCGTTTGTTCATAAGGACCACCCCGACAATTGAAGTCTACGTAGAAATAATCTGCAACAAATGAAATCATGATTATACAATAAAATTGTGCTACCGATGGGGATGATAATAATGATAATCGTCATAACAGGGCATTATGTAAAATGATGTGATGTTATTTCGTATTAAAAGTAGTCTGTTTCATGCATTTTTATCCAGAAGGCCGTCTAGTAAATCTGATAAAGATTCCTCTCTATTGTCTATTGTAAAGGTCCGTGAGAGATATGCTTAGTTTAGAAACCGTTAATCTTTCGTGATGACTCTGACTGAGTAATTGGCAAAGACCGCAGAGTACATGTGTATACACATTCGTGTCAACTCTTATTTTTCATATCTTCGGTCGCAAGGGTATACACTTCCTTATTCAGAAGGTTAAGTTATCCAAAAGTTTGTTAATTAGAAAATGAAAATGGGTTCGATATTCCGAAGTATAATGTTAATCCGAAACGAAGTAAGGTTCGTAATTCCTATAGGTTTGATCGTTAGTGCGCACCTGCTATTCATTCTTGAATTGTCACACGGTTCATTTCATTAATGCAAAACACATATCTTACCTTGGACATGATATGGGCTTAAAGTTAAAACAGACTTATTTGCCCCTCTGCACCAATAAAGACGATTAATTTCTGTGTTACAGGCTCTGGACAGCTGGAGTGCATAAACGTTTGAAAATTTCATCGGGGTTATCATGGTTATAGTCATCTATCTTACCGGATCTTGTCCAAAATTTCTCTAAATTTGTTTTGAATGTGTTGATTGAAGAGATCTTTACTACATAAGATGACAGACTGTTCCATTCCGTTATCACTCTTTTACAAAAAAAAAAGAGGATTGCCTCAACTTTGTATCGACATGCTTCTTTAAAATCTAAAATCGATGTCCTCTTGATCGATTGCCAGTTGAAAAGTCGAAGAAATCAGTGGACTGGAGAGCGTCTATTCCTTGTACAATTTTGTAGGTTTATATCATGTCTGATCTATGACGTGAGGATGGCTTTAGTTGTTCAAGCCGTGAGATATGTATTGCAGACGTCGCAGGGGATGCGCTAATCTTGTTGCTCGATGTTGCACTTTCTATATTTCCACAACATCTTTCTTCATAAAGGATGGCACAATCAAGATGGGAGCACAGTGTTCTAAGGGTCTGACTATTGATTTGTACAGTTGCAGAAGGTCTTTATCATCCATGGAAGGGAAAGTACGTTTGATATTTGCAGCTGAACAAAGTGTATCTATACATAGTGGCGGATCCAGAGGGGGGCGCAACCGGCACATGCCCCCCCTTTATTTGTCGTTGAAAACAAAAGAAATAAAACGAAAAAAATGAAATGAAACCCGGAAGAGGCACCAGAAATATTAGCTGCGCCCCCCCCCCCCCCTTTACAGAATTCCTGGATCCGCCCCTGATAAATGATGTGAAAAACCCCAACTTTTTACTGTCACAGGACACTCCAAGATCCTTTTCGTTAGTTGCTCGTGGAATCCATTAATTTGTTCTCATCATTCGTAAAAGTCATAACTGAGATTGTTTCTTCCATAATGGAGTATTTTACATTTATCTCGATTGAAAAGAGTTGCCATGTGTGAGACCAAGTCATAAATATTGTCAGTTCTGCTTGCAGGTTCCTTCTATCTTGTTCGTTTTGCATCTCTGACAAAAAGTTAAGCATCAACTGCGAACAGCTTGCAGCTATCAAGGGTGGGGCAATAAGCACATTACTATTATCATTGTGATTTAATGTACATCATGCATGTACTCACATTTCAACGTTGGTCATCCTTATTTAGGACAGCTATCAACCCCGTCCCCACTACTTATAATTGTAACAATTACAATAAACAACAGTAAATAATAAATAGTATTCACAACGGTCATCCAATTCTGTCTACAGGTCTAGCGTGCCAAGCAGACATACGCTCGTATTTCCATGATCACTTTCTGGATACAAATAAGGGCTACAAAATTGTAGTTGTCCATAATTCGTTAGTCTAGTCCGGAACTAGCAGTTATATCTGATGCAATGGATGAGTGCACAAAACGATCTAAGCTCTATGTAAATGGAAGGAATTCACAACATTTTATTTCATATAAAAATACTCATTAACATGCATTCAGTTATTTTATTGTATCATTTTGAGCTGCAATACGCCGTGACAGTATCTATGAACAAATCAGACACAAGTACAGTAAGGGCCCATAGTACTTCTTCCCTTCATAACGATTATGTTGTGTGATTATTCTGCTCAAATTAGAAATGACTGTCACTACCTGCATATATATATATATATATATATATAGAGAGAGAGAGAGAGAGAGAGAGAGAGAGAGAGGAAATTCATCTCTCTGTATTAATTTCATTGCAGTTTATTCTTTTTTCTCGGTTGGCTCTCTTTGCAGATTATGCAGCAGATCTTACTGCAGTTGTCTTACACCATTGGCAATATGATTTCTCTGCTTGGTACTTACAAATAATTTAAATTTGCGGCACATACCGTCGGAAAGCAAATAAGAAGTACGTCTCCAACATCCACCTCCCTCGTCGTCTATCAGGCCACATGAAGATGCAAAATCGCATGTATAAACTTCTCCTATTCAGAAAAGAATGAATATGGATATCATTTCATTATCTTAGATGATGACTTTCTACTGTTTTTAGCAACATTTTTTTTTTTCACAAAAGTAGACAATAAGTAGTGTCGGTAGTAGCAGTATAGTAGTGATCGTGATAATGTAGTACAAGCAATTGTATTGTCCTAACGTAAAACATCCATGATGCGACACTGGTAATTTAAGACAGTATGAATTTGGCAATAGGAAATAATGCAAAGCTTGTCGAGATTGGCACCATTTAAATCAATTTTTAACAAACGGAATTCTTATGGGCAGATGTTTGGTCGTTAAAACATTTATAATCACCATATGTAGCACTTAAAAAATACATTTCTTATATGCCTAATTATGTATACAAAGATATCAATTTACCGTACAAGTATAGGACCTATATTGTATTCATACGTTGAAAGCAAGCTCTCTTTTTCCATAGGAAATGTTGTGTGCAAAGAAAAAAAACGCATGTAGATATTCAAAGACACTCGCTTCAACATAGTATCGTTTTGTGACAACAAGCATGCATCACAAAACCAACCAACCCCCCCCCCCCAAAAAAAAAAAAAAATGACGTGGCGATTTACGTCTAGACTCAAAATAGGTTGTTTTAGGTCTATTAATATTTTTATATTTCCTGAAAGAAGATGCTCTTTATAGGGCCTATATTGAATTATCTAAAGTTTGGATTCATAAAACAAAGGCAAATCGTGTTCCTTGCAGGTTTCATTCTTTGTAGAATAATAGTGGGATTAGGTGTGTCCTAAGCACTTGAGATCCCTTTTCATTACTTAAAATCACTTTACTCACTTTTGAGTTTAAACTTTAATAACTTTTGGAAGTGCAATGATACTGCTATGAAGGTTAGCATCAGTCATGATTAGAATGTGCTAATGCAGAGTTCGAAATCTCAGCGTAGTCTGCTTATCCCTTCAATTGTGGTTGCTTTATGGCTGTAAACATTCGAATTTTTATATCCCATTAATTTTACCAAGCACATGAACAGACCCTGAACTTCAAAACCTCTTTTCTCAGTGCACACCTTTTCAGAGTGTGCTTATACTGTTTTTCAATTGTAGGTTAGAAAAGTCATTTTTTTATTGAGTTACACATCTTTTTAAAATTTGAGAGTGTGCTCTTTCAGAATCTCCCCATATAAGTGATATCTATAAGTGATATCTACTGGAGACTTGGGGGGGGGGGGGGGGGCGATGATTATGATGCAGGGTCACATTTGCGGAGAAAATTAATTGTCAAACTTTGCTAACTGAGCTTCATGATGATATCCACATCAATTCATGATAACAAAAAAAAAGTAAAAAAAAAAGCAAAAAAAAAAAAGCAAAAAAAAAGCAAAAAAAAAAAAAAAAAACAGATACTACCAGCATTCTGAAAATCTGATGATTATGCTGTTGTTTTGAAGAGATCTATAATACAAATATCACAACTTTAACCAACGGTACACTAAATGGTATCAAATCTAAAATCAGTGTCTATGGGCGGTATTCAAAGCTAATCATTTGCCGATTTTGTACAAGTGTCAGCCCCCTTCTTTGTATAGCTTCTTGTTTTATATAACATCAAGACGGTGGCATTTCATGCAAATTGAGTTTTATAAACTGGAAGCAGGATTAAACACTATCTTCATTATTGTTTTTAGGATTATGGAATGTGGGTTTTTTAGAACAATTATGCTCTTCACCTATCATAAAGGAGTATCCATAAATTTGAATTCATTAATGCACAAAACTTTGTGGCCACTTCAAAATGTTCAACTCAAAATTATTTCCAGCATTGTACGTCTTTTTCTTTGTGGGTTCTAATCATTCCCATATACATGATGTAGACGCCTATACGGAATGATCGCAGTGTTATAGTGGCATTTTAACAGGCAATACACTGTAAGGCAGGAGGTGTATTAATACGGGAACCTTACCGCTGGCTGTGGCTTGGTGCAAGAGGGCCAGAGTAATCAGAAGCCACATGTCCGTAATTTTCCACCAAGATATTTGAAGACAGACAACAGTTGGCTTCACAAGGGTGAAGTTTAACTCCAGATAGGCATTTATCCACTCATGTATAGTTGGGCCGACCTCCTTGATTAACAGACGAAGTCAGAAAACGTCATGAAAGAAACAGTGACGCAGGCTTGCAGTGACGATGAAAATATACAGCCTTAGCAAAAGAGAAAGAAGGAAGTCACTTGAGGGACGAAAAAAAAAAATCACCTGAAACTATGCCGTTCCTGTATTCATGTTGTTGTTCTTGAACTGCACACATCAGACCGGTAACCAGAGGTTTTTTTTTTTTTTTTTTCATACATACAGGATTTAGGTCCACGCATTACTTGAGATAAACTTAAATACTGAGAGATCGAAACGACTGAGCCGAATATAAGCTTGTTAATTAAGGTTTCTTTCCTCTCTCAACCCCTTGAATTAGGAGACATTTTGGAAATTTGCCCTTTTAAATATAATCAGGTCTTACCTGTTCTTTAGAAACAATTTCCTGGACAAAAGATGAGTTTCCATGCATTCACGAATTGGTCCCTAAACTTCCACTTACTATAGTCAAAATAAAGCAAGTCGCTGCCTTTTAACAGCTGAATGACAAAGGTCTGCACTTCTAATGAAATATGAAAGAGCATGTAATTTTATGAGGAATTCAACGTTCAGTTGATGAAAATTGGTTTTGAAATGGCTGAGATATCCAAAAAAGAGCGATTCTGATAAAGTGTGGGACCCACACTTTATTACGATCGCTTTGTTTTACTTTGTTTTTGGATGTTTCAGTCATTCCAAACCCAATTTTCATCAAATAAACTTTGAATTCCTCTTAAAATGGTATGCTCTGTACTATATCATAAGTGTTTTCTTGGTATCTCGCAAAAAGTTAAAAGCCCAATTCTCATCTCCACCAATACTGTACCATCCCTTTAATTGCTGACGAATCGAACACTTCCGACTAAATCGAAAAGGCTGTGTGCATCATATAGAAGGCAATTATGATGCAAACACACGCACACACAAAACCACCAAAACTAACATTTGGACAGCTTTAAAGCCCCATGACTTTGCCAAACTCAATTAAGGCTAATACACTTGTGGAATGATTGCCAATGAGGAGGGGGAGGGGTTTCCAATTGTTCTGTTTTGTTGCTCTGTCTGTAACTAGGGCCTACTAGAGGGGGGGGGGGGTTGTATGATAAAGAATACGATTGAAAAAAGGCACCAAATCATGTCAAATCTTTCTAGGGCGTAATATAAGGGGAAATCCCACTGTGCCGTATTATCATAACGGCGCTGCGATTAACCCAGAATACAGGAAATGATTCCCGGATGTTTTCCCCAAGATAATGGTTAGTAAAAGTAGTAAAGAACTAGCGTATGCAACGTAGGTTTAACTACGTTGTCATTACCCGATCTTATACACACATACAATACAACGCTTGAGATTTACTACATAGTAAATGTAAGCTACTCCTTAATGGGCAAACCATAACAAGGCTTGCAGGTAGCATTAGTCTCCTTTTATGAGGATGACAAAATTAAGAACGTGTATTTTTAGATCACCTGTCAATATTATGAGTAGAAAATGAAAACAAATCGGTGCAGACATAGACAGGGAGAGACATCGATAGATAGATGGATAAACAAACAGATGTGTAGACAGATAGACAGAAGGATAGTATAGATAGATAACAGATAAATAAAAGGAAGATTCTATGAATTGACGGATGAAAAGATGGATATCTCATGCATGAATGCAACAAAATTTAAAGAGAAAGAAATACACTGAAATACATTGAAGTGTATAATAGACACGTATTATGATCATATAATATTTATTCATAGAGAGAGAGACAGACAGACAGATAGAGAGAGATAATAGATCATCTAAAGACAATGACAAACAAGTAATGTGTGTCTCTGTTTTAAAAACCGCCAAGAGAGGAAAAGAAAGAGACGATGCCTTTGAACTATTATGCTATAGATAGAGCACACACTTACAAAATACGCATACTGATGAAGATAAGGTTTTCCCGGTTACAGTTCGTTATTTCGAAGGTTCGTTTTTCCTGAGGTTCTTTATTCCGAAGGTTCGTTATTCCGAAGGTTTGTTACTCAAAAGATTCTTTATTCGGAAGGTCCGTTAATCCGAAAATGAAATAAGGTTTGTTTTTCCGAAGGTTTATTAATCCGAAAATGAAATAAGGTTCGATATTCCGGAGGTTCGTTCATCGGAAAATGAAATAAGGCTCGATATTCTGAAGGTATGTTACGGGCCCTATATTATTTCATTTCGAATCAACAAACCTTTGGAAGGGAACCCTGCTTCATTTTTTTTTTCCGGATAATTGAGCCTTCGGAAGGGAACCCTATTTCATTTTTCGGATAAACGAGCCTTCGGAATACCAAACCGTATTTTATTTTCGGATTAACGAATCATCGGAATAACGAACCTTCGTAATAACGCCACAAAATGTTCGGATTAATGAACTCTTTTTCATTTTCGGGTTAACGAAACTCTAGGTATAGGGAATTTACGTGTTCTAAAACTTCGGAAAAACGAACTTCGGAATGAGTGGTCCACAATCTACAAGCACTGCTTTTTAGTGGACCTCTCAGTTCTCTTTTTTTTTTCTCCTCAAAATATAACTTTGTATTTTCCCGTATGTATACATGATTCATCTCTATTAGTTTGTTGTATATCGTTAATCCTTCGCACTTTGTACTGTATACATGCTTATGATGGATTTTCTGATTTACCTCGTGTTATGTTTTGTTGGAAAGAAAATGAGAATGAAATAAATGAATTGAATGACGAACGGCACCCGGTTTTCCCTCACACATGTTATTCCGAATTCGCTATAATAAATGGAAAAGAGAGCCATACTTTCCCATGCACCTCCATGAAAAACAATTATGACAGCTGAACACAGCGACGAGATGTGGAACTGTGCCGAGATTGTAGACGTTAGTATTTAAATGAAGTAGTGCGAGATGTAGTGTAAAGAGTTTCGACCAAACCACCCTCGACCCCCCTCTTTGTTTGGCTGTCTCCCCCCCCCCCCTCTCTCTCTATATATATATGGCTATTTACAGCAATCTAGATAGTTCTGCCTTTCTTTTTATATGAAATATAGATATAGTATGGAACAGTTGTGAATAGATACATAATCATAATTTGAAGCTTAATAATCAGGATATATATATATATATAAATATATATGTATATATATATGTATATATATATATATATATACATATATATACATATATATACATATATATTATATACATGTATATATACTTACATATTTATATATAATACAGTATGTACATATAATAAACATAGTAGGCGTACCTGCGGTTGAGTGCCTTGTGTCTGTTTATACTTAACTTCCTTACTTACTGCCCGTTAGGCCATGGGCACGCAGGGCAGCTGCACTTGTCTGTCATACCGGCGGTTTTACGCTAGGGCGATCTTCAGACAGTCTGACTCTAATCAAAATTTTGTTGTGTCATGTGTGTCGCGACGGTTCGGCTTGACGCTCGAGTGGTTTTCGCCAATCCTCAACAAACTGTACCAAACAGATAAACCAATATATACGTATGATTTTCGATATACAAATATTCAGTAAGTTGTGCACTTGGTGGTGTGATTATTGTCAAAAGGAGAACTGAAACAATATTTATTCTGTATTCACCAACAGTTTATTTCGGCACACAAATCTTCGAGCGATTTGCTCTTTCTCAAGTGAATTGATACTGAGAGAACAATATTAATTGTTATTGTTTTCTCAGTATCAACACTTGAGAAAGAACGATATTTTAGGTTGTTAAATCATGACTTTATTCAAGTACAAGAAAATGTGAGAATGACATGTATACAAAAAAGAACCAGGTCCACCGTTTCATTCAAAACGAATGGCAGGTTTAGACACGTACATGGTGTACAAAACAACAATGTTAGAGTTTACATTACTGCAGCCCATATCAAACATAAGATATAAAATATTACTGGTGATCAATCAATTAAAAATCAATATAAATACTATTTCTGCGTTACAGTACAACAGTGGTGTAATTATCTTCAACAGTATTAATACAATAATCCGCGTTAAAAATAATAAGATAATACAAATATATATATATATATATATATATGAAGGGTTTGTTTGCAAAAACCGATAAGTCCATTTTTGAAGATTTTGAAGTAAGGTCTCTGTCATAAAGTACAAAATAATACCTTTTAAATGATGCATTGGTCACTACATATAAAGGTATATTTTTGAAGTTATGGTCAAAAGAAGCAAAAATTTTCTTATTATTCTCTTTATTTTCCTTGACCTTTAATCGCAAATATCTCCATTTGACAAATATGGACTTATCGGTTTTTGCAAAGAAACTCTTCATATATACTATTATGCAGCGTACATAAACCTTATTATTATCATCATCATCATCTCATCAAATATTCACCAACGTAGATCTTTATTTGGCTCTGTGCCCCATACCCCCTCCCCTCCCCCACCACGTATTATAATAATCAAACACCTGCGTTCATACAAACAATAAATATCTGTATCAATACATCAAACAATATTCTGTAATTATATTATCACATACATAACTCATACAATTGACAGATGAAATGATTACGAACCGACGGACTGACCAGCAAACATACTGTACTTCGACTTCGACTTCAAAGTGAAATATATATATACATATATATATATATATATATATATATATATATATGCGTGTATGATAAAATGTAAATTATGTGATTTCTTTATATATTTGTTGTATTATGTATAGAAAGGGAGACCATTTAAGAAGAAGAGTCAGCACTGTGTCAATACTGTTCCATGTGTGCACACTACCCTATAAGTCCACACTGAAAAATATTATCATAGTGGTGTGGTTGTGCAAAAGCTTGGTATGGTTCTGACCTTCAACCCCCGAGTCCTTGAATTAAGTTTGCAATGATTCGACAATTGATAGTTTATAGCTTCTAGACGAATGCTGCGCAACAGATTTAATTATAGTGAGTAACAACATTCCGAATATCGTTGCCATGGCAAAGATTCAATATATTTGAAAGGATATTTCACTGCGGTGATGACTTTGACTTGCGGGAGCCACAATTAGGATAGTTTTGCTTTACTTTGCTTTTACTTTTTGGATGTCTCATCAACTATTCCAAAACTGACTTTCATCTAATAAAACTTTGAATTCTTCAATGGCATCTACGTGTATAGGTTTCTTGTTACTAGAGTATCTCGCAAAAACTTAAAGTCCTATCCTCATTACCACCAATACATTATTATCGCTTTAAAGTCAGGTAACCTGTTTAGCGATTGATTTTCTTCTTATCATCTCATCCATTATGGTTTATAGGGTAGCAATATCAATGACGATTTCACTCAGAGTCTGACAGTTTGCGGGGGGGGGGGAGCAGGCAGGAGAATCTTCGATCCATTCTTGGGGTTGGAGTCTCTGCTCTCTGGGAATGTTTTCAAGCTTTGATTCTTAACTTTTGCAGTTATGTGTGTGTATCACGTTTTACACAATCATACAGACCTATATTTTGTATCGATTTGTTATTCTCAATAAATTAACTCTATAAAAATCCTAAGCAACTCAAACAATTTCATAAACGGACATGATGAAAGTGAAAAGTGATGCAACTTCTACTGGTTGTGGAGTGCCCACTGCACTACCCCCCCCCCCCCCGTACAAAGCTACGTAAATTAAGTACCTACGGTGTGAACAAATTTGCGCATGCGCTCGTGAAGGACACGACATGACATACGATGATGATGGCTACACTAACTTATCTCATCAAATGTATCTGAACTTTCTCAAGATGGGATAGCTTTTTGACGTCTGCTGCACGTGTTTAGTACATCGTCATAACCATGTCAAGACACAGGAATATACGTGGACGAAATTTCGATGAGGGTAACGTGAACACCGTTAAAATGTATTCTCATTTTGGACAGTCCATCTGTTCGTGTTAACTGTCTAAACCTTGTGTGAGCTTTGCCACGCAGTAAATGAAGACCGCCTCTAGCTAAAGTGTAGTCCCATGTACAGAATTAAATGTTGGGTTGATATTTGCTGACTGGGTGAGATCAGTGGCTGAATGAATTGATGTTTGAACGTTCTTCAGTACACTTCATAGTACAGTGAACGTGCCTGCTATAAGCCTAATACACGTTTTAAGATGGTGTTAGGCTGACATATATTTGGGAAATTACAGAATACCAGCAACTAATCAAAGAGAGCGAGCTTTGTATACGTGCGCACGCTGCTGCATTCTGCTGCTGCTTGCACTCGCACTGCACTAGCTAGTCGCTATGCGATTGACAACCGTGCTAACTGTAGACCCCGTCTATGTGTGTGTAAATTTACATGTAAGTCAGTGTCTACTCTAATTAGGGTCTAGATAGAAACTCGGCAATTCTCCTTATCGTCTCATATTGCATATGGCTCTCTGAATCTGAACGCGTGTGACTGTTGTAAGGGCGCTTTAATTTTTTACCTTCAGTTCTCAGATTCTGGGAATATAAACATAACTTCCAGTTTGATTGTGCTTATATTATAATTATGCACATTGAATGCCGAAATACTTAGGTTTGTATTCATATATCATATCAAACTCTGTCTTATAATCTTGCAAAGAACAGAGTTATTTTCTAGTCTGTCATTTTACATTTCAATGATATGATAAATGTGATTCTTCTGCGAAGCGGCCCAATGCTGTGCGCATAATGCCAAACAACGAAATTATGGAAAATATCCATAGATGAAGGACATGACGTAGGTGAAGTGTCCAACAGACAAAGTTCAGCGGAGAGCATGAAAAAAATCTTCTTCACAGGAAAGGCCGCTTTGACCCGAAGTCAAACTCGCCTATTTGTTCGAGACATTTCCGGAAAGGAATGTATGGTCGAAGATCCTGCAATATGTAGGATCTTTGGTACCATTTTCGAGAACGGCAAAACAAGAAGTATACGTCCCAAAAGCGATCGATCAGATATCGGTATCATGAGGTTATATTGCTTGATATCGGCTAGATGCGAGAGGGAGAATTTGTAGAAACTCTAATGTAGACGTCTATAATGTATGTGTATTTTTTTTTATAACGCTTTGTTATTCGAAATAAGATCTTCCTTATCCTGCTCGTGATTCATGAAGAATGTCCATGGAAAAAAAAAGAAAGAACAGAACAGAAAAAAAAAGTTGTTCATCACAAGCTTGCTGAACTGTCAAACTTATAAGAAGTTTTTAAAGAAAGTGTAAATTGCTTCCAACAACACAGTGTAAATACACTCTAGAGAGTCTAACTTACTAACGTTAGACCCCTGTTTAATGTCTTCTTGACTTGTACAGTCCAACATCTCAGTCTAGACTCTAAAATTGAGACTGAAATGACCAAGTTTTTCACTAGAGTAGAGTATTCTTACTTATTAGCTATACATTACACTTCTACTTGTTCTACTGTGCATACCCAATATTAAAACTGATAAGTACGTGTACATTTTAACCAATGTTAAAATTAGAGCTATAACTAACCAAGAGCAACATGTACAGTCTGTTAATATTGATGGTAAGCTAACTTGGATCTTGGTGTAGGTACAATGTATTCATACAGTAGTAGGGCAAGTCTAAGATAACACGTGCGTCACGTATGGGACATTCAGAGACTTTTATGACCTGAAAAATAGTGTTAATGGCCTTTGATCATATTGAACTTTATCATGGTGATTGATATCTACAGTAGGAGAAGTATAATCATGTAAAAAATTGACAAAAATGACCTTGACAGTTATATTCCAGAAGAGAAAATATGTGCCGTTACGTATGGGACCAGAAAAATTTGTTTTTTTTTAACATTTCTTTCAACCTAAAAACTCTCTGAAAGTATTTCATTCTACAACTTGTAACTCACTGTGATGAAAGTCACAACACTCAAAATTATCACAGTTAAGTTTCATGTCATTAGGCAAAAAGCTCTAATTACAGGTTCTAATTAAAGACAGACATGACGTGTTATGAATGGGACAGTTACGTATGGGACACTTTGTCCCCCATTCATTTAGTGTGTGGAGAACCATGTTTATGGGTATTTTGCAAAATAGTTTTGCAAAATACCCATAAACAAATTTTTGCATAATTATTGAGGGGGAATGTATTGAAATTTCTCAAATACTGATCCAGATTGTCAAGGGAACAACATCCCCCAAATATTTACCGTCATAATCATATTCAATCATATTCTATATTTTTTATGACCAACCTGAGTATGTACAAACTGTGTATGCCCTTTTTTTTATCAGGATAGTTACTACTAAAAAATTGAATAGTTTAAAGTGTTTACTTCCATTGATGAAGGGCAGTTTGCCATTTAGTTTCAATAAAAAACAACTTGACACAAGAAATATTGATTTTAATAGAAATCGAGTAGATGTATGATGTCTGTCTAGCAGTCAGGTCATTGATTTGAGTCACACCTCAGTATGTATACCCATGATTTTTGTTGTGGCTACTATTGAAAACTGAATAAGGACAATTTGTGTATCACTTGCAATTTAAAAAAAAAAAAAAAAAACATTTTACTTTATTTTTTTTTTTTATATCACAACCGTTTCAAATTGGATCTCCATCAAATTAACTTTGAATTCCTCTAGTCTTAGAATGTTATGCTCTTTAGTAATTCATATTATTGCTTTCCGGTCATCTCATAAAATGTTGGAAACTGAATCCCCATTTCTACAAAAAGTATACCATCCCTTTAATACTGATTTTCATTGTGTATTTTGCCATCTTCCCCTCCCCCTTTCTGAAAATTGTTCAGTCAAGTTCAGTCAATTGTTCAGTCAAGTACATGTACTGTTTCAAGTGTCTATAACTCAAAAAGTAGCTACAAAGTTGGGATGCTTTCTCCAGGATGATTGACCATTTGTGTACTGAGAGACCTTCCCAGCTAGCTACATGCATTCACATGCAATATATATATGAGGATGTCCCATACAGAATGTACGTAACGCATTTGTCCCATACGTGACATTATTTCAATGCCTAATAAAGAATATTTCTTTTACTGTTTTTTTCTTTTTTCTATGGTATTTAATTTCTTTAAACAATAAATTAGAACTTTCCAAAAGGACTTTCAAATAACCTTAGCAATTTCAGAAAAAACCTAAAAAAAAATTGACCTCATTTTGTTACGTATGGGACATCTCATGATAGGACACAAGCTAATTTGCATAATCATTTGCATAATCCCTAAATTTTCATACCAAGTTAAACTATTTGATGAACTTCTCATGTCCACATATTAATCAAATATCATTTGCTTTCCTTTGAATAAATATGAATTTTTATAAATGTCCCATATGTAACACTGTGTTTTACAGTTCCCAATGCAAATGAAGCCCTTGAAATTTGCATGAATTTACATATCATTTTTTCCTCCATGGAAATCAAAACTTCAACTCATAAGCTTCAAAATGATACCAAATATGTCAATATTGAGCGAAGATGAAATTTTGCCTTCTGAGGGGACCTTATCTTGGACTTGCCCAGTATTAGTAGGCATTATTTGCTGGGGTTCTGTTTTCTTTTCTGTTCTTTCTTTTGTTTATGAAGGGGAATTAATTTCTTATCAGAAGGCCTATGAGTCTATGTGGTATGTTCTTGACTGAAAATTTCATCGTGCTTCATTGGAGCACTTCTTTTTTTTTCTAACTTGATAGCAAATCCTCTGCTGTGTACTACAATGTTAAGGGTGCATGCAAGTCGTGAATAGAAGAATAGCTCTGTAAACTACTGTAAAAGTGAAAATTTTCATGATGTTGAAATTTTCGCGCACTTCGCGCAACCAGACACTAGCGCGAAAATAAAAATGCGCGAAGGTTTTTGCTTGCCGTATGTACAGGTGTACCTGTACTTGGTGTCTTGATTCTGCGGAAATAAAAACACGCGAAACTCCTCTTACCCGGCCAAGCGCGAAAAATTAGTCGCGCGAAAATAACCACTTTTACAGTACTTTAAAACCAGTTATATTTGTTTTGTTTTTCATATACATGTAGGTATGGACTTTAATATCACATATGATATCACATACACTGTACGAGTAGATGTTTCCTTTTTGATATGCTATATTTTTCTTGTCTTCACATCACCAATCATCCACAGACTATGAGGGATATGATGACGTCTATGGCCACTCAGTAGAAGACGATTATGGAGTATCACCTGGGACAGGTAGGCCTGTTTTAAGCAATGTAAATTTATTTGATGGATTCAGCCCTCGGCCTCAGTGTTTATGTTATTCTTAGGGATAGACCTGTAACATTAGTTTGGGTTGAAATGGGGCTTCAGGTTTCCTTTGTTTCCCCCGGAGATAATGAGAAACTGTCCTGTGAAATATGAAAGAGCATACAATTCCAAAACGAGTTCAAAGTTCATTTGATGAAAATTGGTTTTGGAATGGCTGAGATATCTAAAAGACAAAGAAGTCCTAATGAACAGTTGTATGATACCCACCATTTATTAGGACCACATTTTTTGTCTTTTTTTTTTTTTTACTTTTGGTTTTGGATATCTCAGCCATTTCAAAACCAATTTTGTGCCTTTGCATACATGTACCTCCAATATGTGCAGCTTGAACTCCCTTAAAAAATCATGAAAGGTATTGTGGAACCAGACGGCTATGCAGATCACTACCAAAATTTAATTATCTTTATTTTCTGTCCTTATCAAATTAATTTTCCTGTGAGTTTCGTCCAAATTCATTCACAACTTTTTTTGAGCTATATTGCAAACAAGACAAAGAAACCAACACTGGCGAATACATGCAATTTAGCCTCCTTTGCTGAAGTTAAGAAGAGAATCCCAACAGAAACACATTCTCTGATACATGTGACCCGCTACAACAAAAGGATCTGAAAGTCAGGGGAGGTCAATTTTCTAAAAATGGCATGACATTATTCCCTTACTCTTCTGCTTTGTATACCACATGACTCATAAAAGTACCGTAAACCGGGGTGGCTTTGGACAAATTTGAACTATTTTTATTAATATCTTCATTAAGAACAAAGGAATTCTGGGGTTAATGTGGGGATTAACAAGTACTAATAAAGAGGATATCATGCCATATAGAGACTTCTTCAGTTTATTCTATTTTATGTTAAATTTTTTTTGGTCAAAGTTTGTCCAAAGTGCCCCCGGGGTTCAGGGCAACTTTGGACAACTATAGACACCTTGTCAATATACCCTGCAGGATTGTTGAGTGTCCAAGAATAAACTCCCTATGGGGGTAGTTTTGACTACTAACAAGTTTTTTAAAAAGTTTTAACAACTCTAACATGTTGAAATGTTTCATAACAACCAGCAAATACTATTTACAAAATACACATTCATGAATTATACATTGTGTATGGTGGTTTTTAGAAGCAAAATTCAGCACTAATGAACATGTGAAGAATTTCAGTTTAAAGATGCATTCACAGATATTTGCTTGCACAGTTTTTTCAAGGTACATGTACTAGTACTAGAATTACTGGTACCCCTACATTTGAAAATTTGAATTTTCAAAAAACCTAGATATTTATTATAGTTTAGAACAAAAATGAAAAAGGATGCTACTTAAACAAGGCACTGCATGAATTTTCTTGCAATTAGGATAGTAAGCAACTTTGATCACATGGATAAGTGAGGTTTTGTACAATGTACATGTCATTGAGTTGTCAAATTCTACAGATGTTAATAAGGTAAACTACTATTTAAATGGGTCATGGATCATTTTCATGTCATTTTAAAAAACAATTTGGGGTTTTACCCCAAGAAATGCATGTACACGAGGTTGGCTAGATTCGAGTACCGGGGTATGTAGTTTCGTAATTTTCTTTGAATGTTGTTCATTGTAACTTTAGGTCAGTTTGAAATGTTTGTAAAATAACACATCTTTATTTTTTTAAAATGCGTTTTGAAAGAAAGAACTTGGATAAAACTGTGTCGACTGGAAACACAAGCCCTAGGTTTTTATTGGCCCTAGGTATCACAAATTTAAAACCAATGTCTATTGGAAATACAAGGTTTTCCTTGCCCTAGGAATCACAAAAGTAGAACCAATTAATACAGGAAATATTTGCTTAAATTCTTGGACCTAGGTTCACAAAATGAAAACCGATGTCTACTGGAAATCTTGTGTGCCTGTGTGCCAACTGTTCAGCCTGTTACACAAAGTCCCTCTTTTAACGTTAAATTCTGCGCATGCTTTCCTGATCGACATTCCATTTTTGCAAGCTTTCACAGCATCTTTTATGCTTCTCCTGAAGAGTTTCTATAGTCTCTTGACCCAGATCGTCTTTTACATGATCTCCCCATCCTTACTAACTATTTTACCCGTAAAAGAAAGAAAAAACATTGCATAGCCGTCGAACATTTGGTACTGTTGTGGTGTCCAAAGTCACCCCGTAAGTGACCCCAAATCCAGGGGTGAAATTGGACATGACCTATTTTGACATTTGTAAGGGTGGTCAGGTATCCTGAGTATACAGGTGGGTTCATGACCACTTCATGTTCACTATCCAACAAATAGGCTTGAGCTTCCATAGTTCTGTATTTCTAGAGTACCAAAAGTTCGACGACCACAAAAATCAAGCATTCCATGGACCCTGCAAAGAAAAGCCCCAAAAACATAATAGGTAATGCAATATACAAGAGAAGTGCAGTCATTCAAATATTCACATATTCCCCTTTCATAACCTACAATAATATTTTCAGAAAAACCAACAGCAAAACAAATGTAAGAGAAACAATCTTTTTTTTCTGAACTGTCCAAAGTCACCCGCCTGTCCAATGTCCCCCCGGTTTACAGTACTCGGTTGTTGAGATATCAATGATTTTATGAGATTGCAAGTGTGTTGAGTGGTCTAAGAAAACGGCGTTTCGAGAAAATCGCCTTCAAAGTTTTCCTTCCGACACAATCATGATCAAGGGGAGGTACATGTACATGTAAGACAGTTTTCACCTCTTGACAGTAGAAGGTATGCTCCTAGCAACCTCCGCGATGTTCATTCAAGTTTAACGCCAGCGGTCTACGCTCGACAAATCAGTAACCAGGATGCCATGCACCGACCAATAAGATCGCTCCCTCATTGCTAGGGGCAGAGTGTCTGCAGCACTATATTCAAATTTTTGGACACATTTCTATTCCGTCAAAAGTTAGAAAATCATGGCCCAGAAAAACGCATCTGTTGCCTTTCCTTTAGTCATTTGGCTTCAAAATTTTGGCAGATGTTAGACAAAACATTAGACTATAAAATCATGCCGAAGGCAGAAATTTGATGATTTTGACCGATTTTGATGATCTGACTTCAAACTCGATTTCCTAGGCTCAGTCTTCAGCGACTTTCAGACCCTTATGTTGTAGCAGGTATTAAACAGATGTCATACTGATCTGTTATCATCTCTGTTAGTCATCAAAGCACATGCTCAAACAACATCAGAGAGTGATTCATGTGAAAACATGAAAGCAGACCTACTGATTTTTGTTTTAAATTGTAGCATATCACTCGCAAGACAATAATCTCATCAGATCATTGCCTAAAACCTACAGAATAACACTTGAGGTGCAGAAAAATTTATAAATGGTCTTTCGTGCTCCATTTGCTTTACTTCATTCACCATGCAGCCCATATGATAGAAGAAATTTGTATTTTTAGCTAAAAGTTAATGGGATGCTATCTAGTAAAAAAAAAATGTCCACTTATACACTTTTGTAGATACCAGAGTATGTGGCCCAATCTTTGAGAAATTACTTTGATTCTTGCCATATATACTGTCTTCCTTCTGCAGTGATTGCATGATGCTTGTCATTATGATAGTTTTAAAGTTTGTACAGTTCAGCCAGCGATCAAGTTCCCCCTAGATCGCGATCACGGGCGATCAGTGATCGCATACGCGATCATTGATTGTATGCGATTCAGCATACAATCAATTGATTGCGACATATCGCGTATGCGATCACTGATAGCCCCTGATCGCGATCTAGGGGGAACTTGATCGCTGGCTGAACTGTATATATGACTTTGCAGAATCCCAGTTTTATCATTTTCATGAGCATTTAGATACATGTGAGTGATATTCTTGTCCCTAGGATATTATTCAGCTAAACAGGAAGTTTCAGCTATGGAGATGGATACCAATTATGGACCACATTTTACTCTGGGCTTTTGATATTTGTGTGGCAACATGGATAAAGGTAGTTACAATTTAAGGAATGGTGCCAGAGTATTCTCTGCATGTTGTAGCTATGTCTCATAATTTGAAGTGTCATACACAAATGCAGGACTAACATGTTGTGTGTGTGTGTGTGTGTGTGTGTTGTATCCTCATCAAAACCATAATTATTGTCGATGCCTGCAGCGGAGCAGTTTCTGTACCATGGAAAGAGACACGAGCTGTCGTCCTACCTGGAGGACATCGGGGAAGATGATGGGGACAGCGACTCGGAGCAGCCCTTGGCAGACTCCAGGAACTATGAGAGGCCCAAGCTTAGCGACATGGATGAAGGTATTTAAAGCATGATAGATGCCACCAGAGTTGACCATTGTGATCATGTAAGATTATGTCATTCATATACCAGAAATTATTTCAAATTTTGTAGATCCACAACACTACTGTACAAATAATTAGTTCCAGGTACGTGTATTTGTCCATATACTGACATCCCAAACTTTTAAAGGAAAAGATTGAATAGGTACATGCATAAGGCTCAAAGGATCCAATGACCTGTTGTGGACGAGTCCCGAGTATACATTTGTACTCGGGCAGGTGTCTATGAGAATGCTTGTTTCAGCAGAATCGGCCTGTCCTCAACTGGTTGAAATCACTTTCAATATTGAATTGTTTCATGAGATATACACTGCAAAAAACAGAAACAAAGCAAAAACATACACATTATGGTAGGACCTAATTTTCCCATTTTTAATGAGATGTTTGGTGTAATCATTTGCAATATACTGAAATTCAGATGAAATATTGCTTGGCACCCGGAATGTACAAGCAGTAATGAAAATCATTGGTTGAACTTAACATCATAGCCCTGAACTTATGTACAATATATGTAGTTTTCAAATGTATTCTTTTGCTTTTCAATTTGAACAGCTCGCTTGCAGTCCTGTCTGGAAGAGATCCGCAACGTGGTCGGTGACACCACACCAGAGCATATCCTCATTGATACCATCGTTGCAAACAAGTTCAACTGTGAACATGCCCTGGATGCTATCCTGAACAGGCAGGAGGCTGGCCAGAGGAAGCCTAAAGCTGCCACTCCGTCCAGATCAGGTGAGTCTGCAGATGGGTGCACATTCACATTGCTCAATTCTCTCTATCGTATGTAGCTCACCAAATCTGAACACGTGTGGCACTCTAATTTTTCTTACCTTTCATTCTTGCAATATAAACTTCCAGTTACATGTATGAATGCACATGTGTAAATTTACGCTTTTATGCACATTGAACGCCAAAGTACTAGTTTTAAAGATTTTATGATGTTGAGAGACATTATTCTTTAACCTTGCAAAATTTCTCAGCACTTTCAAAAGGGACCTACAACCTTATTTATTTAATTATTTTTTTAAAGAAAAGATGATATAATGGTGACCACATGTCCAAATTTGAGGTGGTAAATGATGCCGTTACCTCACGAGTCTCCCATCCATTTATGCATAAGTACTCATCAAATTTCCTTGTTTCAAGTTACGCGCGTGTACTTTATTAAGAATAAGTTGAATCCATTGCATCAAATTCTTTAATATTGTAATATGGTGGTATCCTAGTAATGATGGCAATTGCCAAAAGTGCACAAACATGTCGGCAAATTTTTGATAATATGAAGCTTCCATGTTTTATGATACATTAATAACCACAAAGACCATATAAAGAAGAGACTTAGTAGCTCATTCCTTTCATCGTGAGGAAAGAACGAGAATGAACAAGTTTTGAAGATTGCAATGAGACTGTCTTTGTGTTACTTTTGATCTGAATGATGGAAATCTTTTTACAGGCTGGCAAAAGACATTGTTCCCTTCTTGAAATCCTGTGCAGTTTTGTTGACGCCATGCTCATTGTATGCCCCTTTCTCTTTCTCTATATTTGGGCAACTTCCCATCTGGAATGCCAATGGTTCCTCCTGCCCTTTGACACCCGTGTGAACTTTCACCCTTGCCGACCTGGACCATTTTGATATGCCGTAACAATGATGCCTTTGCTTACAACCTTGGCCATGGTAAGGTAAGACCCAACTAGGGTTAGTCCACGTAAAAGGGGATCCAAAGGAATGCCTCCCGTAGGGTTGGTCAAACCGAGGGGGTTGTTGGCAGAGGGGAGAGGGGAGGTGCGGGGAGGCAGCACCCAGAGAGAAGACAGAATATTGGGCAATCCAGCTGGAAAGGCAAACAGGGGAGACTCTTTGCAATCCATGTCTGGGAAAGAAAACATCCTGCAAGCATCACTGATGGCTTCAGCTGCTGCCCAGAAACCTAGCACATCATTCCACTCGACTTCAGGTCTTACCTCGTACCAGACACATTCCCCCCAAACCGCAGGTGCAGCGGTTGGGCTTCAAGGAGGAACGCCCTCGAATGGATGTAGCATTCAAGTAAAAAATGATAATACTATGCAAATTTTACCCAGAGGTATGCAAATGAATTCAAAAGACTTATCAAAAGCAGATTTACCGATGCAAATGGCTGGAAAGAGTCTAGCTGAGCTTGCAAGCAAGCACAAATCGGATGCAGTAGAAGGAGGTAAAACTTTAAGCATGTCTGGATTCTCCTTATCAGACTTGGCATCCAGTCACTTGGATGGATCACAGTCCATCAAATTAGGTCTGCAGAACAGTCCATTTATGATTAATAATCAGAAGCCTGGTCCTCAGACTAACAAATTACTTGGCATTTCATTAGCAGACATGGTAGCTGACTCATCTAAGCGACAAAAGTCAAGTAGTGGGGCAGCTCCTAGCCCACACTCAGGAAACATTTCAATTGCATCTGCGATGCAAGATCGCATATCATCTCCATTAGGTTTCTTACAGCAGAAAACTCTTGAAGGGAATACTCAAAAGAACATGACGCAGCCATCACTAGCTGACCTATTTTCCGGTCACTTATCTTCGTCGCCCAAGTCTACAATGTTAGGCGGTCCAAAAAAATCTGGTGAAGAGCCTAGAGGCAAGGCCACTGCTTGCAGTAGTTTTTCTCTGGCAGATTTGCCATCCAGCACTGACTGTGGTTCCTCAGACCAAGTAACAGGAAGCGGGTCTGTCAGCAAAGTGGGTAAGAGACCTGCTGGGAAGGTTGGAGAACCAGCGGTTATGTCATTATCAGACTTGTCTTCCAGCCCTTCCAATAGCGGCAGCGAATCATTCATCTCCACCACTCCTCCCGAGGGGCGCAAAATTGTACCAAATTGCTCCTCCAGAGGCTCCTCTACCTACCCATCATCCCTTCCGGAGAAGCTGTGCAGCGCGGGAAACGTCAAGCCCAACGCTGCGAGACGTTCCCCTCCCACGAAACCGAAGAGAGTGTCCAACTTGGCTGCCCCGTCCATTTTTGGCAGTGCCCTCTGCCACCGGTGCAGGGAAGTGTCGGATGAGGTGGAAGCCATAGGGCTGGGTCGGGTTGGTTACCAGGGGGTGAAGCGGAGGGTCCTACACAAGCAGTTATCTTTTACGCGGCAGAAGAGCCTCCAGGATACCACGGGAGTAGAAGATAGAGACTGGGAGGGGAGGATTCACCCCTTTGATTTCTCCACGCCCTCGCCGGATGACATTGTCCTGGCAAAGCAGAGAGGTGCATTGGTCTCCCTCCCGGAAAGTAAGACATGACGGAGCGATGCTTCAATGAGCTGATTAACAATAGTGTGTGTGATCAAATTGGATTCGTGTGACATAATACTGTACATGTATACTTGGTTTATGTTGCATTGTGTTTATTTTCTCATGATTTGTGAGTGGACTGACATTTGTGAAATGAACAACTCACACAATTATTGCCTTCAATGACACAACTCTCATTGCATACTGTATATATGCCACGTATTCAGCAAGTCAAATTTTCCGAATCAAGACTTCCCGACAATTTTGCGAGTGATTAAATTCGCGAAAGTAAAATACAGTACTGACTGGAGAAAGTAATGCATTCAAGCCACACTCATGTCAGGATCAGAGTTAATGTTTTTTATGTTCTTAAATTCGCGAACTGCACCCGACTCACGAACTTCGGGAAAATAAAAAACCTCATGAAGAATTCGGCGTATACTGTATTACTACGCAAACTTTAGATGCTGCAATGCAAACGCTATTGAGGATGCACTGTCCCAGGTTGGACGGAGGAAACAGCTCTCTTGTGCAAGTGCAGAACACTATTTTTGGCCTAATATGCGTCATCTTAACGTTCATGTCGCAGATTTAAAGCTCGCTAAAGTTTCCAGGGTAGGAAATCACTAATTGCACTGACTTTCTGGTGGTTTCGTGATGCACGGTCACATATGACAGATACTGTATCTGTACTTTAGGACAGCGTACACACCTGCAGGGCTGCACACTAACCCATTTTTTTTTTTTTTACTGGTCTATACCATACCTGAAAAAGTTACTTATCCGACAGTGATTTTTACTGGTCCTGGACCATCGGACCAGTGCCAGTGTGCAGCGTTGACATCTGTATTTTTATTGTTTCAGAGCATCACATCTTCACTCAGAGATGATATCAATTTGTGATGCATTAACCATTGCCAAGACATCAAAAACTGTTCCATCAAAAGGCCTTGAAATATACTGAGTAAAGGCAGTTGCCTATGGGCCTAAATGTCTACTGTGGGAGGACATCACAGAAAGTTATGACTGTGGGAGATCGTTACAAATGGGGGCAAGTATCACACGACTAATTTATGACCAATCTTTCGATAAATGTCGCATTTCATGTTTGTATTTCAACATTAACCTCCTTATTCATAACTCTTTATGTTCTCACAGACTAATTGGTAGAAAAAATACCATTCGTGGGTCCTTTGATACGTAAAATGAAATATCATGATCGTAGTGAAACAGTGTAGTCCCTTTCCAAAATGTCTTTTCACCTAGGAGCTTCGAGGATAGACCACACGGTGGATCCCGCCCCCAGGCTACAGATGGCCCAGGGGGTTGACGAGATGACCAGCCAAGTGACCAGACTCAGCTTCATGGGCAAGGATGCCAAGCAGGGCTTTGAGGTCACTGTGGAGGACACCAGCAAGGGGCGGGGTGAAGCCAGCAGAGAGGGAGGGGCAGTGGGAGGAGCAGTGGGAGGGGCAGGGGCGGGCCCAGGGTCAGGGGGCGGGGCTGGAGAAGGGGAGGTGAAAGTGGGAGGGGCCGAGGCTAGAAAGGGTGCCCTGTCTCCCACGAGGTTGGCAGAAACCAGCAACAGCAGGAGGAGTAGTAGGTATGTTCTAAATCCACCGCAAGCTTGCATGGTATCACAAAAGATGTTTCTTTCTCTTTTATCCTTGACAATTTCTGGTTTGAATATATATTTTTATGACTGTAAGAAAATCATTAGATTTGTCACTTTTCTTTGTTTTTGTTTTTTGTTTTTTGTTTTTTTACTTATGTGATCATTTAAAGTATTTTCGTAGTAGGTCTGTCCGAATGAAATCATATTCATAAGAACAAATAATTCTCACCATTTTAGGGAATCATCAAATTATTCAAGTGAACAAGATTTTAAATACAAGCATATACATTTCTGCATTTCTTTGAGATGTGTTTTCATTTAAAGTATTCTTATATGTCTGTTCAAACAAAGCTCTTACATGCATATCTCTAACAACTTAGTTTTTTCTGTTCCAGGGAATCATTACCAAATGTATCAAGTGAATCAGACATACAAGTATACATACATATCTGTTTCTCTATGAAGTGCGTTTTTATTCAAAGCATTTTTATATGTCTGTTCAAACAAAGCTCATGCACATTCGTAACAACATTGTTCTTACACTTCAGGGAATCAATACCAAATGTATCAAGTGAACCAGACTTACAGGCGTATGCATCAGCAACGTCTACACCAAGCAAGAAAGATGGCAGGAAGGTCTCAGTAAGTAGTTAAAAATTGTTGATAGAAGTGTAATTCATATATCTATACGTGTAGTTCATACTGCTTTTGTGACAGTTGTTCCCGTATAATATTTGCATGCTGAGCTAAGCATAAATTCTTCACACAAACAACCCTATCCCTAATTCTAATCCTCGCATCAAACTAAACCTAAAACCCTATTAAAAGAGTAACCCTAAGTCCTAGGAGAAAATGAGACTGGAGCATAATTGTCGCAGGAGCAAATGTGTCACCAATGACTACAACAGTCATCCTATAGACATAAAATTGATACAGCTGTCCACTTGACTGGGATATAAGTATATGTATATGGTATGATGTGTAAATTACAATGTAGCACTCTAAGATATCTTTAAAAGATGCAAGCTTGTACAGGTGCTTTGGATAATAGACCGTGCTTTATTATCCTCAGCAATTTGAAATACGTTGATCATGGGGATTCCAAGGTTACTGCATTCTAAGGCAGAAAACTGCAATGTTAAACAATCTGAGCTGCAAGGCCATTCCGTTAGAGTTTCTCATCAGGCATTTCATATTATGGTCATCATCAGTGGCAAAAAAATGAACGTGGAGAAATCACTATTTGAGTTATTTTCATGGAATGTTATATTTAAATGGTTGTAATCCAGGCTTTTTCAGAAAGTTGCAACCCTTTGACTGTGTTAGAAATTTTATTAGCCTCCCTTCTGTCTTTCTCTTTATAAATGTGACCCTGCATCACAAAACATAGGATGTTAACCACTGGAGCAACAACAACGTAGAGATTATAGCTATGTTAACACATTCTGCCCATGATTAATGGCAACTTTCAAAACATTGGCATTATTCTTTCAAAAGTTATTAGACTTTAAAGTGAAAAGCATGCAGAGGATTTCAAGAAATGAAAAGGGGCCTCTAAGACACACCTGATTATTCTTCTCTCCCCCAAAAAGGGTTGTAGAAAAACTGCTGAAAACACACTTTCCCATTCATGTTACGATCCCAAAGTAAAGAATAAGGTAGAAGAAGGATAGCTCATTCAGGAAATATGAAATACTCAAGATTGACTCGGTTGATCCATTTCACCTTTTTTGAGTCCTCACATAAAATCAAAGGGTGCAACTTTTTGTTTGTTTTGTGGTGCACGGTATCAATTTAACAAGTCGTTCCTGTACATTAAAAATGATTTTTGTCATCACTTTCTATATTTATTTGAATTCCCCTAATATTGAAAATCGTTTTTGTACTTACATATTTTTAGATGATTTAATATATTATGGCATAGCATTAAAAATTGTGTTGAATTCAAATGTATGGATATGTTGTAAAAGGGGCTGGCTTAATAAAGATTCTAAAGTAAAGTATGTTCATCTTTCTCAGACCATTGACATCGCCAAGGAGTTGGAGCAGCGACAGGGGGGCAAGGAGCTCCTCAACCTGGTGGTCATAGGTCACGTGGATGCAGGCAAGTCCACCCTGATGGGGCACCTGCTCTACCTCCTGGGCCAGGTCAACCAACGGGTCATGCACAAGTATGAGACAGAGTCTCGTAAGCAGGGCAAGGCCTCCTTCGCCTACGCCTGGGTGCTGGATGAGACGGGAGAGGAGAGAGAAAGGTGAGAACTATTATACTGTAGAACGAGGAATGTTTGCATGCATTTTAATTTCGCGAATTTTGTGAGAGCCAAGATTTGCAAAATTAAAATCCACGCGAATGTTCTTAATTTTTTTTTCAATTTCGATTTATTCAGCACTTTCAGGAAAAACAGGAAAAATACAGAAAATTGATAACACCATACTATAACAAAGAAAAGAATGATCACAATAAGCATCAGTATAACATTACGAATATACAACACATTTGAAAGTGTTCGGAGACAGACAGAAAGGCTATGCGAAAGTTCTTATGTACACTATATGAACTGAATGTTTCAATAGAGGGACCTCGCGAAAATGTCATGCCACGAAAAAGGCCGTTGGCTCCATTTCGTGAAAATTTCATGCCGTGAAAATATTGTGTTTTACAGTATATCTTTCATCTTTTCTTCAGATTGTTGGTATTCGATTTTAATTTTCATTCAATTTATGTATTTTAGAGCTAGCATCTCATTTTTCAACAATATCAACAAACGATATGATATATTCATGCATGTATGGTGATACACACCATGGTTATTTCCTAGAATTTCAGCAATTTTCACCAACTCTGACATAATCACATGTATAATAAATTTCCATATGGAACAGTTGTCAATAATGAGCAAAAAGCTTGACTCTGTGGTAACCGATGACACACAACCTTAATACAATAAAACAAGAGGGTTCAACAGGATGCTTGTGGAATAAAGAGATAAGGAATTTTTTCACACATTTTTTTTTTTTTTTTTTTTTTTTTGCAGGGGGGGGGAGGATGATGGAAGTTGATAAATTGAGATAAGGGGATCTGTATGTGTTCACTACTTAACTTTTCATGATTTCCATTTTATTTTAATGCTCATCACTGTTTTGCTGTTTCAGTATAAAAGTTTCCTTACTTTACCGAGATTTTCCCGTAGGGCTTATAGGTGTGCATTTTTGTCCAATTGGTCCAGATTCTAATGAAGGAGATACACCTTTGATTGTGCTGCATATACTATGGAAAGTATATCTTTCCCAGTTGTCATTCTAGTTGTCTTTAGCATTGATACAAAGATTACCGAAGTTGAGCTGTCATCAAGAGTAAAGTGCGTAGGTGTTGCTAAGTAATGTTGCCTTCGTTGTCTTCTCTGCGCATCACGCAGTCTGTAGTAATGCCAGGGTGCGTGCATATTTGCTTGTTGTTATGACATCACAAAAGAAGTTTGCTAAAGCTGTCATCCCCCTCAGCCGAATCATGAGCTGTGAACTGTGATCGGACCACTGACTTCAGTGAATCGGACTTCTTCGGACTCGGGGAAGTGGGCCAAAGTGTAAGCGCTAAAGAGGAGTCGATAGCGTAGGTCTCTATAGACCGATTCGGGTTCGTTGAGGGCGGCAGACAATTTGTGGCACTGGGCGCAGCCATGAGCTCATTTTGAGGTGTCTTAGCCGACCCCCCTCCTCTCTCCCACCCCCCAGGCAACATGTTTATCGCGCACTTATCGCGCACTAAGCAAGCATTCGCGCACTCGGTACGAGACGCCCATTGGCTAAAACAGCCATGCATCAGTTTTTCATTCCGCGCGCGGAAGGGGGTGGGGGAGAGGGGAGGGGGGTCGGCCGAGACACTGCAGTAATGGCGCTGCCCATGCCAAAAATACACATAGCGCGTCACAGAATCGGTCTATAGGAAACTTGCGCCGTGCGCCCACGTACGCATTTGACTAAAACTCCGAGACCATGCACCTTTAATCTTGGCTTACTAGGGATCTTCCTGTATGGTACTTTGATTTTTTTTTCCTTAAAATTGCTATATCTCTGTTTTCTCTCACGATGATTTCCTTATCTCTCTTGTGCAAAGTTAGCTCTGATTAATGATGAATGAAGGCGTATGTTTTCGAAAGTGATTTGCTGATTAATTGTACCATGCAGAAACAAGCAGTCAGTCCGCAGCACCCGATAATTCGCTCGTATTTATTCAACTCGTATGCAAGCCCGCTCTAGGCTTGCATACGTAATAAGCTGCGTAAGGGGATTTTGTCCTTGGGTTTTCGGCAACAAAAATACACGTTATGTTCACAAATTTGGTATCAAATTCAAGGAAAATATGTAATCTATCGTCACATGTTACTCAAATTATTGTAAATGAAAAATATCATAGCGTAATTTGAGATTGAAAAATGATGAAAAAAGTAATTCGTGCAGTACACGTTCAAGACGTCAAAAAAATATCAAATTCACCTTGCGTCTCAATGAAAATGCTTTATTTGGTAGTCCATCTCCTAATCTTTGTATCCATGTAAATATCTTGACAATTTGTTTCTTAATCCGGTCAGGAACCAGTAAAATATACATCGATGTCAGTGCTGATCAGCTTGAAACCGTGTAATCTCAAGAGTAAGCTCTCTCATTGGACAGCGCTTGCATTCAGCGCTTGCATTACGTCATTACGCTGCTACATAACGGTTTCATGCCACTTGCGGTTTCTTGGCACGCGTGTAGTTCGAGCGCTGAATGCAAGCACTGTCCAATCAGAGAGCTCTTATCGCGCCACTGTTGACATTGTATGGAGCGTACTTCCGGCTTAGGAGTGAATTTTACAGACATTTCAAAACGAAAAAACTAGTATAAATCATGCTTGCGTCTCCTTGACTCCAATATATGATGAGCATCTAAGTTTCCTCTCTACGAAAAAGCCGAAATCAGAAACAACAGTTTCGTAATCCGGTCAGGAACCAAAAAAGAACTTTAGACGACAAAATCTTCCATGAAAAGCAGGTAAAATTTACGCAAATTCAACTGATTATTTAGTCATGATAAGATCCGATGTTATACCCAAATTTAGTATCAAAATAAAGATCTAAGACTGGAGAACAATTTACCGTGACTTGTAGCCATGACAAATGTATGTACAAGTCGTTACACTGTGAAAACCATAGCCCTATCAAAGTCTCGCAAAATCTCGCACGACGAGACACCTTTCGAACGCAAAGATCGTCAACGAGAGTGCTGAATAAATCTTGCTGGATCGGCTCATTAGCATACGTGCTGCGGACTGACTGCAAGTGAGTGAATTCATTTTTAATTATGTGTTTGTGATCAGAGTTCACAATACATGTACATTGTAGTGTGTTGAAAGATAGTGTGCAGCAAACTACTGTATATGCTGAATATTTCACAAGGTTTTTATTTTCAGGAATTTCGCAAGTTGGTTACTATTGGCAAATTTTAGATCGCGAAAATAACTCGCATACTGACATGAATGTGACGTGCACGCCTACATTTCTCCATTCAATAATGTACTCAACAATAGAGAATTTAAGCACTTGCAAAATTGTCGGGAAGTCCTTATTCACGAAAAATTAGAGTGAATAGACTCGCTTAATATATATGGCACAAACAGTATCATGATGTACTTGTAGTTGAGTGTGGTAATGGTAGTGCTTTCCTTTGCTGCTTTTACAGGGGAATCACCATGGACGTCGGCTTGACTCGCTTTGAAACAACTCACAGACTGGTCACTCTCCTCGATGCACCGGGTCACAAAGACTTCATCCCAAACATGATTACGGGTGCTGCACAGGTATGACATATTTCTTATCTCACCCTACCTGTTACTCCCCCCCCCCCCCCCCGATATTTAGGCACTATTTGCACTAAATCTTTGAAGGTTCATTCATAGATTAAAGCGTTAGCCGCTGAACTGCCTGTGGCCGCCCCTCTCACAGGTCGCTAAACCTCCCATGGCCACCCATCACATGTGTGTTTGTGCGTGGGTGTGTATGTATGTGAGTATGTTTGTTTTCCTACCTGCTCTTTCACCCAACTTTGCTATTTGTATCCATAAATACAGAGTCACTTTGAAGAAAATATGTTTACATTATCTGCATAAAAATAAAAGGCAGTCTCTTCAGTAGGTTCCATGAGCAGTCTCCCAAGACTTAATTAATTGACACATTTTGATAATTCTAACTTAAAACTCTCAGTCATTAGCTAATGAAAAAATCAAAGCTGATGATCATGAGAGGATGTTCAAGACATGACTTCATTCCTGTGATGTTATGATGGATAATAGTTTGTTGCTTGTGGATACATACAAATAAACTCATTGGAAAAATAAGTAGGGCTTATCAGTGCAGTTTTCTGACTTTTATCCTGTACATATTGGCCTATTACTCCAGAGAAGGTACAGCAATATTATTCACATTTCGACAACTTTAACATGGTGTAAAATAGCTCAGTCACACTTAATGTTTATTTTTGTCTATCATAAGTTACGTTTATTTGAATGCCTTTTAAGACTTTACCAAGAGACTGGTGTGTCAAAGAAGTAATTCTGACATATTTTTGTTGACCTTTGACCCCTTTCAAATTACATAATTATATGTTTTATATGAAGCAAGAAAAATGGTAAAGCATAAAACTATAAAAAGGCGCACAGGCAGTTTCAAGCATTGTTAGGGAGTAATAACACGTGTGGGTTTTCAGGCGGTTCAATGATTTGACCAAATTTTTACCCTTTTCTTTTCTCTGTTTGCTGTGACAGGCCGATGCAGCAATCCTAGTGGTGGATGCCACCAGAGGAGAGTTTGAGACGGGCTTCGAGTCTGGTGGCCAGACGAGAGAACACGCCCTCCTTGTCCGGTCACTCGGTGTCCGGCAGCTGTTAGTAGGGGTCAACAAGCTGGACACTGTGTCATGGTCAGAGGAAAGGTTCAGGGAGATTGTGAAGAAGCTTGGAAGCTTTCTAAAGCAGGCAGGATTCAAGGTAACTTGTGTCAAAAGATTCCCAGTCTTTAGTGATCTCTCTGTTTTGTTTTGTTTTTTATTGTCTCGCCCACCGGAGGTGAAGGCGAGACTAAGGGATCCAAATGGCGTCCGTCCGTCGTCCGTCCGTCGTCCGTCACAAATGTTAAAGTTTACCTGCAAGACTCTCTTATGATGCATAACTTGGCAACTGTTACAGCAATGGTAGCCACACTTGGGTGATAGAAGCACTAGGGGTATCTTCATGTTATGGTGTTGTCAGAGGTCATGTGATGATGTCAAAGGTCATTTGAGGTCATATATTAAAGAGTATGTGCAAGACTCTTTTCTACGTTAAAGTTTACCTGCAAGACTCTCTTTTGACAAATAAGTTCACATAAGTTGCTTGGATTACAACCTAACTTGGGTCATAGATGCACTGGGGGTACCTTCATGTCATGGTGCCATTGGAGGTCACAGGATAAGGTCAAAGGTCATTTGAGGTCATACGTTAAAGTTTACTTGCAAGACTCTCTTATCACACGTAACTCGACACATGTTGCTGCAATGGCAATCAAACTTGGGTGATGGATGCACTGGGGGTACCTTCATGTTATGGTGCCGTAAGAGGTCACATGATAAGGTCAAAGGTCATTTGAGGTCATACGTTAAAGTTTACTTGCAAGACTCTCTTATCACACGTAACTCAGCACATGTTGCTACAATGGCAATCAAACTTGGGTGATGGTAGATGTCTCTTGGGAAGTTAAAGGTAGCCACAAGGTCAAAGGTTACAGACAGGGGTCAACAAACTTTTAGGGCCCAATGTTAAGTTTTTAGGGTGCATTTCGTTTATGGCTCACAACTTTTGATCCCTTTGTCCGTTTGTGACCAAACTTGGATGGAAGATGTCCCTTGGGGAGGTGAAGGTCGTCACAAGGTCAAAGGTCACAGACAGGGGTCAACAAACTTTTAGGGCCCAATGTTATGTTTTTAGAGCGCGTTTTGATTGTGGCTCCTAACTTTTGATCCCTATGCCCGTTTGTGACCAAACTTGGACGGTAGATGTCCCTTGGGAGTTAAAGGTCATCACAAGGTCAAAGGTCATAGAAAGGGGTCAAGAAATTTTTAGGGCCCAATGTTAAGTTTTTATGGCGCGTTTCGATTATGGCTCATTACTTTTGATTCCTTTGTCCGTTTGTGACCAAACTTGGATGGTAAATGTCCCTTAGGGTGGTGAAGGTCACCACAAGGTCAAAGGTCATAAGCAGGTCAATTAACTTCTGAGAGTTATAAAAGATATTAATTTCTTGTACGCAAATGGGCGAGACACAATTTGGCGATTGCCTTGTTTTAAATTCGTAGGTCATTAAAAACTGCTGACGAAGCAGACACACCCTTGCTCTGGAAGTTACAAAACTAATGGAAAGAGAGAGCAAAACATGAACCAAGTGAAGTGAAATACAAATGTAAGCCAAGAAATATGTATTGTATACAGTTTCAAGAGTCTATTGGTTATTCATGAAATTAAGAATGTGCCAAAATACGGCGTATTGCCTCCTGTTGCACGAATACAGCATAATATGTCCTCTCCAAATTGATTCTAATTGAGCATCGTGAAAGATGATGATACTTATTTGTCTTTTTGCCTTGCATTTTTTTTTTTAACCACAACTTAGACTGCCCACAAAATTCATGGTGTTGACAGTTTACTAGATGCGCAGTTGTTCATTCTTTCATTCATGCTGCGCCATTGCAAACTTGTACGGTGGAATACTGTTTTGTGAACAGGATGTTGTTCACACTGAATTGATTATAGGATTATACTATTTAGTTTATCCCTTAAAGGGGAAGGCTAGTAACTGATCAGTGGGAATCGGTGGAAATGCTGGGAGATGATTGTTCCAATCCTTATGGGATTCATTCAAGAGTTCATTGTATATCTATTGTTGTGTGAAAATGATTTGCTTCAGAATGGTCTCATATTCAAGTAATGTGCAGTTTAATGCTTCCAGGTTAGTGTCCCTGGTCAGTGACGGTGCATTAATCTGCACATTACTTGAATACGAGACCGTTCTGAAGCAAATCATTTTCACACAACAATAGATATACAATGAACTCTTGAATGAATCCCACAAAGATTGGAACAATCATCTCCCAGCATTTCCACTGATTCCCACTGATCAGTTACTAGCCTTCCCCTTTAAGTGTGCAAACAAACAATTTCAGCTTTTGAAGTCTATGTTTTGAAAAAAAAATCAGCATATACTGGTTATTCCTCTAGTTGTGCATCGCTACCATGTAGTTAACTTTTCTCCCCATTACAGACTGGTTATTCCTCTAGTTGTGCATCGCTACCATGTAGTTAACTTTTCTCCCCATTACAGACTGGTTATTCCTCTAGTTGTGCATCGCTACCATGTAGTTAACTTTTCTCCCCATTACAGACTGGTTATTCCTCTAGTTGTGCATCGCTACCATGTAGTTAACTTTTCTCCCCATTACAGACTGGTTATTCCTCTAGTTGTGCATCGCTACCATGTAGTTAACTTTTCTCCCCATTACAGACTGGTTATTCCTCTAGTTGTGCATCGCTACCATGTAGTTAACTTTTCTCCCCATTACAGACTGGTTATTCCTCTAGTTGTGCATCGCTACCATGTAGTTAACTTTTCTCCCCATTACAGACTGGTTATTCCTCTAGTTGTGCATCGCTACCATGTAGTTAACTTTTCTCCCCATTACAGACTGGTTATTCCTCTAGTTGTGCATCGCTACCATGTACAGTACGCGCAATAAGAAACGCCTCCGTCAATTTCGTTTTCCAACGAAAGTTCGTTATCGATCGAGTAGCAACGAAATCTGGACGAAATTTGGACGAAATTTCGTTATCGATTTATTAGCAACGATTCTGACGCTTTGTGGACGCTTTGTGGACGCATTTCACGCACGACCGCCCGCTCAATTCCGTTCGCAAATGCGTTGCTCGTTCGGAAAATGCGTGTTCGGAGCTCGGCAGTTTCGTCCAAATTTCGTTAGAAGCGTCCGTGATCCAAGGCGCACATGGAATACAGTACACACGTGTGTGTGTAGTGGCCACATCCACAGCCGCTAGCCGGCAAGAATCACTGCAAGATTAGACTCAACAAGTAGCACAGCGGTCGGGAATGAGAACAGTAGACAGGCGTGGAATTCACCTGATACACATAATAATATTAAAAATGGTAACATGTATACATATATCGATGCCGTTTTCATTGAAGCAATTTGTAAAAGTTTTAGTTTCCTTACCCTAGCTGTAAGTACGGCACCGTTAGCAGATTATTCACTGCATTTAGTGAAAGTCACCTGATACATCACATGGTGGTATGCGGGCTGCATGTAACCAGGGAATGTGCACGTATGGGAAAGGCGAGTGCGCCGTATGTGCGTCGCCATTGCTATGGCATGGCTCGCTCGGCTGAACGAAACAGAGATGTTATACGATGTAGTAGTTCACGTGTTTTGTTTTGTTTTTTACAAGCAGAAAATAAACAACTGTTGATCATGAAATAGACTAAATTACCAATCAGAGATCATTCGGGTTCATAGTATTTAAGAGAAATCACGCAATTTTGGCGAGGGTGAACCCACAGCTACCCACAGGAACCTTATCGTAGAATGCCGACCAAAAAGAAAATGGTTTCACTAAAATTGCGTGTACGTAAAATCCATTTGAGTATAGAAAGAAAATTAACCCCCAAAAAGAGGAAAAAAGAAATTAGAAGGATTTGTTCGCCGTTATTTGGTCATTAAATATATTTCTTTCTTCAGCAATTGCGCGTTACATTGCCCGTTTTTTTATTGAATCAGGGCCCTGTTGCATAAAACCCTTACCGCTGGACTTACCGCTCCTTTCTAGCGGTAAGTCTTCAAATCAGCGGTAAATTTTATAATCCTTGATGCTGATTGGCTGTGATGCCTAATTTTGACGGTAGTTACCATTGAAATTCAATGGTAAGTTTTATGCAACGGGCCCCAGAAAAGCAAAAAAAAAAAAAAAATATTCAAAACAAGACAATACGTTTAATTCTTAGTTTGAAATCGTTATTTCTTTATTGGACAGAGAGATAATTCAGACGGTACGTGGAATTTTCAAAGCGACTAATTCAGACTGATTCTTAGTTTGACTTGGCTCTTTCTTTCTTTCTTTCTTTCTTTTTTCTTTTTTTTTGGGGGGGGGGGTGTGGTGGGGGGTTGAGGGTCATGTTCGTTGTACCCATGCACCCATAAGGTTCGTTAGTACGAAAATGAAACATTCAGATACACGCGACTTCCCTACACGAAAAATAGATGTTCGTAAATGTGATAGTCAAATTATGATTCATTATCCGAAAATGCATGAATGTTTGTGATTGGATAGGTGCGTTATTGTCGGATTAGCAAACCTTCGGAGTACTGTAGTATCGAGCCTGTTGTATTCACGGATAAACGAACTTTTGGAATAATGCATTTTATATTCAGAGCAAGACAATAAGTTTAATTCTTATTATAGTTTGACATCGTTTATTTCCTAGTTGTGAAGCGGGAAGCGAGAGATAATTCTGAAAAGAAGTATACAGACGGAACATGAAATATTCAAAGCAGCTATGAGATTAAATCTTAAGTTGTTTATTTGTTTGTTTGCTTGCTTGTTTGTTGTTATGCTCAAGTGTTGGTGTAATTGTATATACATTTTTATTTTTTTTATTTTTTTTTTTTAGGGGGGAGGCATTTTTGTAGTACCCACTGCACGTAAAGTTCGCTGATGCGAAAGTGATAAAATGTTCCGTAACACGCAAATTCCCTACACCATAGATGTTCGTACCTAGTGTGAAAATAAAATGTATTACTATTATTATTTTTTTCCCCATTGTTCTATTAGCAAACCTTCGGAGTGTCAATCCTTTCGTTTTCGGATAAACAAACTTCCTTAACTCACAACACCACTTTCAGAGTAACAAACTAGTCATTATTTTATTCGGTTATTGAGAATACACGTAGTTCAGGAAAATCTTTAAGGCAAGAATTACGATGGATTCTTAGTTTGAAATTATTTTATTGATTTCCGTGGTGTTCATTATTCCGAAAAAGAAAACGGGTGCGCTATTCCGATGGTTACGGCGTTATTTCGAATCCGAAACACGCATATTCCTTGTGCCTATCCATGTTTGTTGATTCGAAAATGTAATCATGCTGCGGGTAATTGCTATAGGGCCATATATTGTTTTATTTCTGTCTATTGTTATATTATTATTATTATTATTATTATTATTATTATTATTATTATTATTATTATTATTATTATTATTATCGTCTTTAACATTATTAACCAATATTTTGATTAACGAGCATTTTGTTGGCTGTTTTTTTTTGTTTTTTTGTTGTTTTTTTTTTTGGGGGGGGGGGCATTGCCCGATTAGCAAACCTTCGGAGTGTCAATCCTTTTGTTTTCGGATGAACGAACTTCCTTTCCTCAGAAGAAGAAATCAGAGTAACAAACTAGTCATTATTTTATTCGGGCATTGGGAATAGTTCAGGAAAGAAACAGAAGGGGGGAATCCGAAACACGCATATTCCGTGTGCTTATTTATACGTCATGTTTATTGATATGCTGCGGCTAAGGGCCTATTGGAGGTCGTTATACCTCTCGTTTGGTGTACGATTTCTTTAGTTTCATATCACTTTATTTGTTCCCTTCATATTCTTAATCTAAAGGTAATTCTTTCAATTGCCTCGCACTGTGTACATGCATTTTCGTAACGGCGATTTCCCGCTTTGCTGCAGTATTTCGAAGGGTGTTTGATGCCAGCCGCTTCGGTGTGCTCTGTGGTAATGTTTATGTAGTTGTCGGGGAGGTTGTTGATACTTTGTCTGTTGACATTTATTTTCGTACAGGCAGGGGCGGATCCAGGAATTCTGTACAGGAGGGGGGAGGGGCACAACTAGTATTTCTGGTGCCACTTCCGGGCTTCACTTCTATTTTTTTTTTCACGATAAATAAAGGGGGAGTGCGCCTCATGCGCCCCCTCTGGATCTGCCACTGCTACGTGTTTATCTCGAGTGATGGTGATCGTGTTTCTAAATGTTTATAAAAAAAGGACATTATCTGAGTGATGCCTGATGATAGTGCAGGTGATGATAATCAACGATGCTGATGTAAAAGACGGCTTGCTGTGGATGCTGAGCGTTTATACGTGTCCTTCGTTTATTTAAATAAGTTTTCCCTCTTTTACTCTTCTTTTCCCTCCCAAGAATGATAAAAAAAGAAAATACTGTACCTACACCTCACAACAAAAGGAACCACGTGTGAACAACCATCGTTAAGTTCAATCGAAACGTTCATTATTAGCAAAGAATAAGGGGAAAACACGAGTGACGGAAAATGATAGAAGCGACGAGATTGTCTTCTTGTTTATAATGCCGTCTCTTGGGATTGGAAAAACCCCACCCTCGGATCCCTTTGTGGAAATTTCCACAAAACCAGGTGCGTGCCAGACCCCAGGTGCCAGACGAAAGAATGCGCGCACTGGTGTAGTATATCGATCGAAGAACTCGCTGGTGAGTTGAGTTAAAGGAATCATTGCAAAGATGTTCTGATTCTTTCGCCTTTCTTTAGGCGCATACATCGAACAGTCGATTATTGCGTACTTGATCTAAGTACAATGTATTTATATGTTCCCGCGCTGTAAAAAGGAATTGATTAATCACTCAAAAATGCAATCACAGATTATGAAAGGTCTCATATGCCTAGACAAATTCACTGAGATGTCCTATGTGAGATGCAGCCACCACCCGATTAAACAGCAAAATCATGACAGTAAAATTTCACGCTCACCAAAACTGCCTATTACTTTTCATATGAATTTTGATTATCAACACTCGTACGTGGATTTGTTTGTTTGCATGTTTTGTGTGTATTATTCCTCGATCCTGAAAGACGTAATAATTATTCGCATCGAACGTAAACTGTTTACCGTAACTAAGCCTATGGCGCATTCGATCCATTCAACTTGCAGTAACCTCTAAGGCAGTAAGTTAGTACAGCTGTAGCATATGGTGCATTCCTTTGAACCACATGTTTCGCATATCGGCACATCCAAACACATTAGCGATCGTCGTTATGGCAAACTTTCCGATTACAGTCAAGGGAGAAGAAATCGTAATACTGTACATGTACTTACGAAAGTGATTATGCTTAAGATCAAATAAAATGAAGAAGTTTGAAAACAACTTGGCAACACTCAATCAAGTTTTTCATTCTCTCACACAAAAGCTCTCTTGAGAAAATGAAAGCATTCCCCCTCCCCTGCTAGATAATGGAAGTTTTCTTTACTAGCCCAGCAAGTTTTGGGAGTGTACATGAATGTTTTTCGGATAGAGTCAAAAGGGACCTAAGCTTCCGATTATAGCAGAATCTTCGTCAGAAGCAAAATGGCAATTAGGCGGAAAAAGCAACCACACACATGTAAAGCGACTTCACACAACAAGAACAGTCAGGGCAAAGGGACACGGAACAAAGAAAACAAAAGGAGAGGGTAGGAAGTCATGGGCAAGGAGCCCAACAGGTAAAGGGAGGGCCAGGGGGATTAGAGCAGGAGGATGGACAGACAAAAGGCAGGGGAAGGTTAGTAATGGTCGCTGTGAGGGCCAGGGGGCAACCATTGAAGGAAAAGGATGAATATGGAGGCAACATCAAACAAGATAAGGAACAACAGAGAGATAAAGAAAGGTAAAGCGTGAAATAGCAACAGCAAAGGGGGGGGGGTGAGCAAACAGCAAGCCCTAGAAAGGATCTGTACAAGTACCAAGAGGATGCAACAAAATGAAAGTGAGAGTCAATCAACAAATGCAATTAACCATATCAAAGTATGGTAATATTAATACGGTAATAATGATGATATTGACAAAACAAATTAGAATAATAATAATCATTAAAGCACATAAAAAAAGGGGGACACAAAGTCCATGGGAGAGAAAATGTATACTTGCAAAGCAAGTATCAATAGGCAAAATAAATACATTTCAAAGAGCTGGTTCATATGAAATCACCTTTGATATATGATTTTACAAACAAGAATTTTCATCGCTTACCTATTTCTTTTATTACTTTCGTAATGTCATGATATTTCATGATGTCATGTGTTCTGTCTTTACATGGCAAGATGGGGTTTTTTTTTCCATCCAGGGTCAAAAGAAGAAAGTGATAGAAAGATAATTGAAAGGATAGAATGAAACACCTACTCAGCAGGCTCTTGATATAACGCAAAAGCAATTCATCAGAAATGCAGTACAGTTCTAAATAATTTATCAGTGGAAAAAAGAGCAAAGAAAATGGGATTTCGAGTTCAATAGGAGTAGGAACATCGCAATTTACAGACTTGAACCTGATGCAAACATATTGTCTAGCTTCTGGTTGAGTTTCTTCAGAGACATAAATTTTGGTAGCAGTAAACCAGAGTGAACAAGCAAAAGGATACAATTAAGTGAAAAAATGAAATGCAGGTCTCTAGACCACTACAGTGCACTATCGAGCGAGCAACACTAAAACAGCCCCCAGGGCCAGGCCATGTCGTCAGTGTCACTCTCGTCTTAGATCATACAGGCCTACATTGTACATACATCGTTTCGTACTCGTCATCGCCAACGTCATGATGGTCGGTCACACGAAATAAATTGCATCATCATAAGAGCTCTTATATCAACACCACTAGATAGTAGAATCATTATCATTATCACTATCATTCCAGTCAATCTCATCCAAAGCGAAACCCTCAAAATCCTCAAAATCATCGTGGTTAATACTCTCACAAAACACATCTGTAAACGATTCAGACATCGCAGACCTAGCTACACATCTTGCACACAAAAATGAAATGGAGGTGGAAAACTACGATTAATACACAAAAACTATCGACGATGGCATTTTACCGTAGCAGAAAATACACAGAGTATCTTGCACCGGAAAAAAAATGGATGTGGAAAACTACGATGAGGAAAACTAGGGTGAAAACCCGATGCGTGAAGACGAACGATGAAGACACTTTTACGGTAAAAATACTTACACGGAAACAAACGAGTGGGTACGATATTCTCGCACACACGAAGATAATCGACACATCGTTCAATCGAAAAACTCAACAAACACTCGAACAAAAACTCACCCAAAAATTGTGGCAAACAGGGTAATCACTTAATAAAAATGAGAAAAAAAAAACACTCTCAGAAGTATGATTGTACTCTGAAAAGAAAGGGATACAATGATACGGAAGCAAAAGAGAGAAAATGAGAGAAATGGACGGGAAACCTAGAGAACTTCGACGAAAGAAGAGCTAGCGATTCGCGATTAGAGCTAACTTTGTATACACTGTAGGTGTGTGTTTGATCGCGCGTACAAAGGGTTGAAAGCCTTGAAAGCGTTGAAAGCATTGAAAGCGTTGAAAGCGTCCACACCTTCGGAAAAGCGTTCGGGGATTTCGTTGAATTCGTTGAATTCGTCCAAAATCCGTCCATGAAGTCTGGACGCAAAAAGCGTTGAAAACGTCCCAGGCGAAATCAACAACGCTAAAAGCGTTGGGACGAAATTTGGACGCACTTTCGTCGGGCGTTTTCTATTGCGCGTACTGTAGTTAACTTTTCTCCCCATTACAGACTGGTTATTCCTCTAGTTGTGCATCGCTACCATGTAGTTAACTTTTCTCCCCATTACAGACTGGTTATTCCTCTAGTTGTCCATCGCTACCATGTAGTTAACTTTTCTCCCCATTACAGACTGGTTATCCCTCTAGTTGTGCATCGCTACCATGTAGTTAACTTTTCTCCCCATTACAGACTGGTTATCCCTCTAGTTGTGCATCGCTACCATGTAGTTAACTTTTCTCCCCATTACAGACTGGTTATCCCTCTAGTTGTGCATCGCTACCATGTAGTTAACTTTTCTCCCCATTACAGACTGGTTATCCCTCTAGTTGTGCATCGCTACCATGTAGTTAACTTTTCTCCCCATTACAGACTGGTTATCCCTCTAGTTGTGCATCGCTACCATGTAGTTAACTTTTCTCCCCATTACAGACTGGTTATCCCTCTAGTTGTGCATCGCTACCATGTAGTTAACTTTTCTCCCCATTACAGACTGGTTATCCCTCTAGTTGTGCATCGCTACCATGTAGTTAACTTTTCTCCCCATTACAGACTGGTTATCCCTCTAGTTGTGCATCGCTACCATGTAGTTAACTTTTCTCCCCATTACAGACTGGTTATCCCTCTAGTTGTGCATCGCTACCATGTAGTTAACTTTTCTCCCCATTACAGACTGGTTATCCCTCTAGTTGTGCATCGCTACCATGTAGTTAACTTTTCTCCCCATTACAGACTGGTTATCCCTCTAGTTGTGCATCGCTACCATGTAGTTAACTTTTCTCCCCATTACAGACTGGTTATCCCTCTAGTTGTGCATCGCTACCATGTAGTTAACTTTTCTCCCCATTACAGACTGGTTATCCCTCTAGTTGTGCATCGCTACCATGTAGTTAACTTTTCTCCCCATTACAGACTGGTTATTCCTCTAGTTGTGCATCGCTACCATGTAGTTAACTTTTCTCCCCATTACAGACTGGTTATTCCTCTAGTTGTGCATCGCTACCATGTAGTTAACTTTTCTCCCCATTACAGACTGGTTATTCCTCTAGTTGTGCATCGCTACCATGTAGTTAACTTTTCTCCCCATTACAGACTGGTTATTCCTCTAGTTGTGCATCGCTACCATGTAGTTAACTTTTCTCCCCATTACAGACTGGTTATTCCTCTAGTTGTGCATCGCTACCATGTAGTTAACTTTTCTCCCCATTACAGACTGGTTATTCCTCTAGTTGTGCATCGCTACCATGTAGTTAACTTTTCTCCCCATTACAGACTGGTTATTCCTCTAGTTGTGCATCGCTACCATGTAGTTAACTTTTCTCCCCATTACAGACTGGTTATTCCTCTAGTTGTGCATCGCTACCATGTAGTTAACTTTTCTCCCCATTACAGACTGGTTATTCCTCTAGTTGTGCATCGCTACCATGTAGTTAACTTTTCTCCCCATTACAGACTGGTTATTCCTCTAGTTGTGCATCGCTACCATGTAGTTAACTTTTCTCCCCATTACAGACTAGGTTATTCCTCTAGTTGTGCATCGCTACCATGTAGTTAACTTTTCTCCCCATTACAGACTGGTTATTCCTCTACAGTGCCGACCGCGGGAAACGTCACGAAAACCCCTAGGGCAAATGCGGGAAGCCCTTTCGTCCGGGCGTACTAGGTAATACGCGGGCGTTTGGACGCGTACAGACGAGGGAAGTCGCCCGCACTTTCACGCTCGTCTAAACACCCGCATTTGCCCGAGCGCTCCAGCGCGGAATTAATGATATGAAAATCAAACTCTCCCGTCAACCATCGGCTACACGAAGGAAATTAGCTGAAATCGATCCGCGAAAATCTTTTGAAAAGTATCAGTAATTTGCCGGATGTTTGCTTTTACGTTCGAAAAGCAAATGTCGAATGATCCCTTTGACGTTTGGAAATGAATAACAATAATACTCCGTACGATGATTAAATAAATGTCGGATGTTTGCTTTTACTTTCGGAAGTAAATAGCAATAACATTCATCTCCGGAAGATGCTAAAATAAATGTCGGATCTTTGCTTTGACGTTCGGAAATGAATAACAATAATATTCAACTCTGTACGATGATGAAAATAAATGCCGGATGTTTGCTTTTACGTTCAAAAGTAAATAACAATAACATTCAGCTCCGGAAGATGCTAAAATAAATGTCGAATGATCCCTGTGATGTTCGGAAATTAATAACACTAATATTCAACTCCGTATGATGATTAAACAGATGTCGGGTGTTTGCTTTTACTTTCGAAAGTAAATAGCAATAACATTTGGCTCCGGAAGATGCCCAGAAAATGGCAGATGATTGCTTTTTACGTTTGGAGGTAAATAGCAGTAACAGTCTGCTCCATATAATAAAATAAATGTCGGATATTTGCTATTACATTTCGAAATGAAGAACAGTAACATTCAGCTGCGTTTGATGGTAAAGTAAATGTCTGATGTCTGCCTTGACGTTCAAAATGAAAACACAGTAACATTCGCCTCCGTACGATGCTAAAATGATTGTTGGATGTTTGCTTTTAAATTTGGAAATGAATAACGGTAATGTTCTGCTCCGAACGATGCTAAAATAAATAACAGATTGTTGCTTTTACATTTGGAAATGATTAACGGTATCAATCGGCTCAGTTAGATGCTAAAATAAATAGCGGATGTTTGCTTTCACGTTTGGAAATGAAAAAGGATAACATTCAGCTCCGTAAGATGCTAAAATGAATGTCGGTTGTTTGCTTTAACATTTGAAAATGATTAACGGTAACATTCGGCTCCGTAATGTGTCAAAATACTAGTAAATGTTGGATGATTAATTCTTTTGCGATCAGAAATGAATAACGGTAACTTTAGCCTCTTTACAATGCTAAAACAAATGTCGGATAAATCAGATAATTTTGCTTAACATTCGACGTCGTGCGATACCAAGTTGATTGCATAAACCTTCGACACTTCGTTGCTGCTCAATTTTATTTGATCTCGACATTATGGACGCTATACCTATTTGATTTAATTGTCCTTATTTTATCAACCTTCGACATCAGCCGCTACTTTATAGTTTTCTCGATCACTAACGTCGGACGGTATGACCTAATCAACTTTGGACATTGGTCGCTTTTTAATAATTTCATCAACCTTACACATCGGTAGCTATTATTCCGATGTTCGTTATTCCGAAGGCTCTCTAGTCCGAAGATTCGTTATTCAGAAGGTATATTGTTCCGTTAATTTCATTTTCGGATTCATGAATCTTCAGAATAACGAACCTTCGGAATAACGCCACAAACGTTCGAATTAACGAACCTGTAGGTTTAGGGAATTTGTGTGTTTCGAATTTGACGACCCTTCGGAATTACGAACCTTCGGAATATTACGAACAGCACCCATCCGATTATCAACCTTCGACATCGATCGCTGCTTACTGATTTTATCAACCTTCGACGTCGACCGTAAATAACGTATTTGATTGACACTTTCGACGTCGATCGCTGCACATTAGATTGGCAAACCGTCGAAGTGTCGATCGCTGCCTATTTATTTACTGGTTCCCCGATTTCTGACTTAGTTACTGATTTAATCTTCCTTCAACATCGGTCGGTCATTATATTGTAAGTGGCCACTTATTGTCTCGAGCTTGATGTTTCCCAATGGCGTCCACGTCTACACACACACACATAAAAAGAAAGAAAAAGATCTGAGTCTTAAAGGTCTAACGAGGCGTGAAAGTCCTTTTGTGATGCTTTTAATTGTGTCATTCACAATAGTGTCACGGTCCCTAAGATGGATGAAAGAGGCGCAGATCTTAAGAAGCCACTTGAGTTGAAGTTTAACACCGTCTGTCTATTCTTAAAGTACACGATTTGTAGGGAAAAAAGAAAAAGACAAAGAGAGGGAGAAAACAAAGAAAACGTAGGAGAGAGAGAAGAGTATGGCGAAACCACCAGAGTGGCACTATGTAATCAACAAAGCTGCGTTTAACTTCACTCGAGTCCCCGAGAAGTGGTACTACACGTGCATGCATAATGTTTATCTTGGATACATGTACTGTAGGTACCCTTCTCTCCTTTCATGATAAATTGTTTATACGTATCACATAACTATGTCAATGCATGTTTACGTCGCAATTTGTCCAATCGGGGTTTTCCCTCTTTAAGGAGTGCTTGCTTTCCAAGAAAAAAAAAGAAGGATGAAATTAAAGATTATGAGCAAAACTGAATGCATTTAAGCAGCGGAATCGCGCTACATCAATAGCACTCCAAAATCTTCGAGTGATCCCGGAGGTCACTCCGAGTGAAAATGAACATTTTCACTCAAAATTCACTCCAATTTCACTCTAAATTGACTCCGTTTTAAATGTATCCACCCCTTCAAGTGTGAATGTTTTCATTTTTTTTTAGAGAGAGAGAGAGAGAGAGAGAGAGAGAGAGAGTAGGCCTACTGTGCATTGGAATACGAATCTCTGTTGTGCAGCGATATTATGATCGCTATAAAAACGATCAGTTCGATGAGCAAAGCACGTGCTTGCCCTGCCAGCAGTGAGTGCGCCATGTGGTTCCAACATACTCATCTTGTGTGCCCAGCGTGTTTTTATCACAGAACTTTTGTGTGTAGAGTTCTGTCGTTTTTACGTTATGGTCAATTCATGACGTGTGAGTGCTTCGACTTGACGCCTGTGAGATTGACAGGTGCCGTTTACGAGAATAAAAACTGTCAGTAGTGACTATCAATCCCCAAATCAGTTGCTATATAATAATCAGACTAATTACTTAAATGTAGAGTTACATGTAGTTACATGTATTTCGAATGACAATGCGCACATCCCCTTTATCATCACACTTTTGATACGGCGGACAGAAGGCCGTTAAATTTCATTGCTCTCAATGATTCGATACAATCATAGCTTTTAAAAGGTCCAATTAAACAAATTGGATATGAAATCACGGTTACAGCTCGTTATTCCGAGGGTTCGTTAGTAAGGTTCTTTAGTCCGAAGGTTTGTTAATCCGAAAATGAAATAAGGTTCGTTATTCCGAAGGTTCGTTAATCCGAAAATGAAACAAAGTTCGACTTACTTCGAAGGTTCGTTATATACGGACCCTATATCATTTCGGATCCTATATCATTTCGGATCAACGAATCTTCCAGATAACGAACCCTATGTCATTTTTGGATTAACGAACCTTCGAAATAACGCCGCAAATGTTCGAATTAACGAACCTTTTTTCGTTTTCGGATTACTACGAACCTCTATGGTTTAGGGAATTTATGTGTTTCGGACAAACGAACCTTCGGAATAACGAATCTTCGGAATAACGAACAGCACCCGAAATCACAACGTCTTTATCTTGTTAAGATATAAGACAAAAAAAGGTCCCTCAGTTCATGAACTTGCGATGTTTCTTTATTGCGTGTGTTTCTAGCTTGTATTTGGCACTCACGGAATGAATGCGCGTACAGTATATGGTAGGCTACATACTCGTGCCCTTGTTGTTGCTGAACATTTACCCTTCACAGTGATTGTGTGGCATGATCGTTGAGTATGTTCAGATGGTGTTAGTGCGTTGATTAAAATGTTACCACAATAGATGCACGTGTGCTATAACAACGATCTGAGGTCTTTGCTACGCGCTGCTTTCTTGTTTACAAACATTGAATCTTGGTGAACTTAATTCACTATCGTCCCCATGCTAACATGCAAAAGAAGAAAACGCTTTTGTTCTTGTTTATGTGTACCATGCAGTGAACAGAAGGTAGACCTGTAAACTGTGCCGCTAGGCCCTAGCTGTAGTTTGCACTTTGACGGATTGTCACTGCTCGTCTACTATTCGAAGCGAGATGAAAATCAAACTAGAGATCTCGTGCTGTATACTTTCTCGTACTGTGTACTATATACCATATTTAAAATGCAATTTGTGGTAGTACTTGTCAACGCTGTGTTTTTGGCTCAAACTTTTCTCTCTCAAACTTACTTGGTTACGCAGGGGCGGATCCAGGGAGGACCGCAACCGGCGCCCGCCCCCCCCCCTTTATTTATTTATATATATTTTTTTTTGTGTTGAAACAAAAGAAATGTAAAAAAAAAAAAAAAAAATGGGGGAGGGGTGCGTGCGCCCCCCTTTAATTTTGTAAACGCGCCCCCACTTTACGGAATTCCTGGATCCGCCCCTGTTACGGGATAATACCTATCAGAATCTTCATGTAGTATTTCTTGTGATTTTGGTGCAAGCTGCATGGCAGTATTGATTTTGAGACACTTCTATGGTCCGTCAGCACCTGATTCTCTTTATGTGACGATGTGCACGTGAAAAGCATTCAAACTTTCCCATGTGTTTGCTCTTGCATTAAAGGCGTATTAATTCACCACGTACATGAAACAAAACCCCCATAGTTCTGAAATGTGAGTTATAGGGATAGAAACAACCGCTGGAAAAAAAAAAAAATTGAATCCGTATGATCGAAAATACAGTACACTATGTGAATGGTTACAGTTCGCTATTCCGAAGGTTCGTTAATCCGAAAATATGAGGTTTGTAACTTGTTATTCCAAAGGTTCATTTATCAAAAAATGAAATAAGGTTCGTTTAATATGCCGAAGGTTCGTTAATCCGAAAATGAAACAAAGGTCCTAATTCCGAAGGTTCTTTACAATCTATAAGAGAAATACTGATATCTCCTTATATTCTAGGCTTTATTACACAAAATTATGTAGGATGCTTTGCACAACGGACCTATTATGCATCACATGTGATATCTAAAACATCTTTTAAATCACTGCTCCCAAAGGTAAACATATGACCTTTGTGTATCTACTCGTTTGTGTGTATGTGTGTGCGTGTGTGTGTGTGTGGGGGGGGGGATAGTTTCCTCCTTCTTCTTTTTTGTTAGAGTTTATCTTAGTTGATCTTGATACAGTGTACCTCTTTCGGTGCGCCCTTTCTCTTGTTATGTCACTTCATCTGTTTCTACATTTTGAAGCAAAGTAATTTGTTCAAGCATTGTGTATGTCCTCGTAACCGTAATGTGTCATTTTGCTGCGATGAGTTGGTTCTAGAAGGCCCTATTATCGCTGTGAGATGTAATTTTTGTAATAACGTGTTGAGAATAACAGATTTTTGTTTCTGAACGAAAGGAAAATGACGGAATTGTTTTGATAACCAATGTGGATGACGTGTTGAGAATTCTGATTCCTGTTTCTGAACGAAAGGAAAATGACGGAATTATTATTTTGATAACCAATGTGGATGACTACCTTCTATAAGTGATTTTGGTGTGAAAAGAGAGTTTGCTCAAAGAAACGCTTCTCATGAATGGTCAACGAAACAAAATACATCATACAATGCAACGTGACTCGCGTGCATTTAGCAAACGAAATGTCTAGACCTTTAAGTTCAAGTAAAATGCATAAAACACAGAATAAGAAAGCAGACAAACTAACAAATATGGAATTAATGACCGCAGACGTAACGTAGGAAAACCTGACACCTATGCTGGAAGAAATTCCCACAAAAGCAGAGCGCAAGATAAAAGAATACATGTGCGTAGTCCATACAGGTCGTGATGCGCTCGGTCGAAATGCGTATGTCGCAGTAAACGAAATTTTTGGCATGTCTACACATGTATATATAAATACTTGAATTCTACATACATTGTATAGTTTTATCCTTACAATAATATATAAAACAACCCCTTTCCGCATCCCTAGAAGTCATAAAAGAAAAAAAAAAGAAAATCGCCCTTAAAGTTCAGATTATGTTCAAGCTCACAACCCGTTCCCCCCCCACCCCCCCCCCCCCCATGATGCAACAGTCCTGCTTAGCGACGGCGTTAACGCTTCATCGCACACACATAAATGGCGACAGCTTGGGTGTGTGAGAAAATTCATTCTTAAATGGATGCACCCCCATGGCACTCAGGATTATCACTGACCCTCATATGCCTTTTGTCTATCCACCCTCCTGCTTTAATCCCCCTCCCTTCACCTGTTGGCCTCCTTGCCCATGACCTCCCATCCTCTCCTTTTGTTTTCTTTGTTCCGTGTCCCTAGCCTGTCCCTGACTGTTCGTGTTGTGTGAACTTCTTTATAATGTGATTGCTTTCCCTGCCTGATTATCATTTTGCCTCTGACGAAGATTCTTCTGGAATCAAAAGCTCAGGCCCCTTTAGAGTATAGACTCCATTTTACTCCTTTGGCACGCCACTGATATTCGATAAGCAGTTTTCAGCATTTTTGTGTTTGTTTGTTTTTGTTTTTGTTTTGTTTTGTTTTGTTTTGTTTTGTTTTTGCTACAGATAATTAGGCAATCACAAGACAGATATAATTCGATTCTAACCAATACCAAAATACGGTTGCCTGAATGTAAACTTTGGTGTGTTTGTGTTGTGTGTCGGCTGCAGTGTAGTTTGAAACAACAGAAACAGAAAAAAGAAAGAGGCACGCAATGTGTGCTATAATATACGAAAAGCCTCATTTACCGAGAAAGTTGATCGCTTCCATTCTCCTCCCATGTTGTTGTCAATGGAAGCTAAAGAGAATGCTTTTAGCAAGTATACCAGTACCTAAAGAGGACCTGAGGAACCCGTTGTTTTGAATGCTGTGCTCGGTACGAGTTCAAAACGCAGTCGAAGTTATCAGAATGCCATTATAATAGAACTGATAGCTCTATAGAAAACTTGTTTAGGTCAGTAAAGGTTGCCGTAATGCAATCTTTGTGGAGTTGACTCATTACATTTGAGCATTTTGAAAAACGTGTAGAGTACTTTCGTTTTGCATATAAATGTTAAGAAATAGTTTGAACTATGAAAATAAAAAAGTATGGTTACTTCAACGATGTTGAATAGTTCGATTAGCCGTGATGCATAAAGTGAATTCATGAATTCATCTGACTAATCCTTACCGATTGATGATCACTTCTATAAGCCAACAGTTAAGCTGAACTGCTTTGGAGTGATAAGACAGGTAAACGATGAAAACTTGGTACATGTTGTATGCTATTATAATTATTATAAAATCCTGTAGCCAGAACTGATTTTACGATCATCTTTAACCTTTCAGAAAGTTCCAGTTTTCAACTTAAATAGTAGCGATAGCTTGTAAGAGTAAATTAGCATCCCTCTGACTATTTTTGGTCAATATGCATACTCTTAACCCTATTCTAACTGGGGGGGGGGGGGGGGGGGTCAAATGGGTCAAATTGACCCCCCCCCCCCACGTTTCGCGTCACGATTCTGCAACGCGCAAAGATTTTGCCGCGTCGTTTCACAACTTTTTTTCATTGAAGTCTTCCGCATATTTTGAGACCAAATTTGCGACGTCTGAGTACACCGTTCTGAAGTTACGTAATGTTATGCAAATGCATGTCAACCGGAAAACAGCTCAAATTCATGATATCGTGTGCAAATTGAATGTAAATTGTGTTTTTGGGGTTAAATTGATATAAATTATAGTATTTCATCTTTGAACCATTGAAATTAATCAATTCTATATAGTGCAGATAAGCCTGAAAAAGTGCCTGCAACAAATTTTGAAAAACAACAGAAAACACAAGGTCGAACAATCAATAAAATACATAAGAAATTAACAAAACAATAAAAAACAAAAGAAATTGGTTTTGACTGTGCTTTATTTTTAAATGAAAATTGGTTTATATGTCTTGAGGAATTTTGACACAAAAATTTAGCAATACTTCAGTCTTTTTTAATGGAGTTATAGGTGAAAATATGATTTCATGCACAACTTTGCATGATCAATTTATTAAGAATAGAAAGGCAATATTTTTCTATTGTATGACCATGTAATCTTGTAGTTGACATCCAGCTCTATCTTCAGGAAAAATTTCGCAGCGATCGCGCGATCGGTGGCCGAGATCTGAAGGGGGGGGGGGGGTCACCCCCAGTAAAAACTCCTCCCAGTTAGAATAGGGTTAAGCCAGCTGGACAGAGCGATCAATGGGCGCGATTATCACCACGCGTGGTTAACCTAAACAATGCTCGGCCGGCTTGTTCGGTTTCAGTGTTGTTTTTTGTTTCTATTTCCCCCTTTTAAAAACGAAGGTTCCTTAGTCCAGCCATTGTTTTCGCTTCCTGCTCAAGACATTGAACTGTTCAGCAAAGCTGAAGTTTAGATCACTAAACGGCGACATGAACTCATGATGATAATAGGACTTAGATCACAGCCGAAAGTGCGCTCCTTCATTACTCTAGAATGAGAAAGAATACCCTGTCTGTGTTCAAAGTTTGGTTACGGACGATGAGAAAAAAAAAGGTTTGAATCATGAATTGTCGGATGACGTCGGCAGATTGATGATATAAATATTAGCGTATCATGGGAAAGATTAAGTAATGATGAGCCCAATGATATCGCAGGGCTCCAAACTAATTTTTATTTTTGACCATCAAAATCATTGATTTCTATTTTTTTTTTTTTTTTTGGTGGCCAAAAAAATCAAGAAAAACATAGGAAAAACTAAATCGGTCCTACTAAAAACAATTATTAAGCATTAGTGGCGTGACAGGTACCCATGTCTAAAATAAATGAATACAGAAGTAGATCATCTTATCACCATTATTCTGAATTCTAAGATTTAGCAAATAGGCTTATAGATAATTATAAAAGTTGATGCCTATGCTATTAGGTGGTCATAGCTTACTTTTGGGATGAGAAAGTGGGAGCATTTCCAGATTTTTTGTTTTAGCATTGTAAAGAGCCGAAAGTTACCGCTATTCATTTCTGATTGTAAAAGCAATCATCCAACATTTACTATAGTATGCTAGAACCGAAGTTACGGAGCCGAATATTACCGTTAATCATTTTCAAATACACTGTATAAAAGCAAACAACCGACATTCAATTTAGCATCTTATGGAGCTGAATGTTACCCTTATTGATTTCCGAATGTGAAGCAAACATCCTCTATTTATCTAAGCATCATACTGAGCCTATATACCATTAATCATTTTCAAATGTGAAAGCAATAATCTGTTATTTATGTTTAATAGCATTGTACCAGAGCTGCCAACCGTTCCGAAAAATTCGTATACGAAAAATCGAAGGGAATACGACAATATGAAAACGTCCTTAGAAAGTACGAATTCACAGTGGGGAAAAATAATGGGTAAAAATAAAGCAAACGCACGTCGCATGTGCCATGTTATCTGAATTCAGCTGGGATATCGATGCAACGCGTACGCACCGTATGTGGAAAGCGCTGAATAGAAAAATGTGCGCACACGCATATCGCTGCTTGCGTACTGTGTACACCGAACAGAACTTCGCGCGCGTGAATCCCTGTCGCCTACGGACCCTGGATGTTTACATGGATCGCCGTGTTATCCCAATGTGTGGCCGGCCGGCTGGGGAGTGTCTACACACTGTAGCCAGCTGCCACTACAGTACCGTATGAGGCGGGGTGAAAGCGTCCCGTTGTGCAATGTCTGCTTCTTTTTCTCTTCTTTTCATCCTCTTGTCCCTTGCCTCCCAAGTACGAAATGATTTTTAGAGTGTTGTGTGTGTTTTTTTTTTGATAACGCTATTGCATCATTTTCTGCGAGGAAGTTGTAGAGGTGAGTTTCTGTTCGTGTATCGATGACTGATGTGCACTGCCCTCTGCAGTATATGTGCAGGTGAAAAGCGTTCGAACTTTCTTTCCAGAGTATCGTGGAAACTCGATTATTTCTAGGCCTATTAAAGGAGATCTCAAATAACAGAATACTTATAACAAACTATTTTCCCGTCAAAATGGATCAATTTCCTTTGTTTTGTATGTTTATTGACTTGATCCCATAGGATCTCGTCGCAATACCGAGTTTTATATGTGTGTTTATTTTCGCGTAGCTTTCGGTGCTGCAAAACTTTTGCTAGGGCCTAAGCTTACTACTAAACTTCGTTTTATTTCCGTCGTTTCTCACACCTCGTTTAGTACGATTTCTTACATTTTATATCACTTTATCTGTTCCCTTTATACTTTGAAGTATTTAAACGTAATTCTCTTAGTGTCTCGCACTGTTATTTTCGTAACGGCGATTTCTCCGCTTCGCTGCAATCGAAGCGACGGAGTTTGATCCCAGCCGCTTCGATGTGCTATTTGTTGTCTTTTCTAAATGTTTGTGTTGTTGGGAGGTGTTGATACTTTGTATTTATTATTGAGTTTCCTAGGTATTTATCTCGAGGGATTATGCGTGTTTCTTAATGTTGATCATAGGAAAAGGCTAAAATGATCTTGAGTGATGTCTGATAGTGATGATAACTATGCTGGTGACTGGTGTAAAAAGACGGCTTCCTGTGAATGCTTAGCGTACGTGACGTTTGTTTTATTTCCCTTTCCCTCTAGTCTTCTTTCCCCCTTACTCTTCTTTCCCCTCTCAAGAATGATTTAAAAAAAAAAGAAATTACGTACACCTCACAACAAAACGAACCATGTGCTATAGCAACTTTCGTAAAGTTAAATCTAAATGTTCAATATCAGCAAAGAATAAGGCGAAAACACGAATGACAATAAATAAAAGCGAAGAGATTGTGTATGCAGTCTCTTCGGCTCGAAGAAACTTGACACCCCACCCCTCTCCCTTGTGGAAATTTCCACAAAAGCAGGTGCCACACCCAGGTGCGTGCCAGACGAAAGAATGCGCGCATTGGAATAAACAGCGTGTAAGTATCCTGGAAATATCGATGGAAGAACCAGCTCATTAGTTGAATTAAAGGAATAATTCCAAAGATATCATGACTCTATGTCTATAGCCGTTCTTTTGGCGCATAGTAGGGAACATCGAGGAGTCGATTATAGTGTACTTGATCGAATATCTAATGTTCCCTGAACAATAACAAAAGGATTGATTATTTAGTCAATTAAAAATGCAATCACAGAAATACATGAAAGGTCTCGTATGCCCAGACAAATTCACTACGAGAAGGTCCAATGAGATGCAGTCATCACCTGGTTAGAAAGCAAAATACAACGTGTAATGACAATTAATTTCAGTTCACGCGCATCAAAACTGCTTATTACTTTTCAAAGTTTTGGCTATCAACATTCGTTCGTGGGTGTATTTTGTTTGTTTGTTTGTTTGTTTTGTGTGTTTTTCCCTCGTGAAAGACGTAATGATTTCTTCATATCGAACGTAAATTGCATGTTTACCGTAAACAAGCCATTCAGCTCAGCTCAGCTATGGCGCATTCGATCCATCGAACTTGCAGTAACCTCTTATAGGCAGGAGCACATGGCGCATTCATTTAAACTTGAAAATGAAGCCACGTGTTTGCACCACATCGGCGCTTCCACACACAGCGCGGCATTTTGCGATCATCGTTATAGCAGACTTTCCGATTCCAGTCAGGGGAAAAGGAATTGGAATACTTCGAAAAATACTGATGTTTAAAATCCAATAAAATGAAAAAAGCCTGAAAACAACGCATGATTATGTTTTGATAGTACATAATTGGAAACACAGAACAGAGTTTTGCATCCGCTCACACAGAAGCTCTCTTGAGAAGATCAAGCATTCCCCGTCCCCTGCTAGAAAATGGAAGCTTCCATAATCAGCCCAGAAAGATTTTGGAGGTACAAACTTGCACTTGTACACATTGCGAGAAAGCAATCAATCAACGCTGAACATTGCGTAGTTTAGAATCTTTATCGTGCTGGTGACCAGCTGGATGCTTCGGCATGTGTCATAACGTTATGTTTAGAGCCTGTAGGCCTCATAGCAAAAAGAGGGAGATTGAAAAAAAATACGAATTCTGGTGGAAAATACGAATTTTGGAGCTGCTGAGTACTAATTTGTGCTTCGAAAGGTTGGCAGCTCTGTCGTATACGGAGCAGAATTTAACAGTTAGTCATTTCCAAATATAAAAGCAAACATCCGACATCTATTTTATCATCGTACGGAGCCGAATGTCACTGTTGTCCACTTGCGAAAGTGAAATGAGTCATCTGACAATTATTTCATCATATCGTACGGGGCCGAATTTTGAACGTCAAGGCAGACATCAGACAGTTTTTTTTTGTGTGTGTGTGGTTTGTTTTGTTTTGTTTTTGTTTTGTTTTTTACCATCAAACGCAGCCGAATGTTACTATTCATTTCGAAATGTAATACACATGTAGCAAATATCCGACATCTATTTTAGCATAGTACGGAACAGAATGTAACTGCTATTCACTTCCAAACGTAAAAGCAATCAGGTGACATTAATCATTTTGGCATCTTCCGGAGTCGAATGTTATTGCTATTTATTTGCGAAAGTACATAGCAATATAAATTATAAGCAAGCATCCGACATTTATTTAAACATCGTACGGAGTTGAATATTATTATCATTCATTTCCGAAAGTCGAAGGGAGCTGATTGTTATTGTTATATTTCGAACGTAAAACCGAATATCAGACATTTATTTTATCATCGTATATACGGAGTTATTTTGGTTATTCATTTCCGAACGTCACAACAAACATGCGTTATTTATTTTAGCATCTTCCGGAGCTGAATGTTATTGCTATTTACTCTTGAACATAAAAGCAAACATCAGACATTTATGTTATCATATACACGGAGTTGAATATTATTGTGTTCATTTCCGAACCATCGAACGCAGCTGAATGTATACTGTTATTCATTTCGAAATTTAAAAGCGAACATCCGACAGTTATTTTAGCATCGTATGGAGCAGAACATTACTGCTATTCACTTCCGAACGCAAAATCGTATATACGGAGTTGAATATTTTTGTTATTAATTTCCGAACGTCACAGCAAACATTCGACATTTATTTTAGCATCTTCCGGAGCTGAATGTTATTGCCATTTACTCTTGAACATAAAGGCAAACATCAGACATTTATGTTATCATCGTATACACGGAGTTGAATATTGTGTTCATTTCCGAACCATCGAACGCAGGTGAATGTTACTGTTATTCATTTCGAAATTTAAAAGCGAACATCCGACAGTTATTTTAGCATCGTATGGAGCAGAATATTACTGCTATTCACTTCCGAACGTAAAAGCAATCATCTGACATCTATTTTGTCATCTTCCGGAGCCGAATGCTATTGCTATTTACTTTCGAAAGTACAGGCAATCATCCGTCATTCATTTTATTATCGTAAGAAGTTGAATATTTTTGTTATTTATTTCCGAACGTCAAAGGGATCATTCGACATTTACTTTAGCATCTTCGGGAGCTGAATGTTATTGCTATTTACTTCCGAACGTAAAAGCAAACATCAGATATACATTGTATATTTTATAAACGTATACGGAGTTGAATGTCATTGTTATTCATTTCCGAACATCAAAGCAATCATTGAACATTAATTTTACCACCGAACGCACCTGAATGTTACTGTTATTCATTTCGAAATCTAAAAGCAAACATCCAACAGTTATTTTAGCATCGTATGGAGCAGAATATTACTGCTATTCACTTCTGAACGTAAAAGCAATCATCTGACATTTATGTTAGCATTTTCCGAAGCCGAATGTTATTGCTATTTATTTTCGAAAGTAAAAGCAAATATCCGTCTTTTATTTTATCATCGTACGGAGTTGAATATTTTTGTTATTTATTTCCGAACGTCAAAGGGATCATTCGACATATAGCCTACTCAAGCATCTTCCGGAGCTGAATGTTATTGCTATTTACTTTCGAACGTAAGAGCAAACATCCGGCATTTATCTTATCGTCTTACGGAGTTGAATATTATCATTCACTTCCGAACGCCAAAGCAAATATTCGGTATTTATTCCAGTATCATACGGAGTCAAATGTCACCGTGATTCATTTCTAAAATCAAAAGTAAACATGCAACATTCATTTTTGCGTCTTACGGAGCCGACTGTTACCGCTGTTCATTTTCAAAAGTAAAGGCAAACATCCGACTTTTTTTGTAGCCCGATTGGGCCACCGAATTTTCAGCAATGAAATTTTGGTGGCGCAGGTCGTTAAAAGTCGTGAATAGCGAGATGATCGTAACCGATGTCGATATGTTCTAATAATTAATGATACTTGAGTGATGAACGCATGTGCACAACTTCCGCAGGTGTACTTCTTTAGAAAGTAGCGAACAATCAAGGCAGTGGAAATCAGAGTGTGATTAAATCGTAAAGAAGCCCCTGAAATCGGAATTTGATGAAAATGGGCAAAGTCGGAACTCCATGAAATGTATTTTGATTGAGCGGTCAAAATAAAGCTTAACGGGAATGTGCCTTTGAATACCCTCGTCCACCCTCGTCCACCCTCGTCCAACCCGCGTCAATCGAGACGCAAATTCCCGAGGATGGATTATCCGTGCGGGCGGATGGACTCGTCCACTGAACGCGTATACCCGCGGGTACCCGCGGGGATACGCGTCAGTGGCCTCGTCCAGATCTCGGAAAAGTGTGACGTTTCCCGCGGTCGGCACCGTAGTTGTGCATCGCTACCATGTAGTTAACTTTTCTCCCCATTACAGTTGCACATCTTTAACCCAAGAATACCATGCACATCCCTAGCATGTATTATAATTTATACCCCTCTTCAGTTTTATATAGCCCTTTATACAGCTTATTGTGTTGCCAAAGTCGTGGTGTCCATGTTTATTCAAATTAATGATATGTCCAAACCAAGTGTGTATGCCCATTACTTTTAGAAACGCAACTACTTAAACACTGAATGATTGTTGTTCATTTACATTGATCTTGAGCAATCTGTCAAGCAGTTGCGATAAAGTGTTCATGCATGTTTATTTTCATTTTCTCTGTCTGTCCCTACCTATCTATCTATTTACTATGATCTCTCTGTTTCTCATGCACAGGATTCTGACATAGAGTACATCCCTTGTAGTGGTCTGACAGGAGAGAATCTGACAGAGAAAGCCAAGGAACCCAACCTCACTTCCTGGTACTCTGGAACATGTCTCTTGGAACATATAGGTGAGAGGGACGGGGGATTCAGCTTAAAGGGATGGTACAGTATTGGTGGAGATGAGAATTGGGCTTTTAACTTTTTGCGAGATACCAAGAAAACACTCATGAAATAGAACAGAGCATACCATTCTAAGAGGAATTCAAAGTTTATTTGATGAAAATCGGGTTTGGAAGACTGAAATATCCAAAAACAAAGTAAAACAAAGTGATCATACAAAAATGTGGATCCCACACTTTTTAGAATCGCTCTGTTTTGGATATCCCAGCCATTTCAAAACCAATTTTCATCAAATAAAAGTTGAATTCCTCATGGAATTACATGCTCTTTCATAAGAGGTGTCTCATTATCTCACCAAAAATGTTAGAAACCTTAAATTAGGTCTCAAACAAAACTATACAATCCCTTTAATCCTTTCTGAGCCAGGGACTGTGGACTGTGTATTCACAATGCTGTGGGGTTTCGTGTGTGAATCAGCACTCAAAAGTACAGAAAGGGTTAAAGGACAAGTTCACCTTCATAAACATAAGGATTGAGAGAATGCAACAATATTAGTAGAACACATCAGTGAAAGTTTGAGGAAAATTGGACAATCGATGCAAAAGTTATGAATTTTTAAAATTTTTGTGTTGGAACCGCTGGATGAGGAGACTACTTCAGCTTGTGAGGCATATGCGTACAACAGTATAAAGAAAATGTAAAGAAAATTCAACATATTTTCACTTTTTTCGCATAATAAAAGAGCACTTGACTTGCCTCTTTCTAAAGGCAGGGGGAATAATATTACCCATAACATTTGTCGGTAACGAGTTGGGGGAATGTGTACTTTTTTCAAAAGATGAGATTTTGTGAAATTCTCTTTATATTTTCCTTATAGTGTTGTACGCATGTGACATTTAAGTTATTCACACACTGCAGTAGTCTTCTCATCCAGAGGTTACTGTACAAAAACTTCAGAAATTCATAACTTTCGAACGGATTGTCCGATTTTCCTCAAACTTTCAATGATGTGTTCTACTAATATTGCTACATTCTCTCAATCCTTATGTTTATGAAGGTGAACTTGTCCTTTAAGATGCCGAGAAACATTGGGTTCAGAAAGTGCAAGAATCCCAAACTAGCTGTAGCATTTGGAATGTGCATAAGCTTGTTGCACACTAATGTTTATGAAGGTGAACTTGTCCTTTAAGATGCTGCGAAACATTGGGTTCAGAAAGTGCAACAATCCCAAACTAGCTGTAGCATTTGGAATGTGCATAAGCTTGTTCCACAGTGTGCAGTGATGAACTGTGAATTAATTTGAAATACAGATAAGCACTTTGTGAATCAGTTGGCAGTCTGACTTGTTACATTACATAAGACTATTTTGACTCATATAGGGTGGAATCTTTTTGCTAGTAGGGTCGATGTTTCTATTGAGGTGAATTGATATAAAGCAGCCAGGCTAAGCAGTCAAGAGCACTGTGCTTGTTATTTGAAACATTGTGCTCATATGTAGACTTGCTGTATTTTTTCAATTCTTTGAAGGGAGTGGGCAAGAAACATATGGTTTGCTTTATGAATGGGGTAACTGTTATGAAGTCATTAATATTGCTTTCATGCAACGTGAACAGAAAATAGAAAACTGAGAGGTAGGAAGGAGGTTGTCTGTCATTATAACTCTCTGCACATGTTTAGTTTGAAATTACTCCAAGTTCAACCTCCACTTCCTGTTCATCCTTCTTTGAGGATACTGTCCAACACCTGAATGCAGAGGCCAGATGGACAGGGGATATGTTGATGGCACAAAGACAAAAGTTAGAAGTTACTTACTTTGCTCTTGAATGCTGTGGAGAACTGACCTGTGCACATTACTTTGTCCCCCCCCCAAAAAAAAAAAAAAAAATAAAAAAAATAAAAATAAAAATAAAAATAAATAAATTAAAAAATGATAATAATAGATAGATAAATAAATAAATAAATAAATAAATAAATAAATAAATAAATAAGTAAATGAATAAATAAATAAATAAAAAGAATACTAGACCATTGTTTCATACAGCTGTGGGTTCTGTCTCACACACTACAAGACAGAAGCAGGAAAATAGAGGGACAATGAGAAAGAGAGAGTCGGAGGAGTATATGCAATATGTGACCCGCTACAGTGTACAACAAAAGGATCCAAAAGTCGGGGAAGGACAGTAATTTCTCAAAATGGCAGGACATTATTCCCTTACTGTTTACTTTAATTTCATACATAGCACAACTCATAAAAGTACTCGGTTGCGGAAATATCGATGATATTATTAGCGTATTTCAAGTAGGAGGAAATCAGAGTTTCGAGAAAAACGCCTTCAAAGTTTTTCTTCCGAGGCTATCATAATCAAGTGGAGGAGAGACGGTTTTCACCGCTTGACAATAGAAGGCGTGCTCCTAGCGACCTCCGCGATGTTCATTCAAGCCTAGCGCCAGCGGTCTACGCACGACCAATCAGTAATCAGGATACCACGCACTGACCAATATGATCACTCCCTCGTTGCTAGGGGAGGAGTCTAGCTGGGGCGCTAAATCCAAATCTTTGGACACGTTTCTGTTACGTTGAAAGTCGGAAAATCATGGCCCAGAAAAACGCTGATTTCTTCCCTTTCCTTTGATCATTTATCTTCGAAATTTTGGCACATGGTAGACAAAACATTAGACTACAAAATTGTGCCAAAAACTGAAATCTGATTGTTTTGACCAATTTTGATGATGTGACTTCAAACTCGATTTTCTCGGCTCAGCCGTCAGCGACTTTAGGATCCTTTTGTTGTAGCGGGTCACATATTATATGTGCTTTGTTTGTTTTGTTATGCCTCCGCTACGAAGTGGCCGGAGGCATTATGTTTTCGGGTCGTCCGTCCGTCCGTCCGTCCGTACGTCCGTCCGTCCGTCCGTACGTCCGTCCGTCCCGTTTTGTTTTTGTCGATATCTCAAGAACCGTATGGTGGTTTTACATCAAACTTGGTATGAGGGTATATCCTTGGGGGATAATACTTTGTGTGAATTTTAGGGTCACAGGGTCAAAGGTCAAAGGTCACAGGTTATTTTGTGGAAAAAAAATTGAAATTTCATGTTTTTCTCCATATCTCGCAAATGGTTCAAGGTATCTTCATGGAACTTAGTATATATGCTTGTACCGACGGGCAGTGATTATCTAGGGAAGTTGGGGGTCATGGGTCAAAGGTCAAGGGGGTCAAAGGTCAAGGTCAACTCCTCAAAATAGCACTACTTTCTTTAAAATGCAATATGCCTGAAGGGTTGTTTTTTTTAAACTTGATGTATGGCATGTATTACCCAATATATATTTTTGGGGAATTGCCAAAAGGTCAAAGGTCAAAAGGTAAAAGGTCAAGTGAAAGTGCTAAATTGCACTTTTTCCTCCATATCTCGAAAGTAACTCAAGGTATCATCATGAAACTTACATATTTATGCATGTTCTACCTTACAGTGATTCTCTATGGAACTGTGAGGTCAAAGGTCAAATGAAAGGTTTAGATAATGCTATTTTCCCATTTGATACTGAAATTATACTTTTTCTCAATACCTTGAAAATTACTCAATGCATAAACTTATAAAAGGGTCAAAAATCAAGTAAAAATCATCAGTTCCCCAAATACCTGCTCTCTGACATTTTAATCATTCATCCAATTGAACCTAGTTCTAGGAAAGTGAACATTCAGCACATTTGTGTCAAACCTGTCATTTCAATATTTTGCCAATTGTGTGAAACTGTCATCACACATTGTCAAGACATTGTCAAGACATTGTACTATACTATATTAGGAGAACCATGCATTATGGCGGAGGCATATCAGTCGCCGTAGCGATATATCTAGTTATCTATATATTGTCTATCTAATCCCATTTTGGTCACTTACAGATAAACTCAAGCCTCCAAAGAGATCCATAGATCGGTCGTTGAGGTTGTGTGTGTCAGATGTCTTTAAAGGTGAGTTATTTAGTATACGTTCTAGCTAAGTGGAATCAATTGGTTCATCTGCAAATTTTGTCAAAAGATCACTCCTAAATTCAAATGCTGCTGTTCGTCATGGTGGTGTTACTGAAGTAGCCCTGGTAACCATGGAAGTTAATTGACATGTCCCAGGAAGCATTTTTAATGGCAATTATATGCTTTTGTTGCTATCTTGAAGCCAGGTTCTTTCTGGGAATAGCATTGCATAATTTGGTCTAAATTTGTAACGGAGAATATATTGGTGTATTGTAGTAATAAACAAGAGTGCAACAACAGCAGAACCTTTTACTTTTTGTGGCCACAGTATCAAAGCACAAATTGATGAGTTATTGCTATATTTTTTAGTAGCCCACCGCTTTTGGGAACCTAGTGGGTTGTGTTGAAAGTCTTTGAAAGAATTTTGTAGGGATTTTGGTCCAGGGGCCTGTTTCCCCTGTCTCTTTTTCAACTGACCTTAGTACGATTTAGAGATCAGTAAGTCCTCAGAAGTTAGGAACTGTTTCACTTAGCCATTTTGGAGCTGTATCTTGTGCCCACTTGCCACATTCTAGAATGCATATTGAATGTCTATGTATCCTTCCCAACTGGATCTGATCTGAATGTGTCCCAACTTTGGGTACATTGTCAGGCTTGATATACAGTAATTCCCATGTTAGTGAGACAGGGCCCAGATATTTGTGTGACCACGTTGACTGTCTTGTTCAGGTATGGGATCAGGAGTGAGCGTGTCAGGGAAGGTGGAGACGGGATACCTTCAGACTGGGGAGAAGATCATCGTGATGCCAGCAGGAGAGAATGGCCTGATAAAGGGTGAGTGGTCTGAGTGTCTGGACACTTGATGGAATAAAATGTTTTTGTCATCATAGAGCTTCAGAGATGAATTTAGTGAAGTCAATAAAGGGAAGAAACATGTTTTTTTTTTCCCTCTTTCACTCTCCTATCCACCAAAATACACAAGCCTGTACATTTATTGTAAATCCCGGCTTAATGAGGGTTTCTTTCTTTGTTAAATTTTGGTTTCGGGGGAGGGGGGGGGGGCACTTTTTATAGAACACAAATGAGGAATACCGTACAAAATTCTGGCTCACAAGACATTTTGTGACATGGTGTACTAATATGATTTGTAAGATTTTGCGAAGGTTTTTTTTTTATTATCTTCTTTGGCCATCAGTGATTTCCTAATTGCTCTTAAAACTGAAGATTAAATTTCTAAAACTTTATGAACTGTGTTGTCAAAACAAAAAAAAAAAATGCCAGAAGAATGTTGATTTTTGCAACACTGAACTGTCTTGCACTTTTGCGTAATCCTGAGCTTCACACTGTAGTTTCCTGATATCCTTGTGGAAAGTGGATACTATCATGGCAGCATATTATCATGGAATGGCGTTTCTCCTGTGCTGTGCTGTTTTCAGGTATTTCAGTCCATGATGAAGATGCGAGGTGGGCATGTGCTGGCGACCACACAACAATCGTTGTAACGGGTGTGGACCAAATGAACCTCACGTGAGTGCCTCTTGTCCATACATCCTGTCTCTCAGTATCAAAGTATGACGTTATAGCCATTCATTGCCATGGAAACTGATTCTGAACAACCTCACCTGACCTGTGTGTTTTCTGTATAAGCCATTATTTGTGCAAGGGTTTAATTTTGACGAATTTCGCAAATCACCGTTGGATCGCGAATTTAACAACGTGCGAAAATGTCTCCATGCGCTAGGGTAATAGTGCATTTACGTAGTTTCTGCATCAATTCGCATAAACGTCTATGATCTCCTCATTCACGAAAATATCTGTACACGAAAATAACAGCGTAAACAGAATGCACGCACCTTGTTCCAACCAAAGCTATAACACAGATGTGACATCATCACTTCAGTACACTATTCCACTCACTTGCAAATGATCATTCACCTTGGTCAACTTGATCATGTTCATTAGTGCTGCTTGATTGCACAAAATAGATGAATGCAAAAAAAAAAAAGAAAAAGATATTACTCAAAAGCATGCAGTAAAATAGAACCTCACACACATGTGCACATGCACCATACATGTATACAGACTTGCACAATGATTTCCAAGTGAGGTCCAAATGTTTAGTTTTCACTATCAAATGCCTCATGCAGAATTGGAAGTGTCATCTGCAACTACCAAGACCCGATCAAGGCAACGACCCGTTTCCAGGCCAGGGTCGTCATCTTCAATATCGAGGTCCCACTTACAAAGGGCTTTCCAGTGAGTATAAATTGTGACAAAATAAGTGTACTTTTTAGTCGCCCTCATTTTGTCACTAACTTGTTTTGTGGGTATATTGTTTTGGTGCTTACCTTTTGTGTATGTTTCTATGGAATTATGCAATGTTTGAAACTGTGGTAAATGTCAAATACATTGTATGTAGCTCAAGTTTGGGGAGGATATACTTCAATGAAATAGAAGAATAGGCTCCTTTTTCAGATATTGATACAAAAGGGTACGTTGACAGCTAATTTGTTTTTTTCTGTAACACAATGTATTGAACTTTATTTGGAATCAAGCTGGTCCTAGTTGTCTTTCTGGTAGACTATTTGCTGAAGATGAAACCCCACATATTATGCTCTTGGTGCCAGTGACCGTTTTGTTTCCTGCCAGGTACTAGTTCACTACCAGTCGGTCAGCGAAACGGCGATCATCAAGAGATTGCTGAGCGTCCTCCACAAAAGCACGGGAGAAGTGATCCAGAAGAAGCCAAAGTGAGTCCCATTTTCTGCATATTCAGTCCATCACAGATCTCATCAATCTTGGAGAATGTAGCCCAAGATGCAAGTCGTTCAAAGTGTTTGTCATGGCTCAGTGGAAAAAACAAGAGACTGTCAGTCACAAGGTCCCTTGAAAGTTTTGAGGAAAATTCATAACAGCGTGTATGCTCAAAATATCAATGCCAAGTTGTAATAATTGATATCACAGATAAACTTAATTGTGGAAGAAATGTTTCCTCAAACTGACTGCAATATATGTGATGTTACTGAATATTCATTGATTGGAGATCGTGTTTGTAATAGAACTTGAGTCCCAAGTATACTTGGGCAGGTGTCTATGGGAAATGCATGCTGTAGCAAAATCAGCCCGTCCTCAACAGGTTAAGGAAACCTGCACTGCTGATGTAATGCAGTCTTCTCACAAGTCACTTGGTCGCTTTTATGTCTCTCATACCTGAGATTACTAATTTTTAAATGAATACACTACATACAGTCAAACCTGTCTATAGCAGCCACCCAATGGAGACAAAAAAATAGTAGCGCTTGTATAAAGGTGGCCACTATAGTGAGGTAGCCATTGAAGCAGTGTTTGGTTGTATATGCAATGCATTACTCATCTACGGTGTACTCTCTCTGTGTGTTTCCCTGATCTAGATGTCTTACCAAGCACATGAATGCCATCATCGAGATCGAGACGTCGAGACCGGTGTGTCTAGAGCTGTATAAAGACTACAAGGAACTGGGCAGGTTCATGCTGAGGTACGGCGGGTCAACCATAGCAGCTGGGGTCATCACGGAGGTAAGTGGGCCTGGACCGAGGAGGCGTCTCAATTTTAGTCACATGTTTTTTCTGACAAACTGACATAAGCTACTGAGTGGCTGAGAGCAAGTTTGACCAGCAAATTTGTCAGGCAAAATACTTCATGAAATGCCTCCCTGTTTTTATGCTACTCTTCCAGTCTTCTATACAGGTTGTATACATGAACAGTGTGTGTAGACCTCTTCTTCAGGCCCCAACCAATGAATAGGTGTTGTAGTCATGGTTTTTGTGCCTCCGTTTAGCACCAACAAAATCATGTCGTGCACTGACAAGACAGTCTGAAACACACACACTAAGACTTGAACCTTATGAGAGCCAAAAAATACTACAACCTTTCACTCCATTATTGCACCCAACTCTCTATTGTCCCAAGTGAATGCACTTTATTCCCCTTCATAGGTTTGTATTGTGTTTTTCTATCACACCCTCTAACGCAAAGTGGTGCAGGAGGCATGATGTTTTCAGGTTATCCGTCCATAATTGATTTTGTGGACAATGTAACGGAAGAACCATTTTACAAAATTGTAGGTGTCCAAATAAAATATGGTGTATTTGTGTATCAACTTGAGGACACATGCACTCAAGGTTAGAGGTCATACGTAGGTAAAGGTCAAACTCAACAATTTCCCTGTTTCAATTTGAAGCCATCACGTACTGCTTTTAGGACAGTGATGCTCACACTTTACTAGCAAATACCGAGTTCTGCAATTCTCAGGCTTGTTCGTTGTCTTCATCACTTTATCGAGCTGACTTCAGCTGTTTGAGCAACATTCAGATGGGGGGAAAAACAAGATTGAACATTGACTTAGAGCTTGGAATAATGACTGTTTTGACTTTCATATTTCGTCCAAAAGAATCGTATCTTTGAATTTTAATGATTTTTCTTCCCCCCCCCCCCTTCCTTGTATTTCTCTCCCCCTCTCTTTCTATCTCTCTATGGCATATCTATTCATCTCTCACTTTTACAGTTGAAGAACTGAGAGAAAACTGGGGGAAATGGCATCTAATGTGACGGGCCAGCTGAGTTGCCATGTCAGCAAGTCCCTCAAGGATGCTCACCGGTCTTGGTGTGATGGCAAATAATTTTCACCATTTTTTTTTTTTCTCTTTGGTCACATTGACTATATGGGAAGGTTTCTACGGGAAGGAGATTGAGAAGACATTCGGGTTGATAAAATGCATGCAGCTTGGATTTCCTTCCCTCTTCAGTCGCTAAGAGTCGCGATGATGTTTTGAGGAGGATGAGCAGCTGTGGTCAGTTGGGGTCAAGGACTCGTCTCACAGGAGCAGTGGTCAGTGGGATCCTTCAGGAGTTCTGTCTGTTGCCATGGCAATAGCTGCTGTCATACATTTTCAAATCAGCAAGCCTTGTGCCGCCATTTAGCACAAGAGTATAACATTTCAGGGAAAGAAGAGCAAATCACAAGTAAATGTCAACATCTAAATGTTGATAGAAATTGGGTAATAAAGCACTGGGTAATTGCCTCGGAGGGATATGCGTACAGTCCTGGTAATATAGTGTTCCACTGCTGTAAAGTCCACCTGTTTTTGGTATAATCCATTATCACTTTAGGCCCTCACCCTTTCTACACCTATACAAATTGACACAAACTGACACCAATCATCAGTGATTGTGCTTGTCAAAAACCCTAATGCTTACCAGTATTTAACTCTTTATGTGCCATGGTTTAAACCCCCTGTGTGCTCATTACTCAGAGATAGCAATGTACTGTAAGTCATGCTTCAGGAAAACATTCTCTTTTTCAAATTTATATAACTTTCATAAATTTTTGTTTCTCTGGGCATATACGTAATGAGCAAAGATGTAGAAAAAAAGACCAAGCATTGCTTTGATGTAAATTCTTGAGGCAAATTTGTGATTGGTTTTCTTTCAAATGACCAGTAGCTACATCATTGTAAAGGCATGACTTTTGCACACAAAACAGTGACACATACTTAGAATTTACTTCCAAATCCAGTAGGGCACACTGCTTGATAGTCATTCACCACATAAAATGCAAGCTTCACAGGAATGGAATCGCGAGAAATTGCCTTTATTGTACTGTGGTATTTGACTATTTATTGATCGGTTTGGGCGGGTTTGTATGTTTGAGCAGAATATGTGAAGTTGGCACACCGTCGACTGAGTCAGATGCGCAAATGTGGCACATAAAGAGTTAAAAAGAACTACAATGAGGCCCTTGGCATATGCTTGAATATATGATTGCTTTTATTAGTAATTGCACTAGAAACTGATCTCTGCTGAAAATTCACCTCATTTAAGTTGAGTTACAGTGTGTGTGAATGATCAGAGTGAACAATTATAGCAGAAAAGCATGCTTGGTGCTAGACTCCTTGGCCAAGAGTTTTGTTGCATTGCAATAATTTGCTCTGCGAGTCCATGTAATGGATTCTTGCCGTGTTTTGCATGAAGAAAACCATGGCTTCAAGCCGTGTATGAGATGTAAAGAGTTTGTTGAGTGTCATATAATCCTCAGAGTTTTGAGTGTTTCTTCACCAAGTGAAGATGAAGGAAAGTTTCTGGATTGTTAGAGTAAATGTAGGAAGGTTTTTCTCACTGTAAAAATGAGTGCAGGCAGGTACTTTTTTTTTTTCCTTTTTTTTTTTTTGAAACCTTCATTTTTCATAAATTCAGCGAGTCAAATTTTTCTTGAATCGGGACTTCAAGACAATTTTGCAAGTGTTCGCATTTTTTATTTCTTGTTTTCGCTATCAATCACAGGTAAACTTTTGCCCCCCATGGTCCTCGGGATCCTCACTGACCCTCCTCTGCCTTTTGTCTGTCTACCCTCCTTTAATCCCCCTCCCTTTAGCTGTTGGGCTCCTTGCCCATGACCCTAACCCTCCCCCTTTTTTTTTTGGTTCTATGTCCCTAGCCCTCCCCTGACTGTTCTTGTTGTGTGTAGTCCTTATATGTGATTGCTGCTCCTGCCTGTTTGTCATTTTGCCTCTGACATAGATTCTGCTAGGATTGAAAGCTCAGGGCCCTTTTGACTCCAAAAGTTAAACTTGAAATACATGAACAAACCTTAATCTCATACCTTATCCCTTTGTGTGCTTTGAGTGTTGTTTGGCACAGAAAACCCTCAATGCTCAGTCTGTGCAGGCTGTCCATAGTCCCTTGCACAGAAGGGGTTTAACAGCAAATGACATGCCCAAGCTGTTCCCTCAAAGTCTCATTGGTTACTGCTTCAAAAAGACTTACCCTAAAGCGACTACTGTAAAACCGGAAGCATACGTGAAAGAAACTTTCACAAATTTCTGCTCATGAAGAAGTTATGAGGATACTGCATGTACTGGATCATGTAGATAAAAACTTTCGTCTGCATTTTTACTTTCGGGAATCATGGCTCCTTGCAGAATTCACAAATGTTTGATGCGCACAATAATTTCTGGTTTTACAGTGTTAATGTAAATGTGGCCAAATTGCATAGAAGGAGATTCCTTATGCCTGAGTCACATAGACATCCCGGATCACCCTGGACCACCCCGGATCTGATCCGGGGTGATCCGGGGAGAGATCGGCGTTGACGCCTTGGACATCCTTGGACATCCGTGTATGTCCATGTAGACCCGGGGACATCCGGGAGGCCAACATGGCAATATTTGGAGGTCAAAAACATCCGGCGTTATCCAGGGATTGCCGTGTTGGAAGAGCGATCCGGGGATGGTCCGTGTGGCTGCTATGGAGATGCTGTGTTTGTCCATGTAGACGCAGCGCTCTTCCGGCCTTATCCGTGCAGCTGCCATGTTGATACTGTGTGTGCATTCATGTCAACGCTCGTTGACACTCCATCGAGGTCAAAACTATCTTGGAGATCCCCGGATCTCCCAGTATCACCGTGTAGATCCTTGAGGATCCGTGTTTATATGCGACTGGGGCCTTAGTAGAGACACATCTGGCTGATTAAAACACACAATGAAATGATTTGAAGGAAGTTGTGGGAGAAGATCTAGATGGCTATTAGTGAAAGTGAGAATTCCTAATGCTTTGTGACATGTTGCCTAGATTTAAAAAATAAAAGCACAAAATTCCTCCATACTACCTTTATGGGAAAAAAGGGGGGGGGGGGAGAAGGCTTCTGAGAGGGGAAAAAAATACTGTAAAACGAGGAATGTTCATGTGCATTTTAATTTCGCGAATCTTGCGAGTGCCAAGAAATTGCAAAAATAAAATGCAGACAAAAGTTCTTGTCTATGCTGTATGCATTGAGCGCCAGTAGCAATTCGTGAAGATTTCTTGCCACAAAAAGAGGCCGCAGCTCCAGTTCGCGAAAATTTTATGCCGCAAATATATCCTTTTTTACAGTAGTTCAGCCCAAGCCCACGACTGATATCCTCACCTGTGTATTGCCAAAACATGGAATTGGTTGGCAAATTGATCAGTCATACTTCAGTAAATATTTGTGTAAGCAATAGGGGGGGGGGGGGGGGGAGGGGGGCTGAATTCTTAATTCTTGATTTAGATGTGCAAGTGCATTAAGAATTCTTCCACACTTTGAACAAGAATTTGTTGAACCATAGTGCAGCCATGGAAGACCAGCTTGTGCAGTTGAGTGTGGGCTATTCAGCCATTGTCTCAGATGGACAAATGAAGCAAAAGCAAACAAACAAACAAACAAGCGTTAGAATGATGTATGATGTATGATTATCAAGGAGCACACACTGTTTGAATCTTGTTCAAAACAGTAAGAGAGAATAATAAATACACAGTGGCGGATCCAGAGGGGGACGCAACCAGCACACGCCCCCCTTTATTTTTTGTTAAAAACAAAAGAAAAAAAAAAAAGAAATGAAACCCGAAAGTGGCACCAAAAATATAAGTTGCCCCCCCCCCCCCTTTACAGAATTCCTGGATCCGCCCCTGAATACATGTATGTAACTCATGCATTGTTTTAGATTATGTGTATCATTCAAACTGTACCATTCTTCATCCACTCGGATTGTGCAATTTTCATTATCATTCGAACATCTGGAGTATGTGGAGTAGTGGTATCTGGCTGCAAGTTCTTGAAGTTTATACTTTGATGGTCTGCAATATTCTCTTGACTTGGGTTTGTGATTTTTTCACCCTTCTTAGTTTGATCACTTATTCAACTCTCTCATTCTAGAGATTTGATAGTTGAGATTTTGGTAGCGTCGATATGTGTAATCTTGCAAACGGTGCACAGGATAGGAGTACGTATATGCATTAACAAAGCAGACCAAACAAAAATTGACTGAAAAGGAAGTGGAAAAGGAAGTGAGGTCGGCAAAGTCAAGTGATGCTGTAGACCTAAAGCTTTAAAAGCATGTAGGATCCAAGTGTTTAAAGTCAATTTGTATCTGACTATTCAATGGAGGTAGGATCCCAACACGCTGTGTAATCTGTCTCTCAAATAAATCACAAAGCTAGATGACATTTCCACGGTGCTGTGAAAGGAAGGGATGTATTTTCTGCTGTGAAAACCTTGAACATCCCTAGGCTGATTTGGTCGAAATCTTGTCATTCTCCAAATTCTTAAATGTCAACACATCTTTTTAGCTCGGCCAGCTGGTTCAGGTATACAATTTACATCACTTTTTTTGTCCTCCCATGTTAACAGTTATCCTTGATTCGAATTACAGCATGTATGAAGAAGAAAGATTTTTATGTAGAAGATTTTTTTTTTCTTTTTTTCGCCGATGTCAAATATCTAGTAGCTCCATGCAATATATTTGATGCAAAACTTTGTTCATGTATGTAATAAAACTAGGAAAAAATGAAAACATAATTATGCTTGTTCACCTTTTGCAATCAGTTTCCATTTGTTGGTTTGTTTTTTGTTCATTCAGACAATCAACTTGTATCATTTTCCACATACATATAGTCTTTATCATTGAAAACGACCTATCTTTCATCGTTTGGTGGTTTTGAGGGTTCTATTTTTATATTATGAGCAATGTCAAGTCAAAATGTTACATTTGCGTGAAATGCTTTATGGCCTGGCAGCTCTCGCCCTAAATGAGTCCAGGCATTTATGTACTTTCTAACTTTGTGACATTGAATTTCTATGGACATTCTGGTCAGTGACTTTATCATCACTTCTTGTGATAGGTGTTTGGCAAGCAAGTGGGATGAATTTTAATGTCATTGGAAAATTAGAGCATTGGGAATGTGAAAGTAACCAAACAGAGAAATGAATGTTTGCCACTTTGTCAGTCTTTTCTGTTGTGGTTTGCAGCCAACAGATCTCATTGTGCAGTTTGTCAAATGGCAGTTGAAAAGTGGCACAGTTGTACACAATAAAAACATGAAGACACTTAAAAGAAAAGGTCTTTTACTGTCAACATGGGCATTATTTACTTTTCCATCGATAGTTGCTACAAATCCGCTTATTTGGATGACAGGGGAAAAATGTTTATTAGTTTTGTTTTGTCTTCACAAAATTTCATGTACTTTGGCCATAGATTCTGTTTATCCATGCATTATAAACATTCATGGATTTTGTACATACATACATACATACATACATACATACATAAATGTATGACACACATTCTACTCATGCCTGTTTTTGCAGGGTTCATTAAAAAAGAAAAAAGATAAATTTTCCCCAGATGAGTTATAGAAACAGGGTGATATGAAGTATAGTCCAGGAGACAGTACATGTACTCGAGACAAGAATCATTTGAATAGTTTTACTGTGTATGACTTTGTCATAGCCTCAGTTTACTATCAAGAGCCCACTGCCTAAGCCTACTTGATATTATTGCTGTTGTTTTTTGGTTGGGTTTGCATCTAGCTATTGAGCCATATCTTGTTCAATCCTGTGACATCTATTGAAAAAATATGAGACAATGTAGTGCTGGCATATTGATTTCTTGTATCTGTGTTTACATCGACAAGAGTTTTCAGCCAGTTGAAGTCAGCTCCTAAAGCATAGCTGTAACTCAGGATGAGAATGTACCAGAGTACATCAATCCGGTGAGGACGAGTCCCGAGTATATTCGGGCAAGGGTCTATGGAAAATGTTTGTTGTAGCAAAATTAGCCCATCCTCAATGGGCTAATTAGTCCATCAGACTTGTGAGTAATGTTATGTAGTCCAGCCAGGAATCAGTTGTCACCAGGAGCTGCAGCCCAAGACTACACAGAGCATTGCAGTATGGGATAAGTGAAAGCTTGCTTCAATGATTATTCAAAAAATGTGAATATGTTATTATTCCATGTTTACAAGTGAAGTTAAAATCAGAAAATGGCCCCAAGACTGTGTTGTGAGAATCATTATGTGTGACATGATCTGTTTTGACAGAAAGCAGGTAATTATTTGATGATACCCTACATGCATCATTTGGTTTAGTTGATCTGTGATCTGATTTAATGTGTCTTTCCTTACAATTAAAAAAAAAAAAAATCCACTGATCTAGGAAGTTATGTCTTCTCTCTGACCTTTGACCCAACCAGCTTCCCTATCAGTCTGGCCTCGACTGTGCTGTAATCCTCTTTTGAGCTAAATCAATTTTGGAGACTGTAAAAGCTACTTGCCAGGTACTGAATCTACCAAATGATCGTTGTGGATTTAACAGTAAAATGTTGTACCTTCAACAAAGACAAATGGAGCAGTAAGACCACATTTAAGAATTGATAACGTAATTACGTCTTTTGATATAAGATGTTGCCGGCGTGTATCATTTTTTTGCTTAGAATTGTGGCCATATGGTCATTATTCTCTGCACCACAGTTCATTTGATATACATGTACTTGTGTATTATGCATGCAATCATTCATTCATATTGTGTGCATTGTTAACCTGTAACAATGAACACAATACTGTGACGTGGAAGGGGAGGCAAAGATATTCTCAACAATAAACATGTAATGACGTGTAATTACACTTGAGAATCATTCAATCTCCATTCTGTTTGCTTAACGTCTTTTCTTTTCTTTCACGTGCTATTAAAAATCATTAATGAGAAAAATGTGTGAGAGTGTGTATGTATTGGTGTTATGAAGACACTGCTGTGATGATGCGTGTGTGACGTGCATTGCTGCAGCTCTCTTTGCTCTGTGCGTGCGTGTGTGTGCGTGTGTGTGTATGTGTGTGTATGTGCGCGCGCGCGCGCGCGGGGGCGTGTTTTGCAGTGTTAGAGGGGGAAAAAAAAGAGAAACTGTAAAGCCAAAAGTTAGTTTGCCTGCATTTTTAATTTCGGGATTCGCAAAATTCGCAAAATCAGAATGCACGCTAAAAGTTCTTGTCCACACAATATAAACTGAATGCCAGTGGTAATTCGCGAAAATTTCATGGCGCGAAAAAGGCAGTCGGCTCAGATTCGCAAATACACTGTATTTTGTGCCGCGAAAATGTCATGCTTTACAGTAGAATGTTTAAAGGGACTGTACAGTTCTGGTTGAGGTGCGGATTCAGCTTGTAATGTTTTGCGAGATATTTAGAAACCACTCTACGAAAATTATGTTACAGAGCATACAATTCTAAGGGGAATCGAAAGTTTATTTGATGAAAATCGGCTTTGAAATAACTGAGATATCTAAAAACAAGGAAAAACAAAGATATCCTAATAAAAGTCATGGCCTGTCAGTTTTATGAGGATTGCTTTTTTGGATATCTCGGCCATTTCAAGGCCAATTTTCATCAAATAAACGTTGGATCCTTTTTTATTTTTTCATAAGAGGTTTCTCATTATCTCACAAAAAAAGAATGTTATAAATCTGAATCCTCAGCTCAACCAGTACTGTACAGTCCCTTTAAACGCTGTAAAAAAAATAAATAAATAAAAAATAATAATAATAATAATAAGTGGAATTTGGAAGGATGAACATAGTGTTACAGTGAAGTTGTACGTGTGCGTGATGTGCAATATACGGAGAAAGGGAGATGTCCTTGTCGATTGGACAGAAAGCTGGGGCTGTTTCATAAAGCTGTTCGTAAAGTTAGGAACGACTTACGAGCAACTGGTGATCAGTTCCTGTGCTGAATGATGGAAATTCTGATAAGTGTAGCACATCAGAACTGATCACCAGTCGCTCGTAAGTTGTTCGTAACTTTACGAAAAGCTTTATGAAACACCCCAGGTGTCTTTCTTTTATCTTACGAGAGACGTGCCCTAGTTTCATGGTCGGACATCAGGTTTTTTTTGTTTTTTTGTTTTTTGTTTTGTTTTGTTGTTTTTTTTTGACGAAACTATCTACTTTTCTTTCATTGCTGGCTGTTAGATTCCACGAAACTGTCAGATATTGCTGTACTCGGTTATTTCACAAAATAGAGGGACGCTCATTATGAAATCGCAGACTGGCTTAGCGCCATCTACTGATCTGCCTTGTTGCCAGTTCAGTTGCTAGGAACCTGCACTGTCAGAAAGGCGCTGGGTCTGCATGTATAAGGCCTTAAATCCATGGTGCTGTCACCTCCTTTCTCTATCTAGTTAATTAAAGTCAACTTGAACGTGATATGAAGACTTTGATCACAAAACAACTAAACTAAACTTTTGTTCATTAAAGTTTTTGCGATTAACGCTGCTGAAGAACAAAGAAAATAATAAGAAAACGTGGGATAACTCATCATAAATTCATGGATATTACTTATCATGATATATAATAGCAAGTGAAGTATATTGGACAAGTATAATTTTGCTCCCTGTGATGGACTTATTTAAACTCGTTTAATTATGACGCTTAACCCATTTTGGGATGAATATCTTCATAACTTATGGACTAACACTTGCACTTGACCCATACTCTCACCAACTGAGGTAGTCGCGATTATAAGAGTGAAGAGCGCCCTCTTACGTTCACATGTTCTTTGCACAGAAAAAAAAAAATGGTACTACAATGAACACAGGGTGCTGCGTTGCAAATCACTGTCATCGAAGCAACATCGTTACTATTTACCCAGTCATTTCGGTTTCGGTCATTTGCGTGTCAATCGGCCTGTCTGTCTGTCTGTCTGTCTGTTGCTATGACAACACCAAAACATCCCACAAATTCTCCAAAAGTGTTATTTTCTTCTTGGAAGGGATATCTTTAATAGTAATATAATCACAAATACCCGCACTCCTGGATCCTTTGAATCAGTCTACATTATCATGAACAGTAAATGGGTGCAAAGAGATCGGAGGACACGTTAGATGGATAAGGAGTCATGAGAAGAACTTTTCTCATTGGTCAGACCTGGTTATGACCCTCCGCTCTCACTATCTTCATAGTGACCTTCTCCAACACTCTAATTCTCATAACTTCCATGTTACCTATTCCCACCTGCACAGCTCCTTAAACTCAAGATTAACTTGGTTACACGAGCTTATGTGTATAATGACATCTTTAGTATCTACACATGCTGCTCTTAGTGCAGGTATAATTATGGTACTTCTTGTGGGAGTTTCTTTTCGTACAAAGCGGAAATTAACATAATCAACAAAAGAAGGATGAATAATGTGGTTTACTATACGGTGGATAAGGTACACTAACCATCAATACCAGTAATGGTATCGCTGATTTATGAAGGCGGCCAGGTGTGAAAAAGAAAAAAAAAATGTTCACACATCCGTGGTGTGATTGTTATCGTCAATACGGACAGAAAAATAGAGAGAAAGATAAAGAGAAAGAAAGAGAAAGAGTGAGAGAGAAAGAAAAGCCAGACGCTTATCTTCATTCCTGTTGAATAAAATAATGAATGCGAGAGATCATAACATTTATGAATTCATTGAAACAAGTGGTGTTATTCGACGATATTGCGGGGGTGATATTATCATTTTCTTCTCTTTTTTTTTTTCGATTCTGTGAGATATTCCAAATTCATATGTAACATACATGAAATATTTGGAAGGCATGACATCATCAACTCGCTCATTTGAATATTCGTAAGGACTGGTCAAGAAATGTTTTCCGAAAAAAAGTGAAGTATCAAAATGTCTTATATTTCTTCTTTCTTATCCCGTTTTTCTTTTTGCGATTTTCGGAACGTTCTGCAGGGAATTTTGTTTCTCTTTCTTGTAGAGTTTATTTATTTTCGGGGTGGATTTCCTCTTTCATAAGCTGTTCGTGGGCTGGAGTTTCGAAAAGCGAGAAGGGGAGTTGAAAGCAAGCTCATTTATGGGCACTGAATAACCATTCGGCTGAAAGTCATTGTCAGATGATAGTTTCCATTGATGACACTAATCGACCATTCAGGATATTATTACGGCCATCGGACTGAGTGTGTAAAACGTTATTACGTTATTCTGAATAAAAGAGCAGTCTGTGCCTCATTCAGACTCTACAATATTATTCATCTAGTCCAAGAAGTTCAGTCTAAAATGTTCTCTGTATGCGCACCAGGATGATATGGGTTGCTAGCGATCCTTTTCTAAGTCGATAAATAGCAATCTTTTTAAGCACTTAAAACTCTGATATAAAGGCTACTCTTGCCTGTAATCACTGATGCAGAACGGCTTTTCCAAGTCAATAAAAGAGAAGCAACCCCCGGATGGTTGGGCGGATTCTTCCCTGGTCGCCATGATGATGATCGGACGTGCATTCCGCGGCTCCTGGAACAAAACACTCACATTATATCCAACACTCGTCCACAAGCTCATCCAATGCATAATTATACTCTCCATACAATGTACCACATAGTATTTATAACATGTTATACATAATATTGTATGATATGATATGATATGATATGATATGATATTATATATTGTATTGTATTATATTATATTATATTATATTATATTATATTATATTATATTATATCATATTATATTATATTATATTATATTATATTATATTATATTATATTATATTATATTATATCATATTATATTATATTATATTATATTATATTATATAATATTATATTATATACATTATATTATATCATATTATATCATATCATGGCATATTTATTACATCGTATTATATTATTAGAAGTAGTTCTCATAGTTTCCCAACCTCTTCACGAAATATATCTCAACGCGTACATATTGTGTACAACCGCTACCGTAATACCATACCACCAATACTATCGAGACCGTTATCATAAATGCATCCAATGAGACTTGTCCATTACGGTCACGTGGGTTGCACTTCCAGCACCAAACACCTATCGCAACAAACTACACACGTTTTCCATACAATAATTATACAACACAATTATGACACATAGTTTTCACAGTTTCCCAACCTCTTGAAGAAATAATTATAATTAAATGTTTACAACGTGCACAACCGCTATTATACGCATACCACACCACCGATACCAATTGCGATACCTTAATGTATCTAATGACTTATCGAAATTGACCATCATTCTTACAGTGTTTCAAGATACAACACCTCGATTTTACAACCCCTCCAATCTACGACCATTTTATCATAACCATTCGATATCAAATAAGATAATGAAACAAAGCAAAACAAAACCAAAAACAAGACCAAAAGGAAAGTACGAAATTTCAGGTGGGTATCTATTGATTACGTCACCATAGTCAGGCGATAGCAAACTGATTTATAAAGAAACAAAATACTTTACTCCAGTAGGCATCAATGCCATACTAAATCAGTTGAATGACGCCAGACTGGTTTAAACCTCACGATATCAAAAAGTGACAGGCAGGAATTCGACAAATGTTTGTCATTAATTTTGTTGCTTTCAGAGGAGAACGCAGGTCAAAGTTAATGTCCATAGATGAAAGCGCAGTTTAAATACTTTTTATTTTGTTAATATTAAAGACAAATGACGAATGGAGGAGAATTTCCGTTGATGCAAATGAGGTTTTCTCTTAAGCTTCAATATAAAGAATAAAGAATCATGCCCGTAACTAGGGTGTCCATGGGGAGGGGGTTCGAAATCGAAATTAGAGGGCCCTTCTGAAGGAGCGAAGAAACCGAACGGGGTAGGGTCTTGGACGGGACGGTATTAGTTGTCATTGTTGTTATTGTTGTTGTTGCTGTTATTGTTGTTTTAATACTGTTGTTATCGCCATTGACTTTGTTGCTGTTGTTGTTGTTGTTGTTGTTTGGTTCAACTCATTCAGTAAAATGATCCTTTATGGTTTTATGTCAAGGCAGCAGCTTGTCTGCAATATAGTTTGTTCGAGCAAAAGTTTGCGTGACGAGCATTCAAAATACATTATTCATTCATGCTTCCGATTATAAGTCGGTCCAGTGTTCAGCGTTTGTTTATTATGAAGAAAGGGTCATTTTAAATATTTGAAAGTTACTGTAAGTCCATTATCAGATTTAGCAATAAAACCTTTACCGATATTTAACTTGTAATAATTCGTGAATAATAATTTCCTGTATTTTCTTAAAATTCCCTCTTTTAGCAGATATAATGGCGAATAGCTCAACCTAACAAGAATGGAGTAGCTAGTTTTGCGATAAAGACCTTTTTGTCACTCATTGTATACAAAACGTCAACATAAGTAAGTGCGAGTAAATTTCCAAACTAACACCCCATAATTTGCCTCGAACAATAGTTCTCATGGCAATGCCGTTGGCATTTACCATGGTTACACTGTTTCGATATTGATACTTGCATCATTATGAATAGGATAATAACCAATTTCTCTGTTCAGGTCTATTGTCTGATAACTTGCAAACCTCCAGAAAGTGGCATCGCTGTCGACAGCAAATTAAGAGAAATTGAACTCATTTTGGTTTGTTTATTTGTTTATTTGTTCGTTTTGAGGTGGGGCATATCAGGAAGTAACTACTGGCGTAGAGAGGTACATGGCTGTTTAGTGGGGTGATGGGTGGGGGGGGGGGGGGGAGGGGGTAATGTTTCATACTGATTGTGTATAGCATCATCTACTTCGCAGGTCTACTTCGCCTTTAAACATAGATCGCTATACCGTGCTACTAACATGAAGAAAATTGTGCTCTGCTAAAGCTGATCTTATTGTGCGTGGACTTAATGTTTTAATTGACTTTATTTCTCACTTGAAAATCAAGCAAACACACCAACAACAACAATAATATGAAAAGATCCTGGAACATTTAAACAGACGCATACACATATACACAAACACACAAAGCATACTAGCACGTGACAGCCATATACTGTGGCACCAACACGAACACGGGCCACTGGGCCATAATTATATAATTAGAAAGCCGTTGCTTGGATTCAGTAAAACTGGATATCAAAGTGTCTGGTAGCTCCTGAATACTGATCGAACAAAAGGAAGGCTAAAATGAACTTACGTCTGATCTCGGAGATAACAACTTATGTGTACAAAGGCAAACCATTGCAATGGCGCCTTGTTCTCAACCCAAAACACACATTGCTTACTCCTAATAATGTATTTGATTGAATGGAATTCAATAAAACAAGTCGGATATACTGGGAGTAAATGTCAATTCAAATGCAATCATAATGTAGTTATTTTCAATATAATCAAGTCTGGAGATGTTTGTTGAATATTCCGAAACACGCAAGGTCCTTGTACCGCGGTGTTCGTTAATCCGAAAATTGGGTTCGTTGATTCCAACATTTTGTTTCGTTATTCTGAAGAATCGCTATAGCGAAGGTTCGTCAGCCAGAGTATGAAATATATTTCATTTTTCAGAGGGTTCGTTAATCCGAAAATGAAAAAAAAAAGAAGAAGTGCGTACTATTAAACAAACTTTCGAGATTGCCTTATTTCGATTTCCGATCAACGAAACTTGGGAACAACGACCCTTATTTCATATGATTTTCGGAATTATAAACCTTTCGAATAATGAACAGTAGTCATCAAATCAGGTATCATGCAACCAATAAAATTATCAAGCAGCACATGAATATATACTTGGCCACGTCGAGATGAAATCCGTCGAGCAACTGTCGAGAGCCTTTTCAAATTGAAACGAGAAGAAAACAAAACGTGCCTTTGTTGACACTGTTGACGGCTTTTTGTAATTACCGTTGCATATTTTTTTTCGAATAAATTAGGACTTGCTCTATAAACGTAGCTTTTTGCTATGTAAGGAACCTATTTACCAAGAAGCATGATATGTTTTAGAACCTTCCTTAAAGGCAGTCTTCAAGATTCTACTTATTTTCTCAACCTTCCTGTACTTGATGGGAATGGATACTGGTTCAACGATAGCGTCTGTGCCACAAATGTGATATGTTACATAGTTTATACGTTTGCATTCTAAAATCCTAGTAAGTATTGTTCATAGTATCAGCACCATATATCAATGAGTAAAATGTACAACAGTATACAGAAGAATTTAAAATGAATATGTTTTATTGGTATAACAAATTGGTGCTGTTGTTGTTTTGTTCCAGTGTTCCACGTCTTACAAGCTTGGCTTTTTTTAGTGGAACACTGTTTTTCATCATTGTGATTATTTACTATTTTTGTTGCCATGGCAAAGTGCATTGTTTTTTTTTTACGACATCATTCGTGTATGTACTTTATATAGCATTTAAAAAAATCCTTTATCAGACGAGTGTAAGAGAAATGAAAAAAAATTGTATCACTTTGGATTATGTCAACTTTTTCTTTTCTTTTCTTTTTGATGATGGAAATAAATAAACTATTGAATTGAAATGAAAACGATGTTCCAGATAAGTTTATGAACTTCTCGTCTTCAGTATGATACTATAGTATCTCAGTCATGATTTTTCATCGATAACACTGAATCTTATTTGTTAAGGGCCAGGATTGTGAGTTCAGTTCAAGATGAGTTTTTACTGAAACTAAATTATCAAAATCGTCATTCATAAAATGTCAAAAGATGACCAAAAGGCAGTCTTTTTTTTTTCGTGGTACTACATCATCATGGCCGCTTAAAAGAACCCCCCTCGCAGAGAGTTAATAATGCATGGTGGCTAGTGAATCATGGGCGAAAGACGCAAAAGAAATCTTTTAGAGCAGATTTCTCTTCAAGTATAAGATGCATTGCATGAACTGTATAAGAAAGAGCACCGCAAATTTGAGCAAAAATGGATTACGTTTGAACGAAGTGACGGCTGTTCAAGCGTCGTGTAGCCTTAAAAGGGGCGTCCTAAGGGTGCCGCAAACTGCTCGATTTCCTGGCTAGATTTTATCTTTTAATTGTTCATGATTTCTCACGATATTCTAGAATGATATCAATGCCTTTTGTCCTTAAGGATGTGGGAGATCATAACACCCTCACTTTATCCTGAGCTGAGTTACAAAGTGAATAAATCTCTGAATGATCAGCAATAATGAATCACTTTGTTTTTGCCCTGCAACAAAATCGCCAGTAACAGAAGTAAACGACGGCCTAGTTGAAAAAAAAAAGTGTGTGCAACATGTCGGCGACATTTCAGTTGACGTTGCCCTACCTCTTCCTGAATGATCTCGACTCTATTAATAGTATTGTAAGATCTCAATAATGATTCTGCTGCTCTAGTGTCACTGCTCATTTGCTATGTAAATTTCTCTTTGGAGTACCTTATCTAGAAAAAGGAGGTTGGTAAGTGCCTCAGAAAATGTAGAATTTATGACAGGATTTCAAATTTTTTGTTAATGAAGCGTTGAAGGCAAAATATAAGAAAGGCTTTTTCTGTTATTGTTTGATAAGCACTATAGACTATTAATAGTCTAAAATTGGTGTTGAGTGTGTGTGTGCGTATGTTCGTTCAATTGTTTGTTTGTTTGTTTGTTTGTCAGATCATGTACAAACCTACCTCACAGACACTAATGATCAGGTACTGACTATGCCTAAAACATATTCTTTCGGTTTTTATTTCCCTGTTTTCCTTTTTTTTTTATCATCGCATGATCGCAGGACAGATCAACTTTAAAAGACACCAAAACTCAAAGAGAAATGTCGATTGAGTGAAAGCAGCAATATTAGTTGAACACATCAGTGAAAGTTTGAGGAAAATCGGACAATCGATGCAAAAGTTATGAATTTTTAAAGTTTTGGTGTTTGAACCACTACTAGACTACTAGAGTTCATGATGACAATTGTGGACAACACTACAAAGAAAATTTAAAGTAAATTCCACGAAAATTCATTTTTCATGAAAATTACACATTCCGTCAAATTTATAATGACATAATATCATGTTAAGGGTAATAATTATTCCCCCTGCTTTCTAAAGCGGTTAGTCAAGTGCTCTTTCATTATGTAAGAAAAGCGAAATCATGTTTAATTTTGTCCACACATATGTCATAAACTCAAGTAGTCTCCTCATCCAGCAGTTCCAACACAAAATTTTAATAATTCATAACTTTTGCATCGATCGTTCGATTTTCCTCAAACTTTCACTGATGTGTTCAACTAATGTTGCTGCTTTCACTCAATCCACATTTCTCTTTGGGATTTGGTTTCCTTTAATCTCCCACACTATAATACACAGTAATAATAATAATAATAATAATAATAATAATAATAATAATAATAATAACAATAATAACAATAATAACAATAATAACAATAATAACAATAATAATAATAACAACAATAATGTCTTATTTATCCAGGGTAGCTCTTCAGTGTTGCCACTGCTCTACCAGAGGGCCCTGCCATTATTATTACACTAACGTTGCCAGGTACCCATTTATACACCTGGATCGAGAGGGACACATTGGGTAAAAACATCTTGTCCTATTGTATTCTCGTGGATAATATTAATCCAATTTATGAAGTTTTTGAGAAACCTCGAAATAAACCAGGTACACCAGACGATCTGGATGACAATAGATTATATATTGACACAAAATGTATCAAAAAAGGCAAAGAATGGAAGAAGTGAGGGGGGGGGGGAAGAAACAAAATTATCTTACATTACACAGAAACTATTTGCAGATACACACTTACACTTTTTGTTTTATGATATTCTTTAATTGAGTTTCATTCGATGTCAGGTCCATGTTGACGAAATTAATATTAACAAAAATAAGCAGCTGTATTGTTCTCTCTTGCGCTGCTAAATCATTTTTTTTTTCAACATACAGTACAATATTATTTTGTTGTTTTTTTCCAAGTCATACCTTGTTTATTATAATAGAAATGAAATAAAATTCTGCATAACTGTAAAAAAAAAACCAAAACAAAACAAAACAAAAACATGGACACACACACACTCACACCTAACACGCACACACACACAAGAAAGAAATGTAGGAAGGGCAGCAGCACAATATTATAGGCTACAATTATTTCAAACTTGGGTTATGTCGGCGGAGTGAGTGAGTGCGTGTGTATATATGTGTGTGTGTAATGTGCGTGTTTTTACTGTGCATACACGACAGAGGGATAGAAAATAAAGAAGGAAAGAAAAGGAGAGCGGGTTTATGGAAAAAAGAAAGAAGAAAGGAATGGAAGATAGGAGGATTATGAAGCTGTAGCTGTTGACAGCCTTCAAAGAAGAAGATAAATCGGAGATTAAACTTGAGCAACGCCCGCTGACGGAAAAGCGAGTGCCTTTAGATGGGACTGCGACCCAATGTTTACGTTTGATAAATGCACTCGCTTACCCTGCTCAGCCAGGCGTGAAATCTTTTGAGCGAAAATAATAATCGCTTAGAAATTCAAATTATGAACGCTTTCCTCGCTGATATACCTCGAAGGCTTCGAACAACATGAACTTATGAAAATAAGGGAAATGAACGACAGAGCAGCTCCCTTCTCTCTCCCTCTCTTTCTTCCTACACTTAAAAAATGAGAAAAAAAGAACACTTTAAATCTTATCACGTGGTACACTACAAGGCGCAAGAAGGCTCTCCTGGATTAGAATAGAAAAGGATGACGAAGCAAACCAAAAAGTGAGCTCAGAGAGAATTTAGAGGTTCTGATATTTACATACATTTACTGCACTTTCCATTTTTAACTATCACTGACTATTGTTGTGATTGTTATTGTTCTTTTTTCACAGTTTGTTTGTTTGTTTGTTTGATTTATTTTTCCAACATTTTTCCAACACAATTTCATACATAAATCAAAATTATTTTCAGTAATATCACATGGAATATCAGTAAGCAGATTACAAGTACATGATTCAAAGATGGAAAATCGATGTGTAAATTAATTTCATTAACAAATTATAAATCGTATTACCAAATTTCCAAATAATTATCTGAGAAATTATGCGGAAGAAGGACTGCCACTATAAGCAAAAGCTTGAGCACGTGGCAGCCCAGGGACCTATCTACATAATACACAAAAAATTATATTGTTTGCGGAATGGAGAAATACTACAAAATATAAAACACTGTAAATACATTGTTTTTTATACATTGTATATGTATAGTGCATAGGTACGAATAAGAGTAACGTGAAATATGATGATGATGATGATGATGGTGATGTATGATGATGTTGACAGGGTAATGATGAAGAAAAATGTGATAATGAAGATGAAAGTGATAGTGGTGATGCTGAAGATAATGGGAATGAAATGAAATGATAGACACAGAAACATTGCGTATATTTATTGTAGTTTTAAATCCAATTTACAGGAAAAGAAATGTGATCATACAAAAAAATATATATATTCAAATGCTATATTCATAGATTGTAATCTGACAGTAATGCAGTTTTCAATCTAGCCTTTTCAATCAGTGAAAACAGCATGACTAGAAAAACGTGAAAACGTTGTTTGTCTGTATATTTGCTGATCAAGTCACAGCAATCTAAGTCTTGGGATGGAAGGGTGATGATGAACATTTCCATTACTTTATAATAATAATCTGCACCTCTGTCGGAAAATGTGAAGTTCCGACCTTGGTTTAATAGAATAACTACCTTCCGGTCAGATGATTCTTTTACTGAGTGAATTACAAAAACATGCCGAAAGCTGCTCAGAGTAGTAACAACGGTTCACTATCGTGATGCAAACCCTGACTGTTCGGCCAGAAATTACTGTAGATGGTGTAAGAAAGAGTTTTCGTTCATTGAATATACTATACTTCCTTATCACGTACACACACACGCATGCACCATTATATGCAAAATAGAAATGGACATAACACATAAAATTATAAATCGTATATTGATAATACATACTTCTTTTTTTAGCATGACAGGGAACTCTTTCTTCTACATGAATATTCAATTTCAATCTCGTATTGGTGTATACTTGTCTTGGATACTTATCTCGAAACAAACTATAAAACTAGGATATATCGGAAATCTCTGTAAACATAAGTCAGAATTCCATTTATCCTCTGACGATAATAAAAGTGAAGCCTGCAAAAATGTTTCCTGAAAGAATTGAAGTAAGGAGCGCTTTTTGTATTATTATTATTATTATGACGATGTAACAATTTTTAATAAGATTATTGTATCACTGTTTTCAGCATTTAGTGAGATAACCAGTCAAAAATTATATGTTTAAACTCTACACAATTGTCATTGCATTATATTTTCCCATGTTGTAATATCATTTATATGACTCTGGTTTTCATTTTATTAGTTAACATTTACTGTATAATTCAACCTGACAATGGATTAAGAAAAGGAAATGTTCATAGATATATTTTACATGGCCCCTACATTTTCAATTATGTAAAGTCCGCACTAAGAATGACTAATTGTTCAAGGCCGTCGCCAAAAATGTTTCTCACAAAATCACGTTTTTCAATTTCAATTGAGCTGATTTTTCAATTTGAGTATGGAAGGCATCACTAGTACAATCAAGGTTATGGTGCATTCAAAGAGGAGACGAAAATTATCAGAATGTAGCAATTTGTACAAAACCTGGTAAATCTTCCGAATATTTTCGTTTTCTCTTTCACACCGTCGAGCTGTCGCTAATGATTTTCTTCAATGTCCTTACAGGGCTGACTGAATTTGTGCGAATTTCAATAATGATCCACTTTTGCACTTATTTCTTTTATCGACTGACGCCTCATTTTTTACTGCCACCTTTAGCCCCCAGAATGAAAAAAGAAGAAGATAAGATTAAGCCTTCCGAAAACAAAATCAAAGACAAAACTCATATAAGAGAAAATAGCATAGACGAATAAGAAAGAAAGAAACAAAGAAATAAAAAAAATAGAAAAGACAACAGCTGCTTTTTTGGTTATGGCAATTTGTTTAGTGGTGTTGAAGATGAAGTAAAAACAAAAAAAAAGAAACAAACAAACAAACAAATAAATATACTAAAACCTCTGTAAGAGCAATTTCCATTTTAAGAATATTTCTTGAAATGAACTTTATAATGACTTTTCCATGTTTGTAATCAAATAGGATATTTGTCTTTTCTGTCTTTGGTACAAAAGTGTATTCATATACACTCACTTGATAGACGGAAAAGAGTAACTACATCAGCACAAATGCTTAATTATTTCGTAATTGTCAGGATTGTTGCGAAATCAATTCATTAGGATGGTTGATGAATAATAGAAAAAGAGTTCTCTAAACACTTTCCCCACAACATGAACCGGGGTGGGGGAAGGCCGGGACATAACCAACTGTCTGACATTTACGATCACGCTATCACCCGAATGTCACACCCGGGTGATTGCTAATTGGCGCCAAAACATAAGTTGCCGATTAGCCATCGTTTGATAAAGATGACAGCCCGTCGTCGAAACTGTCACAGGTACCTATATTGTGTAGATTGTGTTTGGCAAGGATGAGTACAAATTGTGAACATCATTACCACGACAAAATTTCAATTTCAATTTCAATTTCAATTTTATTTTCGTATTTCTAGATGGAAAATACATAAAATATAACAAAATATGATAATACAAAACGTCCAGCTCGGATATATCCCCCCCCCCCCCAAAAAAAAAAAACCCACATAAACAAACAAGCTAACATAATAGCGATCGATGTGTCATTTTCAATCAAAGTAAAAGTAGGGTTACAAAACGGTGTACTCGTCTCTCCCTTTTATAACCATAAGCGTCATTACAAAACAATAATCTTTTCATTAACCAGTGTATCGCAGTTCGAAAAAAAAAATAAGAGACAAGGTCAATCATAACGTCACAGATAAAACGAAAAGACGAAATCAAAACTGATAATTTAACGTTAAACCTTTCATTTTACATCTAGCATCGTCAAAATCGCACTTGTAAAGAAATTTGGGGAGCAGTAAGCTCAATCTGACTGAAAGCCACCTTTTCTGAGATCGTACTTAGCGTCTCGCAGATAAGGCAGCGAAGCACGTACGCTCAATCCATAACAAAATTGATAGGAGAGAAAAGCAGGGGTATTCCGCTTCATTATCGCGCCATTTTGTGCGCTAATTATCACTTCTTGAATGGGGGAAAAGTCGGGGCACCGCTTCACTTTGTAAAGATAAATTACACGCGCCGTTTGAGCAGCATATGGACTGGGATAGTCCACGCCGGTAGGACGGCGTAGTTGGATTTCACAGACTGTCGGGAAAGGTCAGGAAAACGTGGGACCTCAATCTAAGTGAGATAAACGATGTACACTAGAATTCACACCTTTTGTCGGCGTTTTAACGGCTTAGGAGTATCACTAGCAATTACGGCGTAATTTCGCTTAGTAAGTCTAATTGTAGTAAGGCGGTGAACTTTTTGTTCAGGAGGTTTTAGACACGCAGAAAAAAGAGGCTTAAAACTTGAATACCATAAGAGGCAGATTACTTCGGCAGAACAAAAAAAAAAAAAAATGCGTCAGTTAAACCGCTTTACATGGCGCAATACTTCTTCAGACTCGGAGTGATGGAGCGTGAACTTTAACCTCTAATATGAGACTAATAAGGTTACGGTTGCCAAACGCCACCTTGCGTTCAGTTTGGGGATAATGAGAATGTAATCCTATTGGCGGGATTTGGAAAGATTTTATGCTCAATTTCGCCCTTTGAAATGTTGCGACACAGAATGCCAACTTTTCCAGACATTTCTCCCTTGAATGAAAACTGTCGACAAAAATTGAAAGGGAGTGTTAATTCCTTCAATAACTATCATTTTCTTCGTTTCTCTACAAAGTTCATCTAAGTGAATCCAACCATTGCGAGATGAATTTCTGTAAAAATATTGTTAAATTGATGAACATTTCAACTGGAATAAAATTAAGAAAATCTACGTATTGATTAACATAGAAAATGAAAGAAATATTAGAGTCTTCTGCCCTTTCAGCTGTGAAGTGAATGACATAATGACCACACATGAAACCATATATATATATATATATATATATATATATATATATATATATATATAAAGTAATGTATAGTACGTAAGGACACATTTCACCTGAGCGTTCTTATAATCCCTTATTCTGTCTGCCACTAGACGAATGGGAGATTAAAGTAGTAGATTTTCAGTGGAAACAATGGTGAAGCAAGAAAAAAAAAAGCAATACGGTGAAGCAAAGCCGCTGATCACTGAGGAACGTTTATTAATTCCGTATGATTCTTTTTAAATATCATTTGTTGCGCTTGGAACAAAAATACCGACAGATGATGATATTTGGGGAAAAAAAGTATTAACATGATAGTGTTATGTTTATGATTGTATAAAATTATTGTTGGAACAATGATATCGACAGATGTTAATATTTGGGAAAAAATATACTAACATGATAGTTTTATGTTTTGATTGTATAAGATTATTGTTGAAAATGTAGAAATGAAGTGAAATGAAATGTCGGGAAAGTTGTAAAAAGAGTTAAAAAGGGGAAATCCAGTCCAAATATAAGTTAGACTGATAAGAAAGAGTAAAATATTACGAGTTCCAGGGTATAATTTTGATCGAAATCGGATGAAAAATGAGGAAGTTATGACATTTTGAAGTTCGGTAATTTTTCAGGAAACTTTTCTTGTACGGTCAATATGAATATGCAAAATGACAAAGTGAGCATGTCCTTCCCCCACAACTTGCCATATGGTTTGTACATTGAAAAAAAAAAAAATGAAATTTCCAGTTTTTCATTCAAACGCAATGATGCCGGGGGCTAAAATCCTGATATATCTAACTGATGACTATTCTGAAGTTATTCAACCAGGAATACGGTTTCATAGTTCAATGACAGAAACATTGAATTTTCGTCATTTTTTGTACAGGATCAATGGAAAACTATGAGGGTATGACATAGTCAGCTCACTTATTTGCATATTCATATCCACTGTACAAGAACTGTTTTGCAGAAATTAGCAAAACTTCAAAATTTCGTAACTTCATTATTTCTCATCCACTTTCAGTCAATTTCTTACCGTTGAACTCTTAAGATGTTACTCTTTTTTGTCAGACTAACTTATTTCTGGACTGGATTTCCCCTTTAAGGCGATTCGGTCCTAGATGAATCGTCCCTTGGGTCTTGGCTTTGAATTTTGTCTGGTCTGTTCATCCCTGGTATCCCAAGGCATTTTACCCACAATGACCCTCTTGACCCACATATTTTTAAATAATTATTGTTCTTCTATTTCCCTACTCAGCATAACTTTCTGTGTTACTAATGTGACTAACAAAAGACGTGGCGAGGGAACATGCAAGTTATGCTCGGTCTCGGGGAGGGTACATTCCAATGTCTTTTGTTAATCATATTAGTACTGTAGCAATTATTGACAGATGAGGTCACAACATGAATCTTGGTTTGGAAGTGTTTTTTTTTGTGGGCGTATTCAGGTAATCTGAAGATGAATAGAAGAAAAATTATTCAAAAATATATGGAATGTTTCTAGATATTTGTTTCACCACAAAAGTGATGTTGAGGGTGTCATGAATCAACACAAATCAACATGCATTTGTATTTCATAAAACCTTTAACCCTACCTGACAATGATGGGATAATAGTAATGGCAGGATCCTCTGGAAGAGTGGGGATAACACGGAAAAGGCCTGCCTTGGTAAATTAAATGTATTTATTATTTTATATACACGTATGCTACACTACATTAAACATTGATTTTATGCCATCGATTTCACATTTTCCTCAGCAGACAAAATCCTTATTGGTACATCTATTGTAAGCTATAATATTTCCGGGTTCTTCCTGATCTATTTTCGTTTTTGAGGTCTCGACTCTCTATGCCTTTATCACATGACAACATTACAATGCCCAACAGGATTGCACACAGTCTGTGCAGGTTACGGCGACTGATTTCTGTCATAGTGTTACCATTAATAATTGTGAGATTTCTTTTAGACGCAGAGAAATAGAAACACCTGAAGAAAAGAAAAACACGGTGTAAATATGTTCAATAATTATACAAACATTATCATCTTGTAGTAGAAAACAGAAAGCGGTTTTTTTCCACTACAGGAAGAAGATAGTGGTGCCTTGATACTCTTTCTAACACCTCTTATTGACGACAGACAACTGGGCATCTCTCCCACAATCAATACAGTCTTTAGGGTGACTATACGATGTAAAACTAAATTGTTTGACGTCTTCATGAAATTCCAAACAGGGTGCTCCCCTCTGCCCATACGAGAAACATCGGAGATATTTATTCAGTGAAGATATCTGGAAATGTCACTTCCCTTCCGCCCATTGTACCCCCTTCCCTTGCCTCTTTCTTTTTTCTTCGATTCTTGTTACTCCCACTCTTTTTTTTTTTTACCCTATTATGGTCTTCTTTTCCTTCTCTGTGCTCTCCATTTCCTCTGTTTTGCCCATTGTCATCGTGATTACGACGACATTTAAAACTCTCGCCCACAAGTAAAATTCAACGTCTTTGCTACGTGTCCAGCCAAGCGCAAAATTACGAAATCTGTTTGATATAATGTCTTATAGTATCTGATTTCACCGTAATCATGAATGGAATATCAGATTTAAAGTAGTAAGCCGTTTGGAGCCACCTTTTAACGCTGATTTCTCCCCGCTCCCCTCGCCTTTTCTCGTCTCGACCAGACGAAGGACACCTGTACAAATAGCCATGGATGACGGCAGAGCTAGGGTCCCGGCATCGGAAGAGTCTGTTAGGGGGCGGCTTGGTTTGGAAAATTTTACGCGCTAGGGCAATGCCCCAATTGGTAGATTTTTAAACATGGGGGGGCTTAATTATAGGGTGTGTCAAGAGAAGTTGACAGCACCGCACAGTCCTATTCCTTCAGCATCTTAATACCACGCATAGTTATATATACTAATATAGTTTGTAAATGATGGAAGCATTACATTTTATCGAGATGGATTTTTTTTTTTTTGGACACTCTGTAAGCTGCATCTGCATAGTCGGCAATGTTTTACTATAATCCTTATTTACCACTAGGCGTAATTTCATACACGAACATGACGAAGGAATACAGGGAGTGGCATTTTGATTGACTATCGGACTGACGAGCAGGCACCAATTGTTGTCAACGAAAAACAAGGGATAGTGGTGCTGCGTCGTTATTAACACCTTAATGAATCAAATTTAGTGATAAAGATGATATAATGTCAGCATGTTAAAGATCATGTTTGCCTTTGGGAGCAGTGATTTAAAAATGTTCAAGATATCACTTTTGATGCATATTGTGTATGTCAGGTATATCACAAAACATCCTATAAACCATGTAAAATTTTTTGCAATAAAGCCTAAAATATAAGGAGATATCACTATTTTTCTCATTAAACCACAACTGTATACGGTTTAGTCTGGAAACATTTTATTATAACTATTGTTCACATTTTGCATATTTAACAATATTTAACATCGATTATACTGGTTCAAATTTTTACATTGGTTGTTTCTATCCCTAACTCACATTTTAGAACTATTTTGAAGCACTAATGCTGGGTTTTTGTTTCATCATTCTGCAAATGGTAAATTATTTCTTAAAGCTTCCACAAGAGCAAACCGAAAGAGGGTTCTAACGATCTGCTTGTTGACCTTTCACCCAGCCTGGGGATTTCCCGTACAACTGTAAAAATTGGTGAAGCGATGAGGCGGTGGCGCGGCGGAATTTTTCAACGAGTTCTTACATTTGGTCGAAATTCACCCACTCGACTCTCTTCGTGTTTGTATCTATATCCCCGAGTAACGTGGATCCAGGATGTTTAAAATATCGTATTGGAGTACAGTGGGGAAAAGAATAATCCAATAAAAAAAAAAAAATTATTTCTTACCACTGATTGCAAGAGAGCACGATAAACGCAACGCTAAACCTGAATATGATATTCGTCGTACCACGTCGTACCACAGTTGCAACTACAGACTATATATTTCATACTATTTGTAATTACTCATTCCTTCAACGAAATCTTTCAAATTATTCTTTGCCAATTATTCACGAAAATTTGGGATATAAAATTATATAATGTATATATATATATATATATATATACAGTCAAGAAATATACAATTATATTTACACACACACTCACACACACACATTTATATATATATATATATATATATATATATATATATGAATTATACATAATATATGATATATAATTTTATGATGTTTTTTCTTTCTCCCTTTATGTTCTAATAGGCCTTTACGTTCACTGTAATTAATGTAGAATGTACACGAATAATTTCTCTGTAGGACACCGCTGGTCCTTTTCATACACTACTGTGTAGTCCCACGCAATGTTCTCACCAGCGTGTGCTGATGCCCGACTGGATATCACAGCCGTATTATTCCAAGGTTGGAGAGGCAAAGTTAGGAAGGAGATTAAGATGGCGGCATGTATGAAGATAGAGAAAACACACACACACGCCTTGCTTCTAAACCCTTCAATCAGAAAGCGTCCCATGTACATACAAGGTTTAAAAACACTGGACCCAGTGTTAAGTTTCGAACAATTCGTGTATCGATATTCCAATATTTTCGGCAACCGTGTTGGGATAAACATTTGGGGGCTTTTTAGGCCGAGTTCAGAAGTCCAGTGCAGGAGGTCTAAAATCAAGGTATGTATAAATTCAGTAAAGTTGAGAGGAGAGGATATCAAGGTGTGATTCGTTTTATATAAATTATCATTGTTTCTAAGCTGAGAGGATTTAAAAAAGTCACATTGTGAGAGATAGAGGGGAAAAAGCTAAGTGTGTAAACCGGCTGAGAAATCGGATCCTTTGACGGATTTCACACAACCATAAGATGGGGTGGTCGTGAGAGAAATAATATGCCGGCGAGGTACAAACCATGTGAAAATTTACCCCCACCACAGAAAAATAATTCGTACTTTTGTTGTACTCATTTATTATCATGGGAGCTCAAGAATCGCATCACCCATCTAATAATTGGAATGGGATATGTAAACAGACCATGATGTTTTCTGGCATGATATTGGCAATCAGTATGACTGTATCTGTCTCAAGTATGTCAAGGGAAATATCCATGGTTCATTCTGTTACAGTGATAGTTCAATCCCCATCCACTGCCGAAAAGATGCAAACGTGATTGTTATACTAGAGATGGACATGGTTGATGGAGAAACGTTAAGGCACACGAGAATGTTTTGAATCTAACCCACTGACAAAGTGAACCCAAAGACTCTGTTAGAAAGTCTATGGAGTTTGCATCATTGCGGAGGAAACTGGTGAACAGTAAGAAGGATGCTTTCTTTGTAGTCGAATGATTTCGACGATTTGTAATCATTCGTAGTTGCGCAAAAGCAGTCCTTAAGTTTTAATTTCCTTGTAAGCCGTAGTATTTCTCCAATATACACCTCCGTCTGATTATTGAGCAGCTCTGCTGCAGCACCGGAGTGTGCTAGTAGGTTACGGATTCGAGTCTTATTTATTAACTTTTTTTTTTCACTTTGTAACTTGACATATCAAGGAGACAGTCTTTACTAGGAAACATGAAGAAGGTTGGATATAAATTGAAAACTTCTCACAAATACACTATCTTTGCTACAGAGAGCACAGCGAATGAAAGAGAAATAAGTGCAGGCAGTTCATGAGCCTCTGAATTTACCATCTGATAACCTTAGAATACGAATGATCAGATTTCCTAAAAACGATTAATAAATCGATTGGATCCTAATATTTCTAATGAAAGATTGATTCAGCAACAGTTCTTTGTAAGGAACGGAACGAAGTTCAGTAATGGGCATGGTACCAGTAGACACATCAAGGTAGTGAGAACATTGATCTTCATAATGTTAATGTAAAATCTTTAGGACATTGAATCGCGGGTTGTATTTGTCAGCTGGCACTGGAAGTATTTCTGCAAGCAAGTGTAGCCCATTACAGGACAGCATCTGATTGTAGCGACTTATATCCTTAAATGAATTAAGTTGTTTTTTTTTCGCAAATATGGAAGCTCCTTTAATTTTTAGTGTTCCTTAAATATAGAATGAAAAAAATCCCGATCATTTAAAGTGTATGCCATTTTTTTTTTGCAGTTAAGTAAATCGTTAAAAAATCTGAAGAAGCCTGAACACGTGTCTCGTACATTTAGACTTTACCATTACTTGCATGGTTTTGCGTACAATTCCATTGACACAATCATCGAATCTTTAAGTTTCCATTGAATATTTTTTTTTAAAGATTCTGCAATTCGTTTCATACATTTTCATTGCCAATAGAAAGAAACAACCAACAACAGTGTAAAACTTGGTTAGGTCACTGTTTATTCAGCTGTGGTCAATCGTTTACGAACATATTGAGCACATTACACACAAGTAGTGTACATTAAAACGAAAAAAAAAATACTTGAAAATGTCTAATGTTATACAAAAGTCAATTGCTGTGTCATTTATAGTCTTATATGACTTGTTTTATTTCAAAATAGGGTTAAATTCCGTTCCTTACCTCATTTCTAAAAACTGTCCAGATAAAAGCCTTGCTCAATTTATTCATTTTGACCTTGGAGAAGCTGCTACATATACTGTGATACTCAGGAGAGATATTACAGATAAGATAATAGACTAACGAGTGACTGGAAATGCAACAGTAGCATCTGAAATCTTTAACCAATTTTTTTTACTTTGATTGTGTATTTGTTTTTGCTAATTTTTAGGTCAGTTTTTTTTTCTTTTTTTTTTGATGGCAAATCGACTCGATCTTTGAATCTAGAATAGTATCTTATAATACGTAAGTATGAACCAAGAGTGATATCAACTTAAAAAAAATGTATCAACTTCCGAACATGTGAAATAGTTAATTATGAAACTGCATCGATTAGTTGAACTACTTTCTTCTTCTAAAGTCTCTTTAATAGTTAAAACACAGCTTATTGAGTCCTTTAAGAGTTCTATTTGTCCAAGAGTACCTGATGCTTTTTCTTTTTTACCACTGAGCTATCAGAGCTTGCATGCAAAACACTGACAGAGAGAGTCATGTATAAGGCAAGTGCAAGAAAGGAATATATTACATAGGAACAGGTTTGTTACAATCAGATCAAAAGTTTCCTACACAAAATATTTACAAACGTACTGTCACGCACACGCGATCACATGCACACACTTCACAAGCACATAGATAAAACACATCTCAGATGTCTAGAAATTGCGTCTTCACCAATAGTAAATAGAAACGTGTTAACAGACATGCAGATTTAACAGGTTTTTTTCTCCTTATAAATTTAAAAGTAATTATGATTTTAAAGGATAGTATAACGCAAGTAGACATTACTTAATCTTACCACAGTCTTAGTAACCCGCATAACTGTTGGTAAACAAATTATTGCCTGCATTACGGGAGTGGAGACTGCTGTTACTTGTCATTTAGCTGCTTATGAAACAGGAGAGGTGGCCAGGTAGTGTCTTTTCCCCGGCGCCACGTCCCGGCAGGTCAGCAGGGCAGAATTGCTGGCTGTTTCCAAGGGTTCAGGTAACTCTGAAACATGATGACAGATAACTGTTTTACTACTTCAGCAATCGGCTGATTTCATCAAGTAAACATCAAATACATTCAAATGCTTGTTTTACTTTAGAATGATTTTGTTTGTAGTATCGAAATATCTTTGTTCAGGACAACGTTATTGCTATTCTCTCCCCTGCTTCAATAGTTTACAAAATGAAAAAAAAATGACAAAATTGTTGATCAGCGAGAAACTTCTGATTAATAATGTTGGAATGCCACGAAAGATGCAAAATCTGGTCCTTGGAAGGATTAGTGATACATCTTTGTGTGTGGTGTGGTTAAGATCTGGAACTGTTCCTGTATCAAACATAATATACATGTATGTTTAATCGCTGTTAGCACAGCAAAAATGCCAAATTATAACCATTTTGAAGTCATATTATACTTGAAATTAAACTTCTTTTGAACCAGAGGACATCTATGTGTCAATTACAGCGAATGACATAATTTGTCAGAAGCAATTTTGCCGTTAGTAAGTCTTCTAAAAGTTCTTTCCAATTCGTAATTACCAGACCCAGGTTAAATTACGTTTTCATTCTTTCTGATCAGGATTTCCTATTGTTGTCTTCTTTTAATTTTCTTACTACAAATTAATGCAATTGTTCTCTTCTAACTTTAATGACTGATCAGCATATAAGGAAGGGTGCTGAAATTTGTGTAGATGAACCCCCTAGCTCATGGAGCTTGGCTACATTATACTGATTCAAATTCAAAGTCAAATCAATTCATTTCACATCTGATAAAAGCAGACCTATCAAGGACTCTCCCTAGAAATTTAGAATAACTATAAAACTGTAACTTTTTGTAAACAATCACATTTAAATTGAAAGGCAACCCAAAAAGAAAAAAAAAGAAAGAAACGCAATTTCCCGAATGAATAAGTTCTGCTTTTAATGTCTTCTTAAACGTGATAAAAAGGAAAATGTTGTCAATTAAAACTCAAGATTATTCCCCAATTTTAGGCCACAACCATGACAACATCAGAGTGTAGTGGGAGAAAAGTTCTTTATGAAACCTAGGGATGTGAATATGATTGGACTGCCCTATGGAACAAGGATGGAAAGACGAGTTTTCTTCAACGGAGTCAAAGAGAGATATTTATAAAAGGTTATGCCTATATAAAAAGAAAATGAAATTTGCAGTTTGCAATTTGCATGTGTCTTATATATGATGTGATTTCTTTTTTCTTCTTCTCGGATATAAAACTTTATGTCGTTGATCTCTTGATGCATGAGACCTTACAATAAATGCATGTAATATTGATAGCTTGTTATGATAACGGTATGACAATTGAAATCACCATCTCTCACAGGCAGAGCATCTCTTTCAATTACTTTTTTTTTTTCAATTTTGTTTTCCTTTCATCTTCGGAATACATCTTTCTATTGCCAAAAACACTTTGAATTTAAGGATTTTTTTTTTTTATCAACAGCTATTGCAATGATTTTGTAACCACTAATCTACACGTTTCTGTTTTTTTTTTCCCATTTTCTTGATGAGGTTGAGGCATCACAAAGAAATCGTTCAAAAAAAAAAAGAAAAAAAAAAGAAAATAGATCAGTTTCTTGCTTTTAAGCCACTAAGGTAGTATGATATGAGATATAACAAAAGAGAAAACAATGCGTGGAATTTTTGTTCCCTTTTAATACTGGTCTTCTTTTTTTTTTTTTTTGGTGGAAAAACTGTATATACATATTAGATACACATTCATCTTATACACATGAATATAATTGTGCTCATGCATATGTGTGTATGTATGAATGTGTATGTATTTCATTTAATTTCTTTTTATTTCAATTCATTTGTTTCATTTCCAACTACACAAAACATTTGCATACTCATTTACAACATTCAAGATGACGCATACATATCAAGACAAAATCGTTACATTTAACGTAACAAAGGAAAAGATATAGTAAATGCAGTAATGAAACAGCTTCCTCTCAAATTGTTTTCATTTGACTTTATTCTTAACTGCACGTGCAATATTTTGCCAGAAAGTATTGCGAAGCATTCGCTTTTTTTAGTAAAATAGTGCACAGAATAGAATATACAAAAAATGACAAAAATGTTGATGTTGAGAAACAAATTAATTTGTAGCAAAATGTCCAAATTCTTTCTTTTTTCGTTTGAGAAAAAAATGCATGTGTAGATACATGTACCTTCATCTAGTATGTTATCCTTGAGAACTCAGATCTTACTCATAATTTTGGTCCTTTTTATGGCTAATGCAGTAGTAAAATCCAATCATTAATTTTGAAAACCGAGTTTACGGGAAAACAGTATTCTTAAGACAATTTCGAAGAGTCTATCTTTTAACTAAAGTAATTTTAGACACAATTAATTTTTCTAAGTGTTTGCAACCATTTGGAAATTTATTTTAGTAACAAGACATCTTTTCCCAACGTATCAATTCTAAACGTATCATATCACAGATTATGACCAACATGTGTGCATTGTTAAAAAAGAATACCTCGATATTAATAATTATGATTCTAGACTCGCTCAGCTTTATATTGGTAAGAGTCCTCGATGTCTACAATGGAAATCAAATGAATCAAAAGCATGTGTGAGGCCAAATTCTGTTTCACTGAAACGCACACAAACAACAACAACACACACATACACACACATACAAACAACAAGAAAAACTGGTCTTAATCGAACAGTTTTATGGAAATTAATGTTTGAAAACTGTGAGGTGGTGGGATATGTTTAAAACTGTAGTCCTTCTTGTATTTCATATTCATGTTTCTCGAACTTTTGAGTGGAGTATTCTCTAACACTGGTCTATAGGTGACACGCTTCTCAAGTTGTTTACACTTCTTCCAAGGAGGAGAGAGAGAGAGAAAGAGAGAGAGAGAGATGGTGCTCGGTATTTGTTCACTGGCCTACCCCTCGATAAGCCCATCATGAAATGCTCTTTCGCGTTTATGTTGCAATACAATATAATCTATTTTCGTGTTTTAAAGTCGCTGCCCTTTCAAAGCCCGTAATGTAACACTCAGTGGGGCCTAGTAGAAATTTTCACAAGCACAGCACAAAGGAGAGTGGTAAAGCAGCGGCAACACCAACAAGCGGGTGTTATTCTAGTATCCCACCGTACCGCTCTTAAGGGGCTGGGATATACAGTAGCGAGCTCCAGCGTTGTTTTCGGGAAGACCGGGTCGAGACTTTTCGTTAATATAAGTTTTTTAACCTGATACTTTTGCGACGACCGCCATTTTGTCTCGATGGCCGTTTTAAACATATATTTTTTGATTCAATACAACAAAAGCGGCTTTCTGAGTCGGGTGGCGTCAAAAAGTCTGAGAGACTTTGGAGAGCCCCCTCTCTTGTATCTTTCCAGCACTGAATAGCAACTCACATCCTTCTTATCCTATTTATTTTTTCAGCGAGTTTTCGGGTGTTTTTCACCCATGTTTGCTTAGTCTGGGCTCCGGATTATGCGCGCCTATTCACAGCGGTGAATGCTCCGTAGGCGCACGAATAAATACAGAGCGGCCGCTGATGTAATGTCATCGCCTTCTCCCCGAGTCTCCCGCGCCCAGGCCGGTCAGCGTCCGATGCTTTTCTGCTCGCAGACCGGCGTGCCACGTAAATCCAAACTGTCAACTCGAGCACAATCTGACTCAATTCACAGGCGCTCTATTTATACCACCTTCCTTTCTCAGCTAAAGTAATTGGGAGAAACGAGCTGTTTTGTGTCAACCAAAGTGGATACAGTGCTCTTTGTAAAGACACGGTGTAAAATGAAGGCTAATGAATAATTATATGAATGTGTATTGGTTGGCTGTTCCCAGCTAAGCTTTTATGCTAACTTTTTAGCGGGTCCTTGAAAATTTACATTTGTTTGAGCCGTTAAGTCAGAGCAAGGCGGGTTCCTTGTTTAGAACCCTTCTTTGGGACACTCGTAAATTATCTTTCGTGTATTGCAAAGTGAATGAATAAATCACATGGGGAAGAGTTTGCTGTTTCACTTCCCTTCTCAAACACTGAATCTACTTCTGGTAATCATGTCCACGATTATCGCTCAGCTCACTGTTTAGTCCAAAAGAGCGCCACCTACGGACCTCAATTTCCTGTTCTTTTGGAGTATGTGGTTTATTTATTAAAAACTGAAACCTGCTCGGGTTGGCCGAGTTGTTGTGCAGTAATTAATTCTATAAATTATTTAAATACAAGTGCAAAAGGACTACCCTCCCCCACTGCCAAAATAATCGACCAACATTTTGTTACACCAATCGTGTCTAATTTCCCTAGGTTGTACCATGTGACTTCCAGCAGTCAGATGATCCTAACATGAAAACTATCAACCACATAATTTTACCACATACCAATTTTCGCACCAAAGTAAAGACGGCATGGTGGCTAAAAACACGTTTTGAAGCGGGTCAGCAATGTAAAAATCCATGGAGAATCAGTGTTATATAATAGGCCAGACCCATATCCACTACAAAGGTTTACAAGAGTTTAGAAACTATAACAATGAGACAATCTCACATGAGTGTGTATGTACTTGAGTCTTCTCAAGTCAAACCATAATGCAGATTTATAATATGGGAAAAACAACATTGCAGGCTTATATAAGTGTTGATGTTGAATATTGAAACTTTTTTTTTTCAATTCTTGACGTTTCTTCTGCCTCTCAGATAGAATACGGGATGTCGGAAATTTAAAGTAATTTTGTAATCTATTTTCGAACTGACAACAGAAGATAAGTAACTTAAATCATGCAATGTCTGTCCAGAATTAATGTTTATAATATTGATTTTTCACTATAAATAACTAATAATATTTGAAGAGCTTGCTTCCAAAAGGTGCTCAATCCATTGGAAATGATGGATTGAGCGCCTTTTGGAAGCAAACTCTTCATTTTACGAGCATTGACATCTTTCAAGGCAATTCATAAACAGTATAACGCAGGATCCAACATCTTTAAATTGTCAACCCCATCGAATTTTTATTCCCAAGATATACCACGTTAATGGAGATAATCAAGGGCATTTCTTTAATATAACTTTACTTTGAAGTCAGAAATTGTAAGTCTTTTTCTTGTCAACAGATTATGAATTAATCTAGAACATTCCATTACAATTACCGGTTGTTGTTGTTGTTGTTTTTTGTGTGTGCCTGTGCGTATGTTGTCATACTGTACCAATCAGTGACAAGTGCAACAAAAGCAACAACTCAAAATATTTAGATTTCTCTCAAGATTAATAAAAAAAACCAACAACAACACTTCTAAATTTCTATTGTAGTTTTGTATGGAAAATTGAAATGCATAATGTTGCAATGCCTTGGTATTTATATTCTAAAGATAATCGTCATGGAATTGATTCGAGAGCGTTTGCACTTTTCTTAGAAATTCACTTTCACAGTATAGATTTTTATCTAATCGTTTATTTCTTTTTTCTTCTGTGCAATGGTATTTCAAACGGGTTCATTTTTTTCTTTTGTAATGAAGATCAAGGAAAGAAGGAAAAGGCAAAGAGAGAGAGAGAGAGAGAGAGAGAGAGAGAGGAGAGAGCGAGAGAAGAAGAAGGAGATTTTAGGTGTCTGCAGTTAGATTTTAAGAGAAGCCAGGCAAGTGATAGAGAGGAAGAGGGGATGTTGAAATGAAAAAGCTATCCGGATGGAGATGAAACGCTTTCTTCCAAACAATTGTTTTCCTTGTGGTAGAAAGCCCTTGTTCAGAGGTTCATATCCTCTTCGGGGTCAGTCAAGAGCCACGTTCTAAGTGCCAGAGGAAAACGGACGGTGTTTACTTAGATGGTCAGGCCTATGTACGAAGTGTTTGCACTTCGTCTTTCCACCAAACAGATCGGTGGACCAGTGCCCATCAGTTAGCCATGATGGCCAGGGTCTCAAACCTGTTTAAAAAAATCCTCTCTCGCAAAAGAGAGTACAACCGTATCAGTCCATTCCCACTGTGTGCCAAACTTAGAGTTACATATACAACATATGGATGCTCAAACACGCAGACAAAAGAAAAACCAATGAACACAAAAAGTAAAGAGATACGGCATCATAGCATTTTTTTTTTTTTTTTTGGGGGGGGGCACAATTTTGACATATATTCCCGTTCATCTTTTATACTCATTACAGAAATGATCAATCACTAGGCTGCTTCTTAAAGAATTGTCACCGGACAGGCAGGTATCCCACGTGACTTGCACAGAGATACATTTCGTCAATTTTTTCAAAAAAAAAATATGTCCTGCATCTTTCTGTTTGCTGGTTTGTTTGTTTGTTTACCGTTTGTCTGGTTTTTGGAGCTGACCTTGCCCGAATCTCTGCCCAGAACCATCTTAAAGGGCATGCGAAGAGATCACTCAGCGGATGGCAAAATCAAGCCCTCGTCTCAAGCGAAGATGAATTAATTGAAATCGTATAATGGAAGCAGGATTATTTTTTTATTACAAATAAATCTTATTTCTTTTTTTAATACAATCTAAATTGGCTACCCTAAATTAATCCCCCCCCCCCCAAAAAAAAAAAAAAAACACAGGAAGCGCTGTTTTCCACTTTAATATTTGGCAGAATTGCCTCAGTCGATGTATATCATAATATGATATATCAGGTTTTTGACAGCTATTGATCATCCAGTGGTATAACAACTGACAGAAACAAACAGACAAACACATAAATGGAATAACACACACACACATATATACACGCATAAACATATGCTTATATAATATATACATATACATACGTATATATATATATATATATATATATATATATATATATATGCATATATAGATATACATGTTTATACAATATGTGAAGAGTTCCTTTGGTGCTAAATACACTTTTGATTGTGGGGAGAAAATCTAGGGTTTTTTTTTTTCCATACCTTCCTAAGTGTTTTCGTGCGATGACTTTATGTCCAATAATAGTTCTCCATAATGGCACAAAGAAAATGTGACTTTAATAGAAAAATCTACACTGATTCTTAGATAATTATTATTTTGTTATGGAGTTGGTAACGTTTGGAACAATCTTTTACCACGATGATGTACAATATAAATGAACAACAAAGTTGTTTTAGCGACTAGTTTTAGTCGATTTGTGTATTTCTCTGGGATGAATAATTGTTATCTCTACACATTCTCCTGATGTTTCCTCCATCTCTAAAAAGAATTTACATGCTCAGAAAAGAAACATTTTACAGCCAATAGTAAAGTAATATATTAGTCACAGGGCCAGCCTGGTCTTTGATATTCTGGGGTCAAAGTAGGGTCAAGCATGCACACGGCTTTCTGATTGGATTCTGCTAAATTTAGCACCATTTTTTAAGAACAAAACTTACATGGATTTACCATCTTTTGGAACAAAACTATTTTCATTACCTGATTTATTAATTTTCTTAAAGGATGGGACTAGTAAAAATGAATACATTTCTGTCAAAAAGTCCAATTTGATGAAAAATGAATGAAACACTTTTTGGAAAGGAACTTTTCAAACATACATATACTTTATAAGATTCAACTCCTTTAAACTGCTTTGGATAATAATATTATTGTCCAAATAAACAATCTAATTCTCATCCTTTAGTAGTTTATGCACGTTCTTTTACAATATAAAAATTTCAAATTGACGGAGAATTTGAAAATCACACTAAATCGCAACAAGGCAAAGCACCAAAAATGTGTCGTATTAATGAAGAATCACAAGAGGAAAAATAATGATAAGGAAACAACCAAAATTGTGGAAAATATCTCAACATGGCTCATTTATATTGTGTTTTTCACCAATATGCGCACAATTGTGGCTAATTCATCAAATCTAAAATTTCCTGATGACGAAATGTGTAAAATAGTCATAGGTTATTTTTTTTTCTATCAGACGAGAGAATATGCTTATTTACGAGAATGTAGAGAATAATTTCATACAGCATATCACATGAAGATGAAAGACAAACTTCTTATCATTACCTTGTCATCATCATCATCGTCATCATAATTCACTTTATTTCTATTCGTATCTGTAAACTACAATATAAAACATAATGCATTTTATAGTGTATTATATTTTGTAGTACTTCCCCATTCCGCAAACAATATATGTGTATTGTGTAGATAGGTCCTTGGGCTGCCACGTGTTCAAGCTTTTGCTTATAGTGGCAGTCCTTCTTCCGCATAATTTCTCAGGTAATTATTTGGAAATTTGGTAATACCAGTTATATTTTGTTAATGGATTATTTATTTACACATTAGTTTTCCTTCTTTGAATCATGTACATTGTAATCTGCTTACTGATATTTATGTGATATTCATTGATATTACTGAAAAGAATCTTAGTTTATGTATGAAATTGTGTAGGAAGAACAATAAATCAAACAAACAAACAAACAAACAAACGAATTCGAAAAATCCATAGTGATTCTGATTCAAACTTAGAATTATGGTGCACGTGTTTCATTTACAAAGTGAAAATGGATGCAGGTTGTCAGACTTTTCCTTTTGTACTTACAATGAAAAGTAGCGTAATTCAGACGGTCTTTAATGTTGTTGTCATTACCCTTATTTGCTCAACTAAAGATTCCTCAAACTTTGTTAGATTTAGTTTATAAGGAAGCATAACACAGCGTTTATATTTTGAGGGTGTTGACATGATACATTGTATTATTCTGATACTGATGTAATGCAATGGTATTAAAATATTGTTATCGTCTTTTATGTACAAACTATGAAATATCATTTTCAAATACTTTCCAATGTTACATATTATATTCATACCGTTGCGATGCTTTAATTTTGAGTACTTTTACCATCATACATCACGAAATGTATGAAGTTATTAAAGAGATAGGTCGAAGCAACTTTTTTTTTCATGAATATTCTTCTGCACCGGTTTTATTGTTGGAATAATTTTAGTTGGTCAAGACATTCATACCCGTTTTCCGAAATGTTCACACCCACGAATTTGGGAACCTGCAGTTTTACAAGCTGGCTCATGTAGGCCCTTAAATATTTCTGTTACTTCTTTCAAACACCTTTTTTTTTTACCAATAAATAATAGTGTTTATTATGTTGTATTTTTTTAATTTTGAAATGTGCAATCCAAACAGATAATTGTATACATTTGTATTCTTATTTGCTGTACAATACCAATGTCAAAGAATTTTCCCTTGAAGAAATGTAAAAATATAAAACCATGACATTGATAAATTGATGCAAAATCATTTAGTTCATTGCTCACTTTCTTTAAGACCTACGTTAAGTTCCAAAATCCCCCATATCTTTGGAATTGGACATGTGTTTCTCTTCACAGTTTCATGAAAAACACGTTGAAGTTTGCCAATGCGCAGTACTCAATGGTACTTAAACAGAACTCATCTAGCATTACTCGGGCCGACATCAATTTAAGTGACTACAATGCCATTGGTTCGAAAAGACGGGCTAACTTATTGTCTTAACATTATTCCGAGAATTGCTTCATTTGCATAATGATGGCAGAGAAGTTAATTGTACAGTTATATACGAACATGTAGATATATGGTTACACTGATTGATTCATTCATTCATTGTCCATTGTACTTTCCCTATAAGGGACACTCTGGTTCTAATGACAAATCATGTACTTTAAAGGGATCGTATAGTTTTGGTTGAGACCTAATTTCAGGTTTCTAACATTTTTTTGGTGAGATAATGAGAAACCTTTTATGAAATATGAAAGAGCATGTAATTCTATGAGGAATTCAATGTTTATTTGATGAAAATTGGTTTTGAAATGGCTGAGATATCTAAAAAAGAGCGATTTTAATAAGGTGTGGGACCCACACTGACAACGATCGCTTTGTTTTACTTTGTTTTTAGATGTTACAGTCATTCCAAACCCGATTTTCCTCAAATAAGCTTTGAATTCCTCTTAAAATGGTATGTTTTATACTATATCATACGTGTTTTCTTGGTATCTTGCAAAAAGTTAAAAGCTCAATTCTCATCTCCACCAATACTGTACCATCCCTTTAAACTTAAAAAGCAACGCATCTTTTCCCCCATACCTTGTTCTTTATTACACTATGACCTTCTCGTCACCATTGCAAGTATTTAATCAGCGAGTGCGTGATACGATTATTTTTAGTGAATTTTGAAAACACCTTTAGAGTAACACTAAAATCACCGCGTAAAGTTCAAGAAGAAGTTTCACCTTATCCGTTCAAGCGCATTAACAGTTTGCGAAATTAAGCTCGTAATTAATTCCACTTTTATCTTCTATCAAGAGTTTTGTTTCATTGCCTATACCAGGGAGACATTGAATGTTAGAGGTCAGACGAGAAGGAGGCAGCTATCTAGATGTATTGTCCATTTTTCGACGTCTCTGAATTTTGATTTTGTTTTCACTTCGTATGTGAATGTATAACATTATGTATTTGGAAAAGAACTTTATTGAGACGTGGCCACTCGTCTGGGATAATTAGATATCACTTTGTGACATTTGATTGAGTGGAGCTATGCTCTTGTCATATTATGGAGACAGTGACCTCAGTGCTATCGTCATGTATTTGGTACAAAGAAACAACATATATTTGTGTCAAAAACGATTTCAATAATTAGAGAGACGTTTTAGTATCAACCATAGGTTTTGCGAGAAGAAAAGATTAGTCTGAAGAAAAAAAAAAAAACACACAAACTTTACCGTACGTGGAAGTGCGACAATTTTCGCCCTGCAAAACAAACTTCCCTAAACTTATAGATTTTTTTTTTCTCATTGTGGTCACTCGGTGACAAACCCCCCCCCCCTCTATTAATGACTATCAAATATGAGTCATGCTACATAGAAGGATACAGCTTTAAACAACCCCGACAGAAGCTCAATAGAGCCCATACAAGTCTAGAGCGCCTGGGTAACTGCTGAAAACACCTTGCGCTGGGAGGAAGCGGGTGTGGGCTTAGCTTTCGGACTGTATTGTGCATGGGTCCTCAGAGTTCATGTATTGTATCGCGAGCCCTATGCCAATTACAGCAACTAAAAACACGAACAATAGTAAACTTTTCAATCAGGGGCCACGGTATTTTGTGGCAAGGGGAGCAAGGAGCTGTAATAATGCCCTCTGCTTCTCCACTTTTCCTTTCATTGCTGGCAACAAAAGCCTTCCCTCCTTTTTTTTTTTCACGGGAGTTAAACGATTCCATTTCTTCCAAACTCGGAAGTATATCTATCAAAGACATTGATAATTTGTGCTTAGCTCGGGGGATGGAGCGACCAGTGTGTTGTTGTGGCATTTTATGTTGTCAGGGAATTATATCAGGCGAAAAGAATGGTGAAAAAATGAAGGAAGCAATCCTGTCGGGTCCATAATGAGGGACAATGCCAGCTTGTCGGGGGTGATGGATTGTAGTGGGCAGGCATGCTTCCTGAACACGCGGGGGTTACAGAGTTTAAGTTCACACATGGACGCTGTAGAAGGCATGTAGTATGAATATACACCCACTTCCTACCCAAACGGGGCCAGGGCTTCAGCAGCAACTGAATATATCAAACTCGTCATAAATTGTTTTCCGATAACTGCATCTACTTTTATGTCTGTATCTATACATGTTTGGGTAGGTAGGTATAAACATTTATTTATCTATACAGTATAATTGTTTGAATTCATGTACTAAAATCATATAGTTACTAGGCATCTGTTTTCGTATAGAAAACGTTATGACTATGTTTATCTTTGTTCCCTATTTCTACGATTGATATTATGTTCAACCATCAACGTTCACAGTAATAGATTCTGAGCATAATGTGAAACAACATCGAAAGTTTAGGTGTTCTTACCTTTGTAGGCATCTGCTATAGTCCATTTCATCGAGTGTTCATGTGTAAACTTTCGAAACCTAAGCAATGTATAGTCTGTCAAAATAATATCGGCGTAATCAGGGGAATAGTATTCTATTTACTGATGATGAATATACTTCGCATCAATTGATACTCCACCTGTAATGAATTGTTACATTTCTTGCCAGTATTGTTCTTCCTTTGTTCATGAACGTTTCGGAAGTTTTGTTCATGTCGTAATATTGTCATTCATGGAACTGCGCTTAGTGATATTGGTAATGATTACACTGTATGTACGATTGTCCAACAACTTCCTATTCCTGCAGAGAGATAATATTACAATATTGCGACTTCTAGTTATTTCTTCAACGTTTCATCAATTCCCATGACCACCATGATTATTACTTTCTAATATGACATGTAAAAGCAAAACATTAAGGTCACTTATTCGGTTCCGACAATAAAGATGCATGTGTCATACACAACCGCCTTGCTTCGTACATGAAAACATTTTATTACAAGGGAATATAATAACTTTCGCTAGATGTTTCAAACCGGCAGACAAGCAGTAAATGAGGGTTTTTTCGTGAAGTAATTGCCACAAAGCAGCCGTGGTAAAAACGAAGAAGTTTTCAATTCTCTCAGTGTGGTCTGAGACTTGATCATGAAGTTATTTCACCGCGAGTTGCAGGGTTCATAACTCTTACCGGGCCCCAATCTTAATCTTAGCAAGTTAAAAAGGGAATAGCGACAGAAATAACGCACTTACGCCGTTTTCAATAACAGTTAGCCCCGAGTCATTTTTTCACCTATAGAACGTGTCGATGTTATGTAGTGACAGTACGAATTAGCACCGCTCGAGTAGGTCCTAACGCCAAATCAGTTCCAATAAAGCGTGCGGTCGCTTTTCTGCACCCCTCCCCACTCTAATTTCTAACCTATAAACCCGCAAATTATAGGCCCAGTTTCCTCTGAATCATAGCTGGCGATAGTGATCTCTGCACGCTTTGATACCAGCGCGAAAACTTATAGCGCTACCAACAAAAAAGGGTGATTTGATTAAAGTTACCAGCACAAAATACAAATGCATACAGCCCAGCGACAGAGGCCTTCAAACTGTGTGAACTTTTCTGCGTTTTTGTTTTTGTTTTGGTCAATAGGGACAGAGATACCTATCTATCCAGCCATTGTGATGTTAAGAAAACAGCGATCCCTCAATAGACCATTGATCCTATATTTCGTGGGAGAGGTAAACACAGATTTTAATGTCATCGCGATCAAATATGAAATGAATTTTGATCAAACTAGATTAAGAGACCGCCAAGATCTTTATTCTACCTTGTTTTTGGCGTGTTTTTTTTTTTTTTGGGGGGGGGGGTGGGGCGTATTACTTGATTTTCATAAGTCAGGTAGCAATGTGTAGGCTCTCTCTGTGAGTGTATAACTCCAAGCCATTCGAAGCACCCGTATTATGTAGAGATAGCTTGAAATAAGCTGGTATGAATATTTCCCGTAAAAAGTTAAATTTTTCGAAAAGGGAGAAAAAATAATACTGTTCTTACCCTCAAATTGGGTTGAAACTCATCTTATTAAAACAAACAAACAAACAAACTAATAAACAAACAAACAAACAAACAAAGCCCTCTTAGATGGAATTATTTTCTCCTGCGATAAGCCGGAAGCAGAGGGAACATTTGAAGAAAGTCTTTGGTTTAACTGCACTGTCTTAGTATACCAGTCATTTCTTGCATAATCTCAAAGAATTTCTAGTACATAATATTAGAAATTATACATGATAATTTTAATTAATGAAAATCTTATCTTTTGTGGAATTCTTGAAGTCTCTTCAATCTAACATCAATTTGTGAAGTATTTCTAGCTTTGCTAGTTCATGAAAAAGGGGAAATAAAGATGCATTTCTAGAATTCTGAATGAGAATGCTTAAAGAATGAACTGACACCAGCGAGTCAGGTGGTATACTCCTATGACCAAAGACAGATGACACACTCAACCGTACGCACAAGGAACAAAAAATCGAAACACACACAAATACACACATACAATACCCAAAAGACATAATTTATACATTATGATGTTAAATAAGATTATGTTGGATATGCCATTTCTTGAAAACATTTCTTACCTAAGTGTATACTTAGAACAATCACCTCTCTCTGTAATTGCCTTTTTTTTTTTTAACTCAGCTTAGATAAGAAAACATCTTAGCCGTTTCTATCTCATTGTCTTGTACATTTTGTACCTGTTATTTTATTTTAACATTAGGTACGATTTAAATTTTTGTTCAGGAATTTTCATTTTTCTTTGTGTCAGTTTCCATCCAACTGAAAGAATGTCTCATTCGTTGTATTTCGACAGAGTTTAAAACAGACAGCCTACACTTGATATTCTCCTCTAGCATCATTACTTTGAGGTTTGGTTTGGACAGATACAACAGTTCTTCATAAGCTTTTTCTAAAATTAGATTGAGAATGCATTAAAATGAGACTTCATAGAGAAATAATTTTAGTAATCTTGTTTCTCTGCACTCTTCAACAAGCAGGGCATGTGGTGAAACAGCTTTCCATTCCATCTTCAAACTGATGAAAGACGTCCATGGTCATGTTAGAATTAGAAATTCAAAGTTCAATTCAATTCAATTTAATTCAATTCAATTCAATTCAATTCAATTCAATTCAATTCAATTCAATTCAATTCAATTCAATTCAATTCAATTCAATTCAATTATTTTCATTCTTCTTTTTCCAACAAAACATAACACAGAATAAATCAGGAATTATATCATAAACATAAACATTCGACTTTGCAAAGAATAAATGATACAGATAAACATAAGAATGCATACTGGCAAAAATACAAAGTTATGCTTCAGTGGAGAAGAAAAAGAAAAGACTTGAGAGGTCTGCTAAAAAGCAAACTTGTATATTGTGAACCACTCAGAAAGTCAGTGTTCCATTGTTTATTGCGACACATCTAGAGACCCTATTGTCTGGAGTACGCTGAATGTTTAGTGGTGTCTTCGACAGATAAAAAAGAAACAAAAAACATAGAAACGGATAGATAACAATCTCCTACAATAGCAGAATGGGCAGAAGACAACACACACAAACAAAATACGTGATGCGTTTAATAGATGTGATGAAACATAACGAAACACCATATTGATCCTCAAGCATATTTCAATGTCCACTGTTTTCTCGAAAAATCTAATGTATTTGTTCACTCGTTTCATCACAGAGAATAAGTTTTATCATTCCTTTACATCCGAATACACGGTGGAGAAATTAAGGATCCTTATATTGTGTAGTCAGTTAAAACATTCCTGACATCCGGGGCCTTGGAGGGATATGAACGGATGACTTCTAAAGGAACCGAAGTTGTCCATGAAATACAGTCCTAAAGCAACTTAACTTGAAAGAGGTGAGTGAACGTCGAGGAAATTAAAAGCTGTAAGAAAATCAAATAAAGCATTTAAAACTGTGAGCACAAATACAAAAGAAAATGATAAGAATAATAACATAACACTGGGAAAGGAAAACAAATTTGTTCAAATGACCATTTGCTGTCGCATTAATAGTATAATGATATTACGCGTCAATCAACGGGACTCACTTTCCCAAGGCAAACTGCCTTGATCCTATTTTTTCAGCAAAGTTTACTCATTACAAGTTTATTTGTTTTCCTCGACTAGAATGCAGCCACTTTCCAAGTCATGTGGGTTGATGCTAAGTAAAAACCTGTTTGATCATCGAAGACATGTCACCATCTTTTGAGTGGCAGTAGTTTTTGTCGCTCGACAAGACAGGGCTGATGTGGGAACTGGGCTGGTGTTAATCTGACTCCAGCATTAATTATAATCTCATCGCTTACCTGCTTCATCCAATAAAAGCTTGCTGATTTCAGCATCGACGTTACAGAGTTGTGACGATATTACCAGCGTAGTAACTGACCATCCGCGCCCACAGCAAAAGTCAAGAGCAGAAATTTGTTCCCCCTGAGATAATTTGGAAATGTTCTTTTCGACGAAGAAGCTATTCCTCGGGAGGAAAGAAAGGGGAAAGCAGGAAAAAGAAGTATGCTTCTATGGGCAGCGTGATTTTTGTTTTCAGCATAATCCCTTTCCATTTCTGCACGGACAGACATGCTACTTTTCGATGATTTGCGGTTTATAAAATTACACAAAAATGTCACACAAAGATCTTTTTCTCTTCAGGATATAATCTGTAAGTTAAAACACTCTGTATTTACGGTTTTAGGTGAGAGAAAGTGGCATTTGATGCTATATGTTGAGGACAGTCTTGATCACCGCTAATTGCCAATTGCAATCAAAATCTTTCGCCATTATCAAACTATATATATATCGTTTCCTTAGACGTGGTTTTGAGGTTCAACTGAGTGCTTTTTTTTTTAAATGTTTTCGATCAGAGTATTCACAGAATCTCACCATCTCCTGATGTTCTTTTACGCTTTTTTTTTTGTCACGACTCAACATGCTGTAGTGTTGGCTGCAACTTTCTTCTTGACATACTAAATGAAAAACACACCATAAAACAGTGCGTTGGTCGATAAAGCTAATGAGGTCTATAGTGATTAGACTGAAATAAACTTGGGGGAAAAATGCATCACGGGTATTGTATAACCAGCAATACGAATATGATATCCTTGTCCGGTGACTGTTGATATATTTCGATCTCACCCTTCCTTTTGGATACACAATGTCCTAACACCAAATAGAGTTTGGTTATTTGTGATACATATTCTTCTGTGCCAGAGCTAATAGTATTTCCTGATGTTTGCTAGTGCCAGCAATTCAATAGTGAATAGTGAATATATGATACATAGCAGGTGTCATTACAGCTTGGGATATAAAGTACCTAATGACAAATAACAAGTGACTAGATTGAAGACACCAACGTTATAATTGACTGACACTCTGATTCTAAAAGAGACAATTCGCTCCATCCCCTCCCAACAATTTTTATTTATCTTCATGATGACCATAGACTTCATCTTGAGTAAGTAAGGGATAACATTATTTGCAAGATATGCCACAGCTGCATGTGTAGTTCTCAGAAAATCAACTGAAACGTTCCTCACGACTTGGCATTAAAATGATGACCACGAGTTGACTCCCTATCCTGTCTTAGACGAGCTATGATCTCCCACCTCTAGAGTCGCCCCCTTGCCTGAGAATCCCAAACACACGTGCTCTCATCACGAAAAATATCTATTAACGTCATGAAACATAAATTTACAACAAACTTTCAAGAGATGTTCTAAACTTAGATACAAAGCATAACACGACGGTACTTCCTATCACTTGCTTTGTATTAAAATAATCTTCTACGACTCTGAAGATAATACTAGATCGTCAGATGGTAGCTCCAGTCTCGCATCATTTGTAAAAGAAGCAAGTTCATTGAAAATCTCAATTTAAATTCTTTTTAAGTTTAGACACCAATTTCGTGAATATTTTAGCCTTTTTGTCACCCCGTTATAGCCGCCAAGCGTATAATACTCTCGATATTATATTCAAATGAATGTGTTTTCCTACAGGTGTGTGAACTTAGACCTACAACCTTTGAATTTGTACCACTGCAATACTTTTGCGATAACTGCACAAAGTTAGATATGTTACCATCTTTAAACATTGGTTGAGTTTTAAATAAATGCTTAAAAATTATATGATTTTACTATAAAAAATAAACAATGGAAAATACAATTGAAACTGATGTTATGAACTATGCTGTTATAAAGATCAGGTTAATAAAAGAATCTCCTTTCCATCATTGTCGGTTAGGTATCTAGCATACGTATTAGTATCAAATAAGTAATTACTTGTGAACAGAATAACAAATGAAATTAAATTTTTTAGAGTAAGAATTTCTGCCATCATTAGGACACATTGACACTGAATACACCGGAGGAAGGACATACGGTATAAGATGAATGTGCATGGCGAGATGACTAGAACATTCCATACCTTTCCCATAAAATATCAAGTAAGCCTCATTTATTGGGTCTACATTTTCATACACAATCACTTCTTTCTGGGAGAAAAGACTTTTTTTTCCTCTGTGGTGGTGATTAACACGCAGTATGAAAGGGAAATGTTTTGAATACTGAGCAAGAGAGCGTGTTTTACCCCGCCCGCAGTCACCGTGTGTCGGTTTGCGCGTGGCGCCTCGTGTGCTGGACATCTCCATCGCTTCGGCGACCGGCGACATCATGGCGACGCCAACTGTGTGACGCCATGAGGAGACTGGTGGAGTATACACACACAAGGTCTACACAGAGAACCACTCTTCACAAAGACGCGTGTCTTCAGCGCTGTTCAGTAGTGTCCGTAGAGGCGTGGCGCATCTACCGTCCATTGATGTCTTACCCGTTTTCTACAGAATACCCACCTCTTGAGATACATTTTCAAGGTCTGTAATGAACATGACGAAAAAAAAAATATATATGAACTTTAAGTTTGGAATTATCAATCTTACGAAATCAATGCGTACTCTGCTATTCAATATAATAAAGAGTTATAATCAAAATACATTAAAGATGGTTATATCTGTGTCTTTGTCACATCTTCAAAATGGGAAATCCGTTTGGTGCAACTGGTTTTGAACACGGCTCCTAATACACTCAGCGAATTTTCACACATATACATGCATACACTGTTTACATGATATACATTTTAGCAGAGCACATTATAAACATCCCTACTCTAGGTTACGTAAGTTGGGAACTCAAGGTCAAAAGTTTTCTCCTGTAATGTTACATACTAACTGCATACATATGTATATTTTTTATTTTTTTTTATTGTATATAATATAAATACATAAAATGGATGTATGTACAATACTGTATATCTATTCTGCTATAATATTCCAAAATTTGAAATATTTCGTCTTTAAAACGTTTCGATTACTATTGAATACGGTCTTCTGGTCAGTGTTTATATAGATATTACTCTGCTGGCATGATGGGGCATTTTGTTTGCTTTATTTTTTGCTATATTTGATCACACACACACACACACACACACACATAAATATATCTATATATATATATATATCTATATATATATATATATATACATATGTATATATATATGTGTGTGTGTGTGTGTGTGCGTATGTGTATAATGAATAAATGAGTGATATAATCATGTGACATCGCCAGACTGTCTTTAGAAATAATAAAGTTTTTGTATTTATTACTTCGGGAAAGTTCTGTGTTTGCTTGTTTTTTTCACTCTTAAATATAGTAAAAGAACGTCTTCCTTACATCATTTAGAAAATATTTTGTTTGTTTACATTTACATTTCTGCGTACGTCATGGTTTGATTGATAGTACTGTTCTTTTTTTCACGAGTATTGGAAAAATCTTAAAGCAAATTGAAATCAAATGAAGACAAAGAAAAGACAAACATTAATCATCGGTCTCTATCTGACACATTCTTTCAATCGATGAAGAAATCCTAACGCTAATAAAAAGAACAGAGCAATTTGTAGCGTAAACGATGGTGTGTGTCATGACAAAGATTCATTACAGTTTTCTTTCTTATTGTACTCGGGTTTATTACTTTTTCCCCTTCACTTGTTCAGTTTAGAACAAAGAAACAACCCTTTATTATTAGATTTTCACTCGTTTCGTGACAATCTAGGTTACAAAGAAAATAGAAACAAAAAGAAGAGCCGCTCATACCCCCTTCCAATGGGGAAAAAATCCAATAAGTATGACAAGCGCAATCCAATAAAATCGGGATTATGAAGGGAACGAATTTATGGATAAGTTATGACAGCTTAATTATCAACTCTTGAAATGTTTGTAAGTATTCGATGTTTTCGTTGCAATCTCCATCATGCACAAACATAGGCAGTTCAAAGAGGGGTTTTACGAACTTTAATTAAACCTGCATTATAGATGGAAAGTACCCTGGGCAATTTCGGTGTGGAACACAGGAACCATTGAAGTCAGTCAAGGAAAGATAGAAAATGTGCTCATCATGGAATTCTTCGGTCTTGATGAGATTGGATTGGATATTCAGATTATCTAACAGGGGCACAATTAAGAGCAATCATTTTAGACAGGAGTTATTTTTCTCCTTATTCAAACGCCAAATGTACAGTTATGGTATATGTAATGCTAGATTTTCCCACGACGATCAATTTGTATGGTTATAGTTTGTTTTATCAAGGTTGGCACTAGAATAATGTGGGTGTGTTGCTATAGAATGTCGTTTTTAACCTTGATTTTGCATCACTTGAAAGTTTTATTACATGTTTTCGAAACAGGCTCAATATTTTCAAGCAACTGCCTTCTTATTGGTAATGAGTACTCTTATTTCGCCTGCCGCCTCCAAGATTAGAGAACTGTCATTAATATAATACACACTGCTATAGCTTCTGACCATTCGAGCATTGAGAATTTACGGTTTCTGGGACGAACACTGAACTAGGGTTTTCTATAGCTCAGTCGGTAGAGCACCGGGCTAGCAATCCGGAGGACTCAGGTTCGAATCCCGATGGAATCCCATTTTCTTTGCTCTATTTTCCACTAATAAATGATATAATACTTGGAACATCCGGGCCTGTGAGAAATGGATCTATATCCCCTCAATAAACATAATAATAAAAAAGAATTAGGGATTACTTTACAGGTCTATTTCCTACACTTTGTAATGGATAACCGTGGACTGGTATTTCATGCTATGTCATACAATATGGTCCTACCATGTCAGTACAGTATTTTGTCAATTTAGTTTTTCATATTAGTAGTCAATAGAATGTCATGACCCCGGTTTCCTAGCAGTGTAATTTAATGTTCACCTTCTCGCCGAAAAACATGTCTTCACGGGATGTCTTCAGCAAATACCTTTGCCTTATCAAGTAGCTGCTCTGTGTTTCACTGAAAAGGGCAATAATACGATAGCTAGAAGTGAATGTTTGTGAATAACTTGCAGAAAAATGTCCTAGATATATGCCAACGAGAAAGCGTTTAACTTGTGATAATATATATAATATATATACATACATACACTGCATACATACATCATAAAACAGTTAATAAAAAAACAGATGTGTTCATTTAGCTCAATTTGAGATATCTGAGATTCAATCTGCTGAAATATAGAAAAATAATGTTAAAAATGTGGAAAATTGTTAATATCATCAAAAATGATTTCCGTTATTTAACGAGTGCAATGTCTTTGAAAAAGATTTTTTTTTCTCTGTTTAATGATTAATCGTACTTGGAATATATTGAAAATGGCGTTTATCTCTTTGGCTTTGAACTTATTGTATATATAATTATTATTATTATTATTATTGTTATTATTATTATTATTATTATTATAATATATATATATATATATATATATATATATATATATATATATATCAGAGAGAGAGAGAGAGACTCAGCAAACAAAGAAAAAAAAATCCAGTTCCTATTTTTCATAGAACATTTTCATAAAAGTCCATATATCATAAACTATTTTTAAGATAATTTTGTTGGTTATCAGCCTTGTTATGGATCAATGCAGAGGGAAATTGTATGCATGAGTAAACACATTCGTTTATGATCTCCAAGGTAGAATAGCATATATTGCAAAAATGGACATGCTGTCATTCATGTGCCAATGCCTTTCTAGGTAACAGTGATAAGAAATACCAATTCATACGTTCTCTTGTATTTCTTAATAGCATCAAACAAAACAAAATGGGATAGTAAACAGGGAAAATAAACATTTTCTGTCAAATTCAACTTCAATATACAGAGGGAGTAAAGTCAAAAAAATGATTAGATATAAAGAATTGTATTATTTCATTCTTTTAATATAGGAATTTATTTATTCCTGACAAAAAATTCAAGAACCTAATATTATATTGAATTTTCGTAATGTAAAATAACAACTCCAATTTCTACAATTTTTTTAATATTGCTTCTTCTCATGCTTAATATCATTTGAATTTGGATTTGACAGAAGATTCTTCATTTTCTTCCATTATTTTAGTCTTTGTTTATTTTTCGGCTACAAAGACATTATAGAGATCATAGGTTTTTGCAAATTGATGCCTGTTTCTTATTGTGTTATTTTTTTTATTTCCATTGTTATGTCGAAGAGCCCTTACGCATGATGTTAACTTGTTCACTTTTGCAATTTTTACTTTTGTGCCTTGGAAGAGAAATAAGAACGTGTTATCTCATGCATAGATTTTCCCTTTTTATTGACCTATCAATTTAATTACCTTGAATATGGTATATATTACATTAGTTTTTAGCCAATATTCTATGAGAAATATAAGCTTGAAAGATTGTTCACTTTCATTCTTTCCTGAGTGTATTATATAAATACGTGTGTGTGTGTGTGTGTGTGTGTGTGTGTGTGTGTGTGTGTGTGCGTGTATGTAGGTCAAGAGTAAATACACAACACAAAAACATCGAAAACACTTTCTCAGATAGTTATTTTTTACCATACTTCTACCCCATTTTTCACCGGAGTTGGCGAGTGATTACTGAATGAGAGCAGAGTGTCTTTTGCACAATTATTTTTGTAAGACATCAAAGTGTGCACAACATGAGAATGCGAAGTTGTCATTTTCTTCCATGTCGTGTATCTACCTACCTTCCTATCTACGCGTCTATTTCTTTATTTATCTATCGATCTACATTTTCAGTTGAATGTATTATACAATATTTGTGTATATGTGTGTGTGTGTTTATGTATATACATATGTGTATATATATATATATATATATATATATATATATATATATATATATATATGAATGTACTAGCGCGGTGAGTGAGAAAATGAATCGCAGAGCTATAAAGGGAATGATAAACCAGACATTTATAAAGTCAGTTTGAACAGATAAAATAATGTCGGGAGTAATTCATAAACAGGCCAAATGGGATGTAAAGTCAAATTTGGGTAACAAATAACCTAAAAGATATGCAAACGGGCCAATCGATGATCAAGTAATTTTACTTTGCAAAAGATTGTAATAGTATTATCAAGTTTATAGCAAAACAGAAAATCTTATGTACTCCTTGTTCGCTTCATAGAGTGTTTATGACTGAGAGCCGAAAGCACGCAGTGATTATTTCGTATTCATTCTAGCAAGCAAACTACCAACAATAATTCGACAATGGAACGACGCAAGTATATACGAAATTGAGGGATTGGAAGAAATGTTAGAAATTGTATATTCATTCATTTTATTTTCATTTCAAGGCATAATAACATTTATAGAATTCAAATTACAATATTGACAAGCTACGCGTCTTAAATGGTGGGATCATAAGAAGCACACAGAAAGCTTGTTGGAAATAATCCCTTACAAACAATCACATTAGAATTCAACAAGGGCAGTCATCAAACAAATTGACATCGCAGTGCATGTTCATACACATAAATTTAGGCGCATTTATTTGATATATATATATATATATATATATATATATATATATATGTTTGAATATGTATATGCATGTAAATATATGATATTTTTTTTTGTAGCGCCATGAGCACTGAAAGGTGGACTTGTGCGCTATACAAGTAACCACTATTAGTGTTATATATATATATATATATATATATATATATATATATATATATATATATAGTATAATATATTATATATGTATATATTATATAAATATATATATATATATAAACATGTATATATATATATATCATATATTATGTATGTATATTTTTTTCACATGATATATCTACCAAAAAATTATGTGAACGAAAATATGTGCATTATTTTCCCTGCATCTTAACATGCAACCGAAAATTCTTTGTTGTTCTAATTTCTTAAGTGTTTTTTTTTTGTTGTTTTATCATTGCGAGAGTGAAGGAAAGAAAGAGGAAGAAAACAATTCGCTGCAAAGTACCCCCTTTCTATATCGGAAATTGAGGCATACATCAAACGATTCGTTGCCGAGGACAGAAAAGTTAGGCTCGCTGTTCTACTCTGGCCAGTAGGTGTAATTAATATCCGTATCAAATTTCAGAGTCCCTTGCTGAAGATATGAGGATTCAACCTGAGTAGTCGAGAGGAGAGAAAAAAAAAATGGAAAAAGGACAAAGCAAAGAGAAACGTGGAAAATGGATAGATGGGTCGAAAGACAAAATGAAGGAGAGAGACAGGAAGAGAGAGAGAGAGAGAGAGAGATCGTATATAACCCTCAATTCATCAAGGGAATGTGGAAATACCAAGAGGACAGAATAGTACAAGGAGAACATGAATAAAGCAATGGCTTTACATCAGATAGATAGAAAGAAAGAAAGAAAGAAAGAAAGAAAGATAGATAGATAGATAGATAGATAGATAGATAGATAGGATGGTATGTAGTATGATAAACGCAAAGAGGACAGATAAAGGCAGAGCAAAGAAAGGAGATAAAACAGAAGGGGGTTGAGCAATGAGGGAACAATTATACATCTTGTGTGTCGGGCAAATAGCTGGCCCCGACGCCACGCGCTTTATGTCTTTACCGCCTTGCCATCGGAACCAAGGCAAATTAGTGGTTACTCCACACCACCGTATCGGGCAAAACGCTTCAATACGACGCCAGATCAAAGAGCTCGTCCTGCGGTGGAGCAGTGTTCTGTAAGGGGAACTGATGGCCTTTTGCTCGCGCTTGGAATATACCCTCTACACTTAAAAAGAAGAAGGGAAAAAAAGAGAAGTTTAGGAGCATTGCAAAGGAGAACAAGATAAAGAAGATGAGGAGGATGAGGAAGGAAGATCTGTTATCATCCTGAAAGCTATCCAAAGCCACCGGGGAAGTGATCTTCCTCTTGATCCTACTCGCTTAGAGGCAAGCCGACTATCGATACGTTTCGATTGATATCTGTTATGGCTTCAGTTTCTCTATCGTGTTGCTATCGGTCCTCATCCACTTTCCCAGACTCACTTCTGTTCTCCTCGTCCGTACACTTCGCAGAGATCCGTGTCAACTTTCTCCGTAGATCTTCTTGAAAACATTCCATTCGCTCATTTGCATATACCCGGACAGCTGTTGCACCAAGGGAAACGGAGCTATTTGAGTTTTCTTGTTTTACGCAAGGTCCATTACGATGCTTCATAATAGAATTTCATTGTCAGCTTTTTGTTGGGCAACGTAAAATAATTTTAAGCGATTCTCATACCAACTCTCAAAGGTCATACTTTGCATAATCTTTGTTTAATGTTAAACCATTAATTTATCTAAGAAGTCACATTTCTTGGCGTTTTTATTGAAATGAAATCAGGAGAAAATGCGCAGTGGGTAGGGACAGTCGTTTCTACAGCTGTACTGTCTTTCATATTGTAAAAAAACGTTAAAGGAGTTGATGATTCTGACAATACATGTAAGAAATAAAAGAACTTGTCATTTTCATTCGTAGCTTTTCTTATATTACTGAAGCATACTCGAGTCAAATGGCCAAAAAAAAAAAAACAACAACCGAACTTCTTTGATTATGTGGATAGTCATGACGGTCAGGTAGGAAAATATCACACAGACACCTACACAATTTACAAGCAACGCTGTATATTTAATTTTTGAATTATCAATTTTGTATCCTAAATAAATGTTTTGGTATGTGTGCATTTAAATGTGTGTGCACGAAGACATGAAGAAAACGAGTAGACGAATGTAGCCTTTACGAGTCAAAAAAAAAATGAAAATACTCTTGGATAATAGTTTACTTACTCCCAATTCATCTGAACAATCAATTATTTTCTTCTACTCAGATGTCAGTAGAAGTTATTCTTTATTTATGGCTAAACTTTCTTTCCTTTTATGTTGCATCTGAATCATTATCGTTGTGTTCCATTTGAAAATAGAATTAATTTTTCAAACATGAAGATGACATGATTAAACAACGCTGTATTCTGAGGTTTGATTTGTTCGAACTTTTCTCTTTAATATTCCAAGTTACCAACTAAATTCTAACTTCTATACCCCTCTCTCGATATTCACAAAGGAAAATCAATATGTTTCCAATATTGTGACAGTCATCTTTTGATATGCGATCATATTGTATTATATTATACAGTAATATACTATATCATATTATATTATACTATATTATGTTATGTTACGTTATGTTATACTATATTATACTTACATATTATATTTACATTATATTATACTCTTATTAATGTTAGTCCTTATACATGTTTGTTGTGATATATTTTACTCCGTAAACTTTATGTATAATTTCCCGTGGGTGTGGCATAATGACACAATGAACGCCCAATTGTATTGCCACACTTTGAGGAGACAAACAAATGGGAAGTAAAACCAAGAGTCATGAATGTTCTTCGTACCAACAGGGTAACAGACACACAGATACACACACACACATTGACCCACAAACACACACGCACAGACATAAATGAGGAGATGAAAAGGTGAATAAGAGACGAAAGCGCGAAGCAAGATGGAAGTGTATTAAGATGTGATGGGAGAGGGAATTTAAAGAAAAGACCAGTGAACTGGAGTGACCAGGCGATATACCCTCCAGCAGGGTTCCTCTCCCTTTTCTCTCTTGGACACCTCAGATTGAAAAACAGAATGAAGGAGAGAAAAGATGGAGAAGGAAGGAGAAACAGAAAGAGAGATATCTAACAGATACAAACAGGATTGGAGATACAAATCATTATAAAGAGAATAAGAGAGAGATAGATAGATAGATAGACAGATAGATAGATAGATAGATAGTTAGATAGATAAAATGAATAGAGAGAGAAAAAGATGAAGGAAAGAGAAGATGGAGAGGGATGGAGAAACAGAAAGAGAGATATCCAACAGATGCAAACATCGCAGGATCGGAGAGACAAATATAAAGAGAAAAAGATGGATAGATAGATAGATAGATAGATAGATAGATAGATACATAGAACAAACATAATAAAGGAAAGAGAAGAGAGGGATGGGGAAACAGAAAAAGAGATATCCAATAGATATAGACAGGATTGGAGCGACAAATATAAAGAGAGTAAGATAGGTAGATAGATAGATAAAGAGATAGATAGAGAGATAGATAGGTAGATAGATAGATAGATAGATAGATAGATAGATAGATAGGTAGATAGATAGATAAAGAGATAGATAGATAGAGGAAGGGAGAATGAGGGAGGGATGGGGGAAAGGAGGGCGGTAGAGAAGGGGAAATACAACTGAAACTGGAGGGACATGGTGGGAAAGGCGAAATAGTATTGATCTCAATGAAGACATTAACAGTAAAATCATTGCCGGTAACCTAGGGGGCATTTATCCATCGTCAACCGTGCGAAAGCTATCCCCTTGTAGCTTGCGCGGTCGTTGCCTCAGAGCGAGAAGGAGACACATCTATTGAGGGGGAATGATAAATGGAAGAGAGGCAAAACATCAGACCCTCCTTCCATTACTTTTTTTTCTACCATGATGTTCTTTATATTTTTTTTTTGCGCGAAATAATACATTTTTAGTGAATTGCAAAAAGGAGTACGATTTCTTTTCTTTCCGCTACAAAGAAACCATCAAACACTACAAAGAAGTCATTCCTGCTTTATTTGTCTTTAATGATATCCCATTATCCTCCTCTTTCCTCCCCCCCCCCCAATTTTCTCTATGTCCCTCTTTCTATTTCTCCGCCTGTGTTCCACACTCCTTTGTACTCATTCTCCACTCGCAATAGCCACAAAATATGGGTTAATGGGAAAGTACAAAGATAATAGTGTGGCCCAATTATAATGTATTTTCTCCACGGTATCACTTACGCCTTGTTTGCACTTCTAACAACAGTTGTGTAATGACAACGCCTGACTTTGAACACGTATAAAAAAGAAAAAAATGTCTTCTTGATAGCAATTTGGCACAATGACGAGGAGGCATGGAACGAACAACCCGAGATTCGATCGCAGAAATTACTTTGCGCTTACAACCGACTCTCTAGACAGCGATTTCTCTTATTACTTGCATCGTAATTTCATTCTGACTTTCCATTCTACCTTTTAAAAGGAGGAGGGGGGGGGGGGTGATTTTAGCAGTGCGCAAGGCGGTTTGTTCTTTGAGGAGGTGGGTGACATCGCCGGCCGCTGCCTGCCTCCGCCCGTCCATCCACTGCCCCCGGGCCGTGTAGGGCGAGTCCCATCTCCTGCCTTACGAAGCAACACTCGCCCGCCTGCCTGCTCATTACCCTATGATGTCATCATCACTGTCACGGGTTCTCCATTATGCATTGCGGGCGATGGTCAACCAGGCTGGTATACTTACATCCACCTGTGTCATTGTTATCACAGTGTTCTTCCTTTGATATTATTATGTGTCCAATATGTACAGTATATGCACGGCTAAACAAAATGACACAAACAGGCCATACTGCGCTGTGGATTTTTGTCTTTGAAATAGTGATGTAATGCACCTCTCCAATTCTGATTTCATCTGGTGAGGAATAACTTAATAACGCAGGTATGAATTTCATATCCCTTTTACAGATTTGGCAATATCCGACAATCATCCAGTACCACATTGGGTGTCGACAATTTCGATTTTGACTTCATTTCATTTCATTTGTTTTTCATTTCCAACAAAAAATATATACCATCATAAACACAACATGATCACGATGATTATAATGACTGCAAAATACGTTAACTATTTACACGTGTTAATTAATATTATTACATGATGAGGTAGTGAAATCAAAACTATAAAAGTCACGTTGAATTAATTTACATTGAATTAGATTAACTAAACAATGTGTAAATAAGTAAGATGATGGAAATGGATACTTGAACTTGTGTATTGCAGTCCCCTTAGGAAAAAAAAAAAACATATCAAAGCAACCCTTGATACTTATAAGGAAGAGGGAACAAAAATGTGACCTCTTGATATGCGGCATACACGAATTAATTAACAAAACTTAAGAGATAATATATCAGTTCAGTTCAGTTCAGTTTTTTATTTCTGCATTTCAAAATCAATACAAATCCACAAATCAACAAAATACTTACATAGTCATTTACACAGCTAATATTCGTATCGTTTGGATCTTACATACATTTTTTTTTTTTTATTCAAGAACGAATATCATATATGAAAGGAAGCAATAGGAGATGATAAAAATGAAATGCAGGGGACCATCATCATAAGCTAAGCTTGACGAGGAAGATGGCCCCAGGTAAAGAGATACATAAGGAAAATCTTGCCACTCACTGAGTGGGGGGTAATTGTGCAAAGGGCACAACGAAGAAATACATAAAGAAAATCTTGCCACTCACTGAGTGGGAAGTAATTGTGCGAAGGGCGTGCGGTGCAGTGCGGTGTGCATTGTGTTTGGATGAATCTTGGTTTGTACGTTGAGTGTTATTTTGTGTATCAGTGTGATGAGGTGAATATTACTTCAGTTATGGCCGTGAACTCATTGTTTAGGGTGTTTGTTGATCAGGTGGTATGAATATTTATGTGTCAGAAGTATACTGGATTATGAGGGTGTTTTTTAGTTCTCGTTTGAAAATGTTCAACGACGTACGTTGTTTTAAATTAGGGGGTAAAGAATTCCAAATATCTGGTCCATTGTGCTTTAAAGATTTTTGAGCTAAAATGATTCTGGGGTTTTCGAGATGGTAATCGGACGACTGACGTGTTGGATATGAATGAACGGTGAAATTTGGAGTGAAGAAGCCATCAAAAATTTTTGGAAGACAATTAAATGTATATTTATACATAAAAACAGCAGTTTGAAAGGTGTGAAGATCCTCAATTTTTAATGTTTTTAGTTGACGAAATAGGGGATCGGATGGGGAGAAGTAACGGGAATTGGTAATCAAACGTACAGCACGTTTTTGGAGAGTAAGAATTGGATTAATTTTAGTTGAGCCACAGTTTCCCCAAACGATATTGCAGTATGTGATATGTGGTAAGATCAATGCATTGTATAGAATAGTCAGGGAATTTTGAGAAATGAAGTTTTTCAGTCGATATAAAATTCCTACAGTTCTTGAGACAGACGTGTGGATATTATGAATGTGATCGTTCCAAGTTAAACTCGAGTCAATTGTGATTCCTAAAAATTTAGTAGATTTTACTTCAGTTAAAGATAATCCATCAATATTGATATTATAACTGCTGTTAATGTTCTGTGAAGCAGTAGGTTTGAAACGTATAAAATTTGTTTTAGAGACATTAAGTGATAATTTATTACATATAAACCATCGGGAGACTTTATCTATTTCCGTGTTCAGAGTATTAAACAGTGTTTCGAGGTTCTCATGGGAGTAAAAAATATTAGTATCATCCGCAAAAAGTATAAATTTAAGAGTTTTTGATGTATTTATTATATCGTTAATATATACAAGAAACAGTAGGGGGCCAAGAATTGATCCCTGGGGAACACCACATACAATATTAGAATTCGGAGATTTAGATGACTTAAATAGTACATATTGCTTTCTGTTGGATAAATAATCAATAATCCAAGAAAGTGCTAAACCACGAATACCATATCTTTTTAATTTGTAAATTAATATATCATGATCTATGGTATCAAAAGCCTTTGATAAATCCATGAAAATTCCTATAAAATGTTTTTTATTTGCAAAAGATTCAGTAATCTTATCTAACAATTGAATTATAGCTAAATCGGTGGAATGGCCCTTTCTAAATCCAAACTGATTAGGTATAAGTAGGTCATTTACATGAAGAAAAATGTACAGGCGTTTATGAATAATTTTTTCCAGAATTTTAGAAATACTAGGTAATAACGATATTGGTCTATAATTTGTTAAAAGAGAAGGGTCGTCTTTTCTTTTGAAAATTGGAACTACTTTCGCAATTTTTAATGAGTTTGGGCATATTCCAGAAGACAGTGAAAGATTGAAAATGTAAGATAAAGGTGTGGTTATTTGTTTGATGATTTTCTTCAGTATATAAACACTTATTTCATCATGGCCACTAGATCTACTTGGCTTTAATCTGTTAACAATCTCCAGTATTTCTTCCTCATCTGTTGGGGTAAAGAAAAGGGATTTGTCGCAGTTTGGTGGAAGAAATTCAGTAAAGTTTGAATGAACATGTTTGTTTTTTATTTTTGAAGCTAATTGGGGGCCAATATTTACGAAGTATGAGTTAAAAGCATCAGATATTTCATCAGGGTTTATGAGTTCTTTGTTGTCATTATAAAAAACGGACGATGTTTCCTTATTATTTTTACCTGTTATTTCATATATAGTTTCCCATAAGCCATTTACGTTATCCTTTTGATTATCAAACTTATCGGAATAATACATTTTACGAGAAATACGAATCAAATTACAGAGTATATTTCTATACTTTTTGTAATCTGTAAAATATTTTGTATTGTGGGTAGTAATCGCCAGTTTATACAATTTATTACGGGTTTTTATTGAATTGATGATTCCCTTTGTAATCCAAGGATGTTTGTTCTTTCTGCGTGTTTTTTTTCTTAACTAAAGGAATGTTTTTTTGATAATAATATAAAAGTTTATCTAAGAAAATATCATAAGCTTTATCGGCGTTATTTTGAAGATACACTTCTTGCCATTCTTCCTTCACTAAATCAAGATTAAGTAATTCAATATTCTCGTCTGATTCTTTTCTGTACATTATCGGCCTGGGTTTTGAAATACTTTTGACGTTTTCAGAATAACGAAGAATAATGAATATCGGTAAATGATCAGATATATCATAATATAAGATACCATTAATGAATTTATTTACAGAAAAGTTATTAGAAAAAATATTATCCAACAAGGTTTTAGATGTTTGGGATATTCTTGTTGGGTTATCAATATGGGAATGGAAAGCATATGAAAAAAGAATAGTTTTTAATTTTACCGCTAAAGTATCTATTTTCGTCATGTCAATATTATAGTCGCCCATAATATAAATTTCCTTATTTTCTTGTGTAATCGTGTTGAGGCATTCATCAAAATTTTCTAAAAACATTTCGGTTTTATAATTTGGTGGCCTGTATATAACACCAATTATCTTATTTTTCATTTTATCATTAATGATTTCCACAAACAGGCTTTCACAACCTTCAATATCAATATCAGTTCTTATTTTTACTCGCAATTCGTTATATATATATAGGGCTACCCCTCCCCCTCTACCTCTCTTACGATCAGAGCGAAATATTTTATATCTATCAAGGCTAAACAAATTTGGAGACGTGTGCCCTAGCCAAGTTTCAGTTATACCGATTGCGGAAAAGGGAAAATTTTGTAAAGAAAGAAGAAGTAATTCAAATGAATCAAAATTTTTGTTTAAGCTTCTAGCATTCCAGTGGAATAAGCTAAAATCTTTGATGGGGTTATAATTAGTGTCATCATTCCTATTTGTGGAATTGCTACAGGAATTATTAACATGACTTGCAGTGGAATCAAGTGAAGATTGGAACATATTATTGAAATCCGAAATAGTGTAGTATTTACTGTGATTACTTATGATACCCTGGTCAGGATGATCGTTGTTATGAGTCATGAGGATTTGAGTGCAAAGTTGAGAATGGTTGTTCTGGGGCCATGTATTTTGTGTAGTACGTTGCAATGTCTGTGCGTGAATGTAAATGTGAGTGTGTGCATGTGTGGGGGTGTGCAGTGCATGTGCGTTGATAATAACAATAATGATACTGATACATTTTTACGTTATACAATAGAACAAATGTTACATCATATAGTCTCGCTAGATTTATGTCTACAAAAGTAAATGGAATCCTCCTACACTTAACGTTGGTGAGGTAAATTCGTATGCGTAATATGAAATAACAATGATTATAAAAGAAGACAAGGCGCTTCTATGGTAATAACAGAGATAGAATTACTCCAATAATAGCATACGAACGAGGTGTTCTAACAGTTAAGGTATAAAAAAAAATTAGATTGGTTGTTTTACAGAGTCATGCTGACAAGCCCCTTCAAACGTCTATGCATTTACGTAGAGATAGTTTGTGAAGGTGAGACATGAAAGAGGAATGTACATCTGGAGAAAAATTCTTGTGTCAAACTACAATGAAAGGGTTCACAAGTTTACAAAAGTGCAAACGGAACATTCTTGAGTGATTTATAACTGTGCACGGACACAGTCTTGACAAAAATAAAGAATTTTTATGTTATACAATAGAACAAATGTTACATCATGTAGTCTCACTAAATTTATGTCTACAAAAGTAAATGGAATCCTCCTACACTTAACGTTGGTGAGGTAAATTCGTATGCGTAATATGAAATAACAATGATTATAAAAAAAGACAAGGCGCTTATATGGTAATAACAGAAATAGAATTACTCCAATAATAGCGTACGAACGAGGTGTTCTAACAGTTAAGGTAAAAAAATTAGATTGGTTGTTTAACAGAGTCATGCTGACAAGCCCCTTCGAACGTCTATGCATTTACGTAGAGATAGTTTGTGAAGGTGAGACATGAAGGAGGAATGTACATCTGGAGGAAAATTCTTGTGTCAAACTACAATAAAAGGGTTCACAAGTTTACAAGAGTGCAAACGGGACATTCTTGAGTGATCTATAACTGTGTACGGTGGATAATAGCATACGAACAAGGTGTTCTAACAGTTAAGGTAAAAAAAAATAGATTGGTTGTTTAACAGAGTCATGCTGACAAGCCCCTTCGAACGCCTATGCATTTACGTAGAGATAGTTTGTGAAGGTGAGACATGAAGGAGGAATGTACATCTGGAGGAAAATTCTTGTGTTAAACTACAATGAAAGGGTTCACAAGTTTACAAGAGTGCAAACGGGACATTCTTGAGTGATTTATAACTGTGTACGGACACTGTCTTGACAAAAATAAAAATTTCATTCTGTATACATTATCTACTGGTAGTTTAGGAAAATCCAGACCAATTGAATTTGTCCCGATCGTCAAAAACATCAGCCGTTTGTTTATCTTATACAAAATTTTTAGAATCTGATTTAAATGTAAGCTGGTATGTTGTTTAATTCGTCAGAAGCGGAAATAAATGATACTCTGCTGATCAATAGTGCTTTATGGGGAAGAAGTTCAGTTTAAACAAAAACAAAAAACAAAAACAAAACAAAACAAAACAAACAAAAAACAAACCAAGATGTGGCCAACTGATGTTATTGTCAATATCAAGGTTGAAAGGTAAGTACAGTTTAGGTATAATCAGATATGCACGTAAATAGAAAGTCTTTCCGGTAATGCATGAACAAAGGAAATACAACGCATTTCAGAAGTTGACCTGATAAAAATGAGTTGGCCGTGATTCTGGCGGTGCAAAACACTGTTCAGGCCAGTCAGTAAGAGGTGGTTTGTGTATGATTAAATAAAAATGCACATCAATTGTAATGGCATGATAATTATGAGCGTCAGATGAGATTCGATGATAACTTGAAATAAATATCTTTGGATGTAGTTCAGAATTATCTAAATTAGATGCATTTTCTCCTATGTGCCTAAAAATCATGATAAGAATGATTTTATCAAGTAAAATTTAGAGAAATATAGTAAAAAAGTGGAACTACAAAAGCACATTCATGTGTTTGTGTGTTAATGTGATTTCAGAACGTAGAGATGATATGGCACTGTTGTCACTCAAAATGCAGAATTTGCTTTCCCTGAAAGCTTGCTTTCCAGAAATGGAAATGAATATAACTTGTATCTCAGGTTGAATTTTTATAGAGATAATTGATGATGATGATGATGATGATCATGATCATCATCACCATAACTTACATTGTTGTCTCGAGAGTTAATAGAGAGACCATTGACAGGCAGCAGGAGGCTGAAACAATCAAACACAAACAATTACTGCAGTCTGCATGTAGGTTTCTCTTAGTACACTTTCTTAAAAACAAAACAAAACAATAAGAGACCAACAAGTGTACAGAAATCTACGTCCAGGGGATTCTATAACTGCAATCCACAGCATAGGTGTACACAAATTAGATGCACACAGACGTACAAATGTCACATGTGCCCTCACACACACAGAAACACACGCACATACACAGACACTCCAAACACATTAAGATTATCCCACATGTAAATGCATTATGTAGCTCTTCAAAGTACAGAGCAATGTCTTCATTGCAAGTGGGACTAACATTACTTTTTAAAACATCAGGGACCCATCAATGCCACACTCTAAGTTATTCATTTCAATGGTAATTTCATTAGAAGAGTGAAAAACCAATTGAACAAAAATCAGTACAGAAAAAAATCAGTACAAAAATTCCCCCCTCCCCCCACACACACAACATACACACACGCGCGCACATAATATACTGTATAATGAGGAAAAGTTGCTTACTGGCCGGGCGTTCTCCCTTAGGTGTTTCATTAAAGAAGAAGAAACAAAAACAAAAGAAACATGACCACGAGGAAGATTAGGAAAATGCCGATCTCTGTCTTCTTGTCACTCTGTAATGCTCATCACTCGTGAGGATGGTCATCATTAACCAATGCCAGGTTTGAAACGGGAAGTTCTCTGCCATTACGCCCCCGAGCCACCTAGCATCGGGGACTTGGTTTGGACGCTTGATATGAAAAGGACAAGAAAAAGAAGGATGCGCACGGGTAAAATTGAATAAAAAACGAAAGAGGACGTTGTACTGATAAACAGAAAAGAGAGCGAATCTTAAAAAAAAAAGGGGGGGGGGGACAAGAGAGAGAAAGGAGGGAGCATAATAATGAAAATAAAATTTGACTGAATATATGACTATATAATGACTTGATGAGCGGCACGATGAGAGAGAAACGGTCTGATATGACTATGTATGGTGGTTGGCTGTTGTCAAATAAATAAATAGGTAGCTGAATTAATTTGTCAAAAGATTCTATTATTCCTTTCACAATCAGTCACTTGTTCTATAGCTTCTTCTTCATCTCCATATCAACTATGCATGGACAGCAACATGCACTGTGACACGCAATCCACCAAACGCTCGGATAGAATTTAGAAAAAAGAGAGCAAAATTAGACGAAGAAAGAGAGTAGAGAATGAACAAATCATGTAATGGAATGTTAAAAGAGAGCAATCATGAAAAAATTTGATGATTATTCAATCGCTCATTTCCTTGCACCCAAATCGTCACCAGAGTTCCTTTTCTGTTGGATATTCACAGCGAAGATGTATCGTCCATCTCCAGTAATTGTATCGGAGTTATTCAGACTTTTGCATTGATTTACTTGTAGAGGGGAGGAATTCAAAGTTACTGGATTAATGAACCAGAGTTGTTAAGACTTTTGCATTGATGAGTTTGTAGAGGTGAGGGATTGAAACTTGCTGGATTAATGACAAAATTAATTATATTAGGCCATCTCCGTTTGGAATAACAAGTATTTTCGACTGAATTATGAAACCCCATTCACTCAAAGATAACAATCATCAGTTATCCTATTATCTAAACGGTGAACATAAAACAATAATAAAAAAACTGTATCCATGGCAACATGAAAGCTTCCTGTTGATAAATAGGGTTGATGTTTTTTTTTTTGTTTTTTTTTTTTTACTAGAACAAAAACTATGCCACATCTTTATCAGAAATCGCGTGATCAATGAATTTTGCTCCATCTAATTCCGATCGAATATCAAAACAGTAGACTGGTACAGTGTCCTCAGGCAATGATTCCTGCCTGGTTTGTGACGTCATCTTCTCTCGAAGAATAAAATAGAGCTTATGACACCATAGCACTTAATGATTTCCCCTTATACAGGAACTTACTTGGCAATAGAATGAAATCAGTTGACATTAGAAATTATCCACAAAAAAACAAACAAACTTGTAAGTGAGTTAGAAATCACCCCCCCCCCCCAAAAAAAAAAAAAGAAGAAAGAATGAAGATGATGACAATGGTTATTATACGGCTTTCAAGGATAAGATAAAAAAAGAAGAAGAAAAGACTGTTGAATTGATGAAAAAGATAAAAAAGAAAACCTTGCCAAATTTGGGGAAAGGCTGATAGAATAGATAGAAATTAACCCAAAATAAGGGATATATTAATGCCACTAGACTTGGGATGCTTCCTACGTTACTGGGTTGGCAATGAATCAGCGAAAAATAAAATGTAATGAATGAATAGTGTCCCGGCCAGCCGGAGCGAGTATTCAGGGCGCCAGGATCTCGGGCCATGATTCAGCCACACAGCTGTAAGTGGTGCTTCTCTCTTGGTAAGGTGTTTCAAAACCTGACACTCTGTAGCCTAATCTAAACTACTACTTATCATTGGCCTTTTGATACAGCACTTAAATCATGCTTTTGTTATTTAGAAACAAAACAAAAAACACTCCTAAAACACTTCACCAAAATGTCTTGAAATTGGAAATGGTCGAATAATTGTTTCCGACTTACCCTGCATACTAATCATAGACAGTTTTGTTTGTATATGTGCGTGTATGTGTGTGTGTGTGTGTGTGTGTGTGAATAAAATAACAAGAATAATATTATATATATATATATATATATATATATATATATATATATATATATGTATATATATATATATATATATATATATATATACTATAAAAGGAATGTTCGTCATCTTAATTATTGGTAAATGTTCAAATTAAGATTAGATTCTGAAAGTGGTTTATTGCTGTGTTAATCTACTTTTAATTCTGACACGTTTGTCTGACTTAAAAAAAAATAGAAAAACAAGGATTTTTATTTTCAAGGAGGAAAGCCAGTCTATTCAAAATTTATTATTTCTTTTTTTAGTTGATTCTCTTTTTTGATTGATAAAAGTGAAGCAATTTTCACAAGTCATGCTTTTAAAAGTTAAAAGAATAAAACACAGAAAAAATTATCCGTTCTCCATTTGCTAGGACACCCTGAAGCAACGGACAGACTAGAAATCTTTATATTAACGCGGTAATTATCAAGGGTCACCATGACGACAACAATGATAATCAACCAGAAAATTTGATTTGATGGTAAAACAAGAAAAACACACTCTTCCTCTCGTTGAGAGAGAGAAAAAAAAGGACTGTTCCATCAAAACAGAATTAAAACTGTTCTGAACTTTACTTACCACAAATACAACGGAAGGGGCTTGAAATTGTTGAATTCCCAGCTGTAGTGGCCAAAATTACTTTCATATTAAGATAATCGCTTGCTTGCTTACGTTGTCAATGTGTAAATTTCATAAGGATGTCGAAATGTCGGATAATGATTTATCGCTGTGTGCTCTTTCGCTGAGAGGAAGTTTTGACTTTCTAAATCAAGATGGCAAATACTCTGGGAATTATGCAGTAAAAGTGCAAGACGTACAGATCCGGGTTGGTGTAGGGTGGGGCTCTTTTGATGTAAGAAAAGGTCACATCAGTCTGAAGAAGTAGAAAAAAAAACTGAAGTAGATTTTATCTTGGTAGTGATTGCATCTGGATTATTGTGGATTTCCACATTTCAGGAAAGCACAGGAGCACAAACAAGGAAACAGAGAACAAGATGGTGTGATGCAAACCTTTCGCAGCGAAAAAAAAAAAAAAAAACCCCAGCGAGAATGAAACCGTCGGTCATTGCCCTTTTGGAGGAATAAAGCTTGCAACCTACCATTTCAATTACGACGACATCATAAAGGAAAGCAAAGATGTATGTACAGTGTATATAAATAAATAAATAAATAAATATATATATATTTTTTTTTTTCTTACTTAGGATTGCCATAACAATCAATGGTTTTAAGAACGCTTAATTTAAGAAGTGAGTCAGTCTCTTTTTACGCCTGATTTCTTTTAATTCAGTATGGTATCATAACAAATTACCTGGAGAGAGCTACCTAAGCCAAAGAATAAAGATCAGAAATAAACCAAACTGATCTGCGTTTAAAGAGAGATAGATAGAGAGAAAGAGAGAGAGAGAGAGAGAGAGGAAAGAGCTAAGCTGGAGTTAATAGAGATATCACGAGTAATACAGCGTAGTCTCTTGAGAACCGTGAACGATTAGTCGCCCCCACATCGAGTTGAGATCGTCTGAATTATCACTTGAGTACAGTTCCGTTTTAAAAGCACGCAATCTCACCCACCCCTCCAACCCCGCACGCTTCTTCTGCAATGTGATACTTTCTACCACAAAACGAGAAAAAAAAAGCGACCTGGGAAAGGAAATCTATTAGTCAAGTTAGTTGTTGTTCTCTTCATAAGTCATTTCTAACGTCATTCTGCTCTCAAAGTAAAGTTGTTATAAACAACCCGTAATAAGAAAGAAAGTAAAAGAACAAGTAGACAAAATGAAAACAAATCAATCGATTTCATTATGCCTGGATGAAACAAAGCTTGTTTGGAAATCTGTTTTTTTTTTTCCTAGACGTACGAAAAGATTCGTCAATTTGCTGCGTCCATAATGAATAATGTATCCATTCTGCACACAAAAAAGTAACCCCCTCCTTTGATAATCAAAATACCATAACTTTGAAAGAAAAGGTTTTGAGCAAAAATTAATTTTGCGGTGTTATCTGCACCTTTATTATCTAACTTCAGTGTGAAAATGAGAGTGTTCTGTGAAACCTTATACAAGAGTGAGCACATAATGTCAATGCGATACAATACGATCTCTTATCAAGTTACAAGATTAATTTTGAGGGGATTGTAAAATATTGTGTTTCTGGTGACTGTTTAAGTGCTGTTGTTCATTTGTTATCTACTTTTTGACCCCCTTATGCCACCATATTTAGAGTACATTTAGCATTTCTTGCTCCATCTGTACTGTGTGCTCACTCGAATGAAGCACAGCACAACGTCTCCTCTTATATCCAAACGGCACGTGCTGCTACACCTTGGTAACAATATCCGGTATCAGTGCTGTCAATAGATTGAATGGATTTTACAGTTATGAAAAGTTTGATTGTAGAAATTTCCTCCTCCTCCCCCCCCAAAAAAAAAAATGCACCTACACTTAAATAAACCATGGAAAGTGTCACCTAAAAAACAGCAAGAAGAGCTCGTTTCACAAACAACTCTTGTGACCTTTGAAACGTGACCATTTTTACAGCTTGTCTTTAGTGTTAGCTCACTCATTACAGCACGTCATTTTCATTTTCGCACATCTACACTTAATAGGTCAAGAAATGCTCATGTCAAATTACTTTGATAAAAATATTTCGTTAAAAAGTTAAGCTATTTTGATAGGGGTACTTATTGTTGTGTTTATATGAAAGTAAAGTAATTTTAATATGATATCGAATATCGCCCAAATTCGAATTTGACCAAACATAAGTGTGTGTATGTACGTGTGTTTGTTTGTGTGTGTGTGTGTGTGTGTGTGTGTGTGTGTGTGTGTGTGTGTGGGTGAGTGTGTGTGTGTGTGCTTGTGGACAATTTGGCAAGTTAAGCTTTAATTGGGCTGTTTTGCATAATCTGGTAGAAGGAGCTGTACATACAAACTCAATAGAACAATGACAAACAGCTGTATAGCTATCGCTCTTCGAATAATATTTCAGTGAATGTGCTCGGTACATTTTGAAGAAGACTCGATAAATACAATTTTGAGCTCTGTCTTAAGTCTCATTCAATGAGATGAGCGCGACTCCTCCTGATTTCTTGCCTCCTTTACCAAAGGTGAAAAAGAGCGAGCGAGCGAGAGAGAAAGACGGGTAGATAGAAAGAAGGGGGCAGGACTAGGCTGCGAAGAGGAAAAGCAGGAAACACGAGGGAGAAGAAACGATTTAGATAGGAAGATGGTCGATTATACTATTCATGAAGCGGAATAAGCAGGGTTTCGCAAACCGGAAACCGTTTCAGGTGTCCCTACGCGGAGTAACCGGAAATTGGCTTAAACCGGTCAGGACGCTAAGGTAAATTTCTCGCGCGACGAACTGATCATACTCGGGGTGAGCTGAGCGTCGTCTCCTTTCGACCTGGGCTGCGTAAACACGCGCATCCATTTCACTTCTGAGGCACTAAGTGAGATGGATGGTGCTTTCCACACTTCGAACGGGACAACTCTCCTCTCCAACATGGTTAGTTCTATCTTTCTGCATTATATGCACACAAACACACACACACACTCACACACACACACACACTCACCCACCCACACACACACACGCATGCACAAACACAAACACTCGCATATACTCGCTATGGTGAATGATATAAAAACGAGGTTTCTCGTTCGGCGCTAACATCACGGTCAATTTGAAGTGAAGCTTCAGGCTGTTTTCGGTTTAATTCATCCATGCATTGACACATATATTTTCCCTTATAGGACATAATTGTAAGTGCGAATGAAAGAAAAAAAAACTGTCAAAAAGAAACTGAGTGCTAGACACGAATTCCTTCCTTGAGATATAAAGATATTTCTGGAGCAGTTTTCCTTCTAAAGAGTGGGAAAAAATGTCCAATTTGACCCCAAGGTGTTTGATTCATCAGGTAAAATGGGTTCATTTACTGCCACCATACATGCTATTTTCGCAGGTAAACTCAATCGAAAAAATCCCTCATCAATGCAGTGCGCGCAGGGTATCACTAAAGGCCAACGGACAATCACTTTATCCTGCATGCGTGACTCTGAATGATAAAACTTCATAGTGTTCATCCGAGTTATCGCAGCATGATACTTCATTAAAGATCCTAGCCACGTTTAAACAAGGGAAGAATGAGTGATGAGATTTTTTGGTGTTCACGAGGGGGATTTGACGCACTTTCGTTATCGGACTAAAATAAGAGATGGGAGAATTGGACATTCAAACATACTTTTCTCAAATGACTAAACGGATGAATGGCGACACCTCATTGAACATTCGAGACAAAACGAGAGACATATCAAAAAAAAAATGTTACGGAGATTTGAATATCAGGAAAAGCATCATTCAGCATGACCTTATGTAGGGGGCATTGACAGGTACATTCTAGTCACGTGACTCAGTTATTACTAATGACGATTTGTTTGTTTGTTTGTTTGTTTTTTCTTTTCTTCCCCACATATCATAATTAATTCATATTTCTCTCAAAATAATGATAATGAAAAGATTACGATTCCGATTACGTCGAAGGAGAAGTCGACTCCTTCAAGTAAAATGTCTGAAGGGTGTACATTATAAGAATGCAACATCGTTACAAGCTTAAAGTTAGTTCGGCTCATTCATTCATTTTTTTTTCCATTTCCAAACAATATACATGAATATTACAATCGTAAAATATTGGTATACTTTTTGTAACATAGCATTAGATAGACACGCATCTTGTTTCCTGAAAAGCTGAAATTGAAAATCGAGGAGCTGCTAAAAAGCGAACTTGTACCATGCAGTTCCCTCGCTTACGGTGCAATACTGAAATAGATTTACACGAAACTTGCACCAACAACAAATAAAAAACAAACAAACATAAAACCAATTAAATGGTACATAGAGTACACTTGGCATTATATTTGGGTAACATGACGCGTACATACGCACACATACACATACACACAAAATAACACGCACACTCACACTAGTGCAGAACAATGAGACAACAAAAGAAAGTCACAATTGTGCGGTCACCCAGTAAAAACAGTGCAGAGAGACGCCGTTTTCTAAAATCTATGTAATCTGGTATTGTTATATGCAAGAATTCAAGTAAACATGTTTTCGAGTGGCTCCTACTTCGTATAGGTCATATCTAAACCAGATTTCTGATTTTTAATAATGAACTTGAACAAATTCAGTCATTGAATCTCTGCCAGATATCATTGTGTGTGACGCATAATGTTCCACTACTTTCATTTATGTTTTTGGGTCTGGATTTGGAGTCACGTGATTTGAGCAGGAAAAGTGTCACACACCCTGCACACACACACACACACACACACACGCACACACACACACACACACACACACACTCTCTCTCTCTCTCTCTTTCTCTCTCTCGGTCTCTCTCTCTCTCTCTCTCGCTCTCTGTCTCTATCTATCTATCTTTTTTTAAGGGAAAATTTGAAGCAAAATTTCGTCCAAAGAAGCGAAAAGCGAAAAACAAAGTATACTTCAAGTGTATATCCTCATTCGGCATGAGGTATACTCATAAGAAATTGGTCAAACTGATTACATCTTGCCTTACAGGTCATAAGGGGTAATCTTTAGGAATAATTTTGTTATTTAAAACAATGCGACTAACTGATCAATTCATATGATCCATCTTGACATATCTCGTCATGACACCAAACTTGAAAAAAAAAGCCCAATTGCTTGGTTCAAACATGTACTAAGCAAAAAATGAAAATAGGATAGAAATATAAACCACAGTTTGCCACATGCTCCCAATGTGAGCCAGGTTATCATGAATGGATATATGCAACATAATGCCAGAAGTGATCAATTATCAAATTGATGTAAAACTCGTATCCGTGCAGACAGTAGGGAAGGGACTTTTATGTCACGCCAGTTTGACTAGTCACGTGTTGAGCGTTGGTTTCAAAATATCGCAGCGTTACCGAAGTGCAGGGGGGGGGGGGGTGTTCAAATTGTAGCCAGACGTTGTCTTCTGAGAAAAGAAAAAATCAGAGAAAAAAATAACCAAGTGACCTGCTGTGACCCTACTTCTGTCATGTCACACTAATCGAATTTAGCGAAGACATCTGATTCACATCTTACAGGCTTCCCAATCTAGACGCGGTGAGGGGACACGATGAGAGAGCGTTAAGTTCAAGCTCCCGATTTCTTGGATCTCTTTTCTGAAATATTGTGCGACCGCAAGAGAGGAAACAGGCCCAGTTCTAGGGGAGTTTGGGTAAGTAAAAAAAAAAAAAAAAAGGTAAAAGAAGGAGAGCAATGAAGCGGAAGTGCGCATATCACGGGTCGCGATGTCCGCTCGCTTCCCGCGCGGAAGTTGTTGGGAACCACTTGGCCCAGTTTTGGCGCGCGACGCGCCCCGAAGAGGTCACGGTCGAGTTGGGCGAAACGTCGCTGGTGAAAGTGTCGAAGATTTGTCCTGGTTTTTCCTAATTTCTCTTCGTTTTCTCGTTTTTATTTCGAGTAGGATAAGATTTACCTGCTCCAGGTGATAGAATTTATATTTAGATTGCCAGGATTTCAATGTTTGCTGTTTCATATTAAGTGTCTGGACGTGTCAAAGACGATACGACGGTCTTACGTATTTCTATTCCAACAAACGTCTTACTGTTAGCACTTCAATCATAGCCTTGAGAACATTTAAAGATGAGATGTTGCTGAGTTGCCATGGCAACACCTGTGTGTTATCCACGTGTACGTGATAGCTTTCTTTTTATAGTCAGCTGATTATGTCATGTATACGCACTCGAAATGTAATTAAAACACAAGGGCGCTTTTGCCGTAAATGATTAACCATTTTACGACTTTCTGAAATCTGTTTCGCGTATCTAGCTACAAACAATTGAATGAGGAGTGTTCTTTAAAAAAAAAAGAATGATTTTGAAACAAAAGATCGTAAAAAGGGAAAAAATAAAAAAAAAGGCTTTTTATCAATTCAATTCAATTCAATTCAAAAATTGGAAGAGGCGGGGATTCAATGGAACTGAAAAATCGCTTTCCTCCCGTGGGATATTGTATTTGTCATTTGTTTTCAATACCTATTATGTTGATATCTTTGATCTATTTTGTATTTTCAAAATTTTAACAAGAGATTAGATATGGGGAGAAGAAGGGATTAATTCTACTCTAAAATCAAAGATTAACGTACGCAATCATGTTGCCACCGTGTGACAATTCAACTACTCCATTTTGAAGGAAACTTTTACTTGTACATGCGTTGCAACAACCAATGGATCGATATAACAAGATAAATGTTGTCATGAAACAATTTTGATGACAAGCTATAGTTGTTAATGCCAAAGTGTATCGTTTTGATTGAAATGCAAGTGTTATCTAAATTCTTGTCAAAGGAGAGAGATTAGAGATTGACAATGAATATACCATATTGAGAAGAGGTGCAAGGACTTGTTTGACACTTTTGCTTTTGTTTTCTAAGTTAATTAAGTCAATTTGTCATGGGTTTCTTTCAAATGATGATCTCTTTTTTTTTCTTGGAGGGGACGATGCAGCATGCAGGTGAAGCATTTAAAATGTTTGGTGGTCTACCCCACATTACTGTAAAGGAATATAGAATTAAACGACTGTAAGCCTATATCAAAAAAGATATGTATCACTGGAAGTGTTAAAAAAAGTTCTATTATAAGATGCTTGAAGCTAAAGGAGACGGGGGATGAGAAGAAGGAGGAGGAGAAGGAGGAGGAGAAGGAGGAGGAGGAGGAGGAGGAAGAGGAGAGAGAGAGAGAGAGATGAAGAGAGAAAGAGAACTCATCCTGGTTACACTGCTCCTGATTTAAGCATGACTATCAATGGAAGTCAACTAGTTAACCCTTTCTATGTCAGGTAGAATTTTGGACAGTGTGTACAAACTAATGGGGTTTTCTGCACTTGATGGGTACGCAAAGCACATAAAGGGTCAACAGGCAGGGAATACGGCCAGGGCTGTTATTAACTGTAAGGGAGTTTCAAATCATATTTTTGCTCTATAAGAATGAGGAAAATAAATTGTACCAATGACCTACCTGATACAATGATGACTACAACAATTGAAATAAAAGTGATGTAAAGCAAGCACAATGGCAAGTAAAGAAAAAATCAGTTATACCTCACGGTTGCAAGGGACATAGCGTTACATAAAGTAATCTGAAATCTGCAACAAAATGAGAAAATCAGTCTACAACAGCAACGTGTAATAATCAGTGCAGCAAATTCAATTAATTTTACTTTCTTTTTTCTCCTCCACAAAGCATTGTAACAGAGAGTTACAAATGATCTCGAGAACACATTAATTAATTGGTAAGTAAAAACTTTAAATAATTAAGGAACTATAAAAAGCGTGTAAACATAGTTTCAGACCAAACTTGTTGCATTATCTTTATGTTCCGAGGAATTAAGAAATTATCTATGTTATAAGAGAATTAGGCACATAATCGATGAGATGGAATGTATACATTGATTCAGAAAGCTGACACATGCTAAAACAAAAACAAATAAACAAACAAACAAACAAACACAATTCAAAATGACATATCCAAAAAACGTCATCAACGTTGAAGTTTAATATCACAAGTGTGTGTGAGACATCGCTTGCATTAGAGATTGTTCTGAGCAATATAGTGATTATGGTTGGAGAGTTTGACGCGATTGGAACGCTTCATGATAAACCGTCCTTTCTTCGTGATTGGAGTAGAGGAAGTTGGCGTCTAATAACACTCTCTTTGTTACATGTCCAAGGACTACCGATGAGCGTAAGGTTTCCACCATCTCCCTTTCAAGAAAACCTATCATCGGCATGATGACATATTTGAGCGCGATGACTTAAGAAAGAATTGCGATTATTTTCATCGCAATGCCGCACCATCTACAAAATTACAGAAGGAAAAAAAAAAGAAAGAAGGTGAAATTTGTTTGTTTTGATCTCCATCTTCTCTCCTTGTCACCTTCCTTTCAGATATATTATAGAAAAAAAAGGCAGCCAGGATCCAACTATAACCTAAGGGGCAGTTTTTCATTCCGATTTGAGAGCGAAACTTGGCGCAATATTTATGATGAATCCCAACTGTCTTTGTTACGTTGAAGAAAGCCTATTTCTCGTTTTCTTTGCTCTCATCTGCCTCTCTTTCTCCCTCATTCTCTATTTCCTTCTCTCTGTCGCCCTGAGACAAATTCATTAGGCTAATCAAGCCGGCAGCGCGGCACGGAGGATAAAGGAACAGCAAAAAAAGCGAGCCACAAAAATTGTGCAGAAAACACACACTAGTGATTGCATTAAAATACTCTTGATATCTTACATAAGGTAAATCGGTAATGATAAGAAAAAATATAAAAACTGATATATATCTTGGCCTGTTTCCTTCTCGTTGCTCTCCTCAGCAGCGTGAAGAAATGAGATTAATGAATGAGAGAGAGAGAAAAAAAAGATAAAAAGCAACATTATATTTTCATATTTGTGTAGTACCAAGCATTCAGTGACCATCCAACACAAAAGCGGATGGGATGAAAAATCTTGTTGATTTATTTATTTATTTATTTATTTATTTTTTTTTGGGGGGGGGGTGTTGTAAGATATGTGGTCACGTGTTCTCCCTAGAATAATATGAACTAAATACACAGGCAAGGAAATGATGAACTCTATTACAAGTCAGGAAATACCAAGAGAGAGGGGAAAAAAGTTTATGCAAGAATATTGAGCGTCAAGATGAAACACAAGTTTAGTTTGCAAACACGTAAGCAGCTTTATTTTATTTCATCACAATCATTTACTATTTCTAAATAGAAAATTAACTTCATAGAAAATCCTACTCCGGTTTTTAACAGACGTTCACAATTACTGTGGCGCAGCAGTATTACGGCAACTAATAAGCTGTGAGTATATTTCCAGCTTGAGATATTCAATCATTGAAACAGATCAGTATCCTATATCGATCCCACAGCTTGATTAATAGTCAATTAGCATTAATTATTAGGCATTATAGGAAAAGAAAAGGGGTCAGTTTTCTCAGAGACAGAATCTGGATGAGCATTGTCTGATATAATTTACTCCCACCAGTACATAATTTCACGTTAAGTATTGCTCAGTGTACACGAGCAGACTCTGTAGATCATACAACACGACAGAAAGAATGGTGGACATATATCCTCCACAAAAAAATGTCAACATTACATTTATCTTAGTTGACCTCTAATTCCTTTCGCACATATCCTTTAGTCTCCCTCTATTTCCACTTCTTTCTCCTCCTTCTAGTACTTATTCTCATATTCATTTTCAATCACAGTGGATTGAGATTATAATTATTAAAGTAGAGGTTGCTGTTTTAGATTTAAGCTCCTGCATGGATTCCGTTCAGCTCAAAGACACTGACAAAAGCCTTCTGTGAGGGTATGCCGGCAGACACGATATATACAGGATACATACAAAACATACATACAAAAAGCATAGGATGTGTTTGTATGTTTATCTGCTTGTGTTATTCATTTAAGAGACAAAGTCATTGATGATAACGGCATACGGACACGACGGGAGGGGACAGATAGACAGACAGAGAGAGAAATATACAGAGAGACAGACAGACAGACAGACAGACAAACAAACAAACAAACAGAAACAAATAGATTGATTGATAGGCCTAAATGACAAAGGGTGCCAAGCATGGAATGAAGAAGAGAAGAATGTACTGTATATAAGACAGCAAGGCTGTCGATCAATCCAGGGTCTTGCTTTAGCGACAAAACAACTACAAGAAACACAACGAAGTAACAAAGCTGTCCAAAGAAGAATACCAAGAAAGAGTAAGACAGAGGGGGAAGAAAGAGAAGACTCGAGAGAAAAGGGGTCAGAAGGAGAAGGGGAAAAAAGAAGGGGTAAAGGAGAAGGAGATGGTAAAGAATAAGTCCTCTGACGTACATTAAGGAATCCTGTTATCTAATGAAGACATCTTCTTACGTCAATATTCTCCTCTCTTTTTTGGTAGAATTCGCTCCATTTGGCGGAGAAAGTGAGAGATAGCAATTTCGCTGGGGAGCTGAAATCGGTAATTCTATACCCCGAGATCGATGCCCTGTAAGACCCCGCCTTTTGCTCGCTGTGTATTTCATTGGTTAGCTTCATTTTTTTTTTCTTTCTCCGGATTGAGTGGGCGTCCTGGCCGTGTGTGAAAAAAAAAAACACTTCCCAGTGAAATATTGTATTCTCGTGTGAGAGCAAGCATCCTCCTTTTTCTTCTCTTTCCTTGTTTCTTTTGCTCCTTTGGTCTCTTTCTATGTCTGTTTTTTTCTTTTTGGTATAAAAAGAGAAAGATGTATGCAAGTTGTGAGAACTGTTTGTTTGTTGTTGTTGCTGTTGTTTTTTTACTAGCATGAACATACCTGGAAGGTACATTCCTCTCTAACTTCATCTCTCAACGTATCTTATACCCTTCTTGCATTCGAAAATTTTATGTAAGCATAGAATACACAAATGCCAGAAATGGAACACTTCAAATGCGGAAAAATGTAGGGTGCACCTTACATACAAAATATTCGACTTACAACTTCCGATTTTGCTTCTTTCTTTCTTTTTTTTTTTTTGGAAAACATTCGCAAGGAAAACATAGACACTGAAACACGTCATGAGGAAGGATTTTGCTTAAATTGTTCGACCGTTTTCAGATTGATGAAACGTAATAATGGAAGCTCACATGCAATACATATTTAAAAGTGATCGCTAAACTGTATGTTTTGAAATACATTAATGAATTGATCTGTCTCGGTGACCCTCTGTATTTACACGAACCGTTGTTGTGTAGGAATTTTGGTGGCATCTTTCGAGCTCTTCGTTGAACCATATTTCAGAGCGAAGCAAACCTAGAAGGGAGCCGATGGAGTGATAAAGAAAGTGAGTGTGTGTACGTTTGTGAGAAAGAGGGGGGAGACAGAAAAGGGGAGAAGGAGGAAAAAAAGACAGATATTGGGGGAAAGCGCGACAGACGGACGAAATAGGATCCCGTTGGGTTGCTTAGGGTCAAAATCCCGCAGTGAATTCGAGCCGAAAACGTCAGATATAACTCTTTATTCGATAGGATGTACGTTGTCCGAAATTGATGAGAGGTTTTGTTTCATTTTTCCCCGCCGCGTCAGGCTTGGGAAGACGAGGCGAAATCTGAAAACCGTCCGTCTTCGAGCATTTCATACGGCACAAACATGGGCAAGGAATTATTGGGTTTGGGTCACGTGATTCGGATTTGGCGGTCTACAACAATCAATAAAGTGAATCTACTTTGTTTTGCATTGTTATGATTTACATACAACAGCTAAACTAGCCAGATTTCTATAATGTTGTATCTACATTATATCATAAAGTGACATAGTATGTCATATTATCATAAAGTGACATGGTATATGTCACTTTATGATATAACCACAACAATCACACTTCTTCAGTTCTTCTTGAAAGAATACCCCCATAATTTTGCAAGATTGAAAACCAACACATAATAATGTATCCAATACAATGTTTGTGTTATTTCTTTCGTTATAGGAAGGCACGCCTTAAAAAAAGGAACTGAATGGAATCGATCGACATTTACCATAATCTCGTGGGCATACTATGCTCAAAAGTCTCAATAATTATCTCCACCCAATCACACCCACATGCAATACAATTTTTTAAGGAATCAAACAAACCAAAATAATAACACTTCTTCAGTTCTTCTTTAGAGAATAGATCCATTGTCAAGTGACTATGCAATTATTTATTTACACAGAAAGCCCTTAGTTGTTGCAATTACTACAACAGCTGTAATGACAACATCCCAAACTGAATTATTCGCACAACATTTCTGTCACAGTTTAATGACATTCAATGACATGACACGGATTTATCAATATCTAATTAAGAATCTTAGTTTCAAAGGAAAAACTTATCATGTGCATTGTATTGTTATGAACGAAAGACGAAGACATGCAAAATAACACAAATTTTACGAAAACAGAAATTATAGTGTTTAAAGGAAATTAGGTAAACAAACCCCTGTCTTTAACAGTGTTAGGCAGTGACCACCAGGACTTTCACAAAATGTGTGTGCGTGTGTGTGTGTGTGTTTACTTCCCTGGTTGGTTTAATTGTACCGCATTTTAGTGTTCATGTATCTCCAGTATATTGAAATAAAGGCGATAACATCCGGATTAGTAGAACATGGTATCAAATTTCGTGAAATTAAAATTAAAAATTGCCAGAGTGTGAAAATAGATACCAGTCTCCTATTTCAAATGAATAATCAGAAAAATGTCGGTTGTGGGTCTCAAGCTAACTTATGATGACAAAGAGAGAGAGAGAGAGAGAGAGAGAGAGAGAGTGTGTGTGTGTGTGTGTATGTGTGTGTGTGTTCTCATGATTTTTTTTTTTTCGTGAGCATGTCAGATTTTCATTTAAGTTGCATGAACTATCAATTTTCATGAATGCTATTTGAATACTTATCTGAAGTATCTAGGATTTAGCTAGGTCATAAATACAAAATGAATGTAATTATGTAAATGAACCAGAACGTTTTGAGACAGACAAACAGACATTGATACTTTTATTTCAATCATCTTTATTGTGGATTTATAATATTTCCAAGAACGGTAATGATGGTAGCCACTTGGCTTAAATCACTATTAGAAACAATTCCAGCGAAAAATAAAACATTCTCATCTGTAGTTATCCGCATTGTTAATTTGAAATAACATGCACAAACGTACGTACTTTATACACATATCTTAAGGGTTATACTAGTAGCTTTAAACCTTTGAGTTGTTTTGCAGAGTCTTTATCATGAACTTAAAACGACTTTTAACCCTAGTTGAAATCAGCAAGAGTTTGGACCAAAGCAACACGCCTTGTGCATAAATGTTGTGCAGACAAACCACGAATATACTTCAGTTACTGCCAACATTGGTTATTTAGTATCTCGTTATTTGAAACAATATGGTCACTTCGACCAATATTCAAAAGTTCTAAGCTTGATTTGTACAAACTATAAGGATTCTTACTAAAAAATGCCTTGAGATGACTTGCATGTCTAGAACAGAACATTTTTTTTCCAATTATAAAGCAAAGAAAGGAAATGAGAAGTAAAACAAAAAAAAAATATTGTATGTGTGTTCGTACATGCACTTATCATAATATTATGCCAGTCTATGTGTCAAGGTATAACGGCTGCCTGGCATAGAGATAACTCTGACGTTAGACGTACTGCAAGAGCGGTATACGTGCCTCGCAGCGGGATCCGACGTTCGCTCTCGCCAGTGGATGCCCGTGTCAAATTGACAACGCGTGACCTTCACCGGGATGCTCAGTCGCGCGTGCAACGAGGACCCGCGAGGTATGTGAGCTCTCGCTCTCGTGCGCGCGAAAAGCAGAACAGGTTAATGGTCCAACCAAGGCTGCATTGAAAGAGAGAGAGGGAAGAAGCGAAATAATGTCGCCAAAAATTCAGTACCATAAAGGGCATATACAGTCATGGTGATTATACAAGAAGTATTATACTAGAAGTATATCATTTACCAAGTCACCAAGAATAATTTCTCATTACATGCATTTTACCGGATTGCTGGTGATTAAAATAATATGGGAAAAATCATTCCACTTAATACATTAAATTTTATTACATTGTTTCTTTCAGATCTTTACAATAATATTGCTTCATTTCCACAAACATAGTGTCGGATTAAACGCCTGTTTTTACTGTACGACAGGGGTGGGGAAACTGTATAAACAAAATAGGCCATTAAAATAATAGACACCTCCCTGTTTTTCGCTACACGGATGTTTTGACATAAACGTCGTCAAAATCAGTTAAATATTCTTATTTTCTCATTTTACTCTTTGGCACATCAGTAACATTTCAGACGTATTATGGTCTTTTTCTTTTAGAGAAAAGGATTACATCTTGCGTCTACTTAGTCCTGTCGAGTCATTTGTAATTAAATACAATAATGTGACTTGTAAGTTTTGTGTAATCAAATTCAACAACGTTACTTAAAAGTCTTGTGAGGGCAACAATTCCGTCTAGTCGCCTATACTATTGTAGTGAACTTTTTAGAACATACTGATTTGGATGATTTTGTTGGTGTGTTGTTGTTCTTTCTGTTGTTATCTAGATATTTTTCCACATCTTGCAGATTTGCTGAAGAATTATATGCTATTAGAAAACTAACCAGAACGAATAATTTAGAGCAATTAACATCGTCTCAAGCTATGGTAGCAGATCAAAGCGAGAAAAGATTTTATGCGATTTACATCCTGTTTCTGCAATGCAACAATAAATCTCATTGGCAATTTTCTTGCCCACATATTATGAGTTCCGCCGATGTCCTAGAAACTTCAACACGATCATTATAGATATCATCACTACCGTCATCATAGCTGTACTGTCATATCAGTATCATCTAAAACATCATATCATATCATATCATATCATATCATATCATATCATATCATATCATATCATATCATATCATTATCATTATCATAAACATAATCATATCATATCATATCATTATCATTATCATAAACATAATCATATCATATAATATCATCTATATCGTATCATATCATACCAAATAATATCATTATCATAAACATAATCATATCATATCATATCATATCATATCATATCAAATCATATCATATCATATCATATCATATCATATCATATCATATTTTTCCTGTTGAAACCGTGTAGTGAGAGCTGTGTCTCTTAAGTTGTGTGTCAAAGTCATCTAGTTCATCTGTCACCTGATAAAACGATCTGAGTATGTATATGACAATCACGCATGTCTAAGCTCTCCAAAGAGTCAAATTCTCACAGTCAAAATCACGGTGAAAGCTCAGCAAACACAAAACTTTTTCAATTTTTTGTTTTGCGACTTTTCTGTCATGCAGAAGGGCATCAGTTTGTCAGAAAATAAAGACAGAGGTGAGGTGAGAAAAGGAGATTTAGTCATTAGTGTACAGCAAGTGTCCAAAAAACGTCTTTATAACACCAGACGAGTCGTCGGCTATCACCACTGCTGCTTCACACCACCTACTGGGTGGTCAGCCTCGGGGAGGTAGCCCAGGGGTGCCGAGTCCGTGAGTGAGAGAAACGGACACGGTTTGTCGCCGAGATGTCATGATTTCTGTTTGGCAAATATGCAACCCCCTCCCCGTTCTTCTCCCCCCCCCCTCATCTCTTACTCTATCTATTTCCCTTTACACCCTCTTTCTCTTTCTGCATTTCTCCCTTTTCTTGTTTCCCTTCTGAAGTAGATTGTTTAGTTGTGAAGCGAGAAGAATCCATAACGTCTGGAGATGACAGATTTTTCTCTCTCAACACACTTTCCTCCCTTTAAAACATGTTGACCCCAGTTGACCCAAGGGTAACGAGGCCTGAGATCGAGGGGGCATCCCACTGTGTTTGGGGTGAACGACATCACGGTCATTGCCCACATCTCCCAAGTTCAAACAAAAGTATTCTCTATGCAAAACTGTGTTTCTTATAAACCGCGCTATTTTTGCTATTTGGGATAGTACCTACAATATATGACGCTTAGATATCTGATGTGCCTTTACAATAACACATAATTATAACTAACGAATTCCATGAGTTATGACCTCATGAACTCTTACATGGAATGACAAGAGACTGCAAACATGAAATAAACAAACAAACAACAACGACAACAATAAAGACATTGAACTGTGATACCAAACTGTACTGTAATCTAAAACTTGAGACCTAATTCAAAGTTTAAGACCTATGGGCACAGTAGAAAATCTGTATACCCTATAAAAGGAACCTTATTTCACCAAATGATCCTGTAGATGCTTTTGTAATAACAAGTATTTTTCCGCTCAGTGAGAATATATATAATTCTTCTGACTTTATTTCAACTCTATTTCATATGAAAACATAGGAGATGTGTATAAAAAAGTTGATAGAATGCAGTATGAGTTTTTTAATACCTAAGTGTATAATTTATGAAGAGAAGAGAGAGAGAGAGAGAGAGAGAGAGAGAGAGAGAGGAAGGAGGGAATGAAACAGACCAACAAACATGAAACAATGATCACAAGTAAAAAAAAAAAAAAAAAAAAAAAAAAAATGAACACCCAACAGAAAGAAAGAAAAGGTAGAGGTCTGTCTCTCCCCCCCCCCCCCCCCCCATTCACCTTGCAGCCTACGTCGGAAAACTTTCCAAAAATTCGTAAAAGTAAGAGATAATTTATTAAAATCTATATTACTCAATTGTTTTGAAATCATTAGATGGCAAATTAAATATGTTTTAGAGCCGTCTCCCCTTCCCAATACGGGCGTTGTTTGATTTCACCCTACATTATTAAGACCGTAATCAAGTCAATCAATCGGAAAAAAAAAACAATCAAATTGTGACGTCATGTGGTCATGTGACATACAAAGAAGACTTACAATGACAGTTCAAGCTATATGGGTAATAACAAAAAAAAAAAAGAGGACTTTAAGATTTAAGGAAAGATAAAGGCAGGGATGCAATCCATGGACCAATGACGATCGAGTAAGAGAGAGAGGGGAGCGCGACTCGACTAATGAGATCTGTTCATCACGTCTGAACACTTGACCCCCTAGTTAACCCTAAAACCGAGAAATCAAATTAATTTGTTCGACTTCCAGAAATGACTCATTTCAACAATTGCAAGAAAGGAGAGAGAGAAAGATGAGGGATGGTCTCGCTCTCTCTCTCTTTCTATCTCTTCTCTCTTTCTCTCTCTTTTTCATTTAATCCCATCTCTTCTCTTTTTCTGGCACGTGTTTTCTTTGTGCATGATCATCCGGAAGTCGGAACGATGGGTAGAAATCATATACATATTTTTGCTCGGTGGATAATATTTCAGCCCTTATCTCGGCTCTTATTGGTCAACTCCTCTCTTACCACCTCCGCTGTTCCTCGAGTGCTTGTGAGCAATCGTTTGTCATACTTATGAAGTCATCATCGACAAATGATTTTTCGCAATCGACGGCTCATCTACATCTGCGTCCTTGGAAATAATGGGCCAAATCTTTATCCTAGATTCCTTTGCAGGGTCTTTTTTTTTCGGTCGTCTGAAAAAGAGATGAACACAAAGGAGCTTTATATATATATTTATCTCCGACCAGTTAGACGGTCATCAAACCGTCCTGGGACGACTTGAACATTTAAGTATACAAATTATGATATGAATGGAAAACAAAGTGAAAAATATCTGCTAGCAAACTAGATCACCTAATTTATCTTGACCACATCCTGCCATTGTCGGTAACCGCATCTTTGTTTCCGCGCTCAATTTGCACTTTCTTTTGCACTACGTAGCGCAGTGTAATGATCACACTTATTTCAAAATGTAACAAAACAAAAATCAACAAGATAAAAGCAACTGGCATTTGCCTATTCTACAGATCATGTGTTTTGACAAGTGATCTGACAGACAATGGTATTTCACCATTAGAATTTCAGAATTATGTGTAGTTCATTATGATTTTGTCAACTGATGTCATTATTTCCATAAATTTATCAGAAATTTGTGGAGGTCAATATCAATGAGAACTGGTGCGATATTCAGTAATATTGATCACATACCTATTCAGCATTACACATATTTAATATTTCGCAATGATGTCGTTATTTTTCTTGATTCAGAACTAGGGATCCCCTGATATATTAACGTGACTTATTGATGATGAAGTCACTACTATTTCCGTTCAGGTTGACATAATATCGTTCAGCATGAAAATACTCTAAAATATTTTTGTCTGTCGATATAAAGAGAGTTGTTTGAACGGCACACAATGTTTATCCCAAGCAAACAAAATGATTGTTAGTTGATTAGTAAATGAAACGAGAGTGAAATACATAAATTACAAAATTATGATAAATCATCTGTGACAAAAATAGAAATGAAAAAGAATAGATGGCAAACAATATGAAGATGGAGAAGATTGAAAGATTGTGATTATCTTTGTCACGCCTCCTATGAAAGACAGGTTGTCATGCATTTTGCTTCTGCAAAATTGCCAGACGAATCAACCTATTAATTCATAGTATTATCGTTCATTCTCCTTGTTAGAGAAATGTTTGTCAGTGTTTGTTTGTTGTTGTTGTGTGTTTTTTTTTTTTTGGTATCATGACCTTCATTTCGAAATCATACAGATCGTTTTTCTCTTTTTTTTTTCACAGTCAGTTCGAACTTGCTGATTATTAAGATTTTCCAACCGAAGATAACTGTCAAGAACAATGCTGTAAGGTTTGGGATGTTTTCGCGGACACTCCAAGATTTTATCTTTGTTTCACAACAAAACAATTGACACCACATCATAAAGTTTAACTGAAAGGCTTAACACAAACAATATTTTGACTTTCACGAGCGAAAACACCGCGTTACTCAGTCTTTTGCTCGTACTTTTCTTTACTTTCCTCTGAGACCACGAAAAGTTTAAAGTTTCAGCACAGCAACAACAGCCCGAAAGTTTGAAGGGTATCTCCGGTACCACTTTGTGTTCGAACCCAACCCTCCTGAAAAATAACAACAACAGCGACGCATTCTTTTATGCTCGTCGTATGGGAGAACAAGTTGTATATATATATATACAAAAAAGTAGCACAACAGGGATACGAGGGGATCCCACAGGCTGTTTACTTTATCCGCAAGAAAGTTTATACAATGGTCCCATGTTTTTAGGCACCCCAGCAACCCCTAAGTTGTTAATAGTTCCAACCCCTCGTATTTCGCGTAAGAATGCCGGTTCATTTTCCCCGATCTCGAGATGAAAATCTACACATTTGCTCTGATAACGGCTTGTTCCTCTCTGCTTAGATATTCATATATACGGTTGATACAGAGAAAGGGGATGATAGTATTCACGCCTGAAAACTCTCTTAGGGGTAAGTGTCTGTGTTGTCTTTTATAGCTTACTTTCTCTTTCCCGCTCTCTTCCGCTACCTCTCTTTCTCTCTTTGCCCCTAAAATCGCTGGCGAGGGGTTTGAAAAGATAAAGTTATTACGAGGTGGAGTGGATCGCCTCGACCTAAATTCAACCGGCCAACATGACCCAGTTCACGGGGATTGATATCTTCTAACCTCTGTCAATTTATCTAACACTCGGAGAAAAAATGTTTAAACATCATTCTAAGAGGACGTCGTTGATCATGGATCACGATCGGGGTGCTGGCTGGCTCTTCATCATCCCCTGGCCGTATTACCAGACTATTTGCAGTCGCTCCAGCCGAGGCGAATTTCAGGGACGATCCTCTGTCCCTTGACCGCAATAATGACTATTATGAGAGAATGGGAAAAGTTTTAAGCGGGATAAGGAGAGAGAGGGGGAGGGGTGGGTGTATCTGACATATATAGGAACACAAAGCGACAGGAGTTTGTGGCAAAAACAAAAGGAGCAAAAAGAAACTTATAGGTGTGAAACAAACAAGATTCAGCCGTGAGATGTTGGTCCTGCTCCTCCTCAAATCACGTTATTCTGTGGAAACAAATATCACCTCACCTTTTTTTCTTCTTCTTCTTCCTCCTCCTTTTTTTTCGTTTCTCTTTCTTCCTGGTCGTTTTGCTCTATTCATTTCTCTTCTCCATCTTCGTCTCGGGTTTGGATTTCTTGAGGGAGGTTAGGTTGTCAGAGGTAGATAGTCGTCCTTTGACAAATAGCTGGAAGGTTCGAGGCCCGGGTCTACGGCACGGACATCCAACACCACCCTGGTAGACACGGTAGAAGCCGACGACGGACGGGGTCGGGAGCGCTGACAATCTTTCCTGCTGCTCGATTTAGCTTCCTCCTTGTTAATTTTAGAACCAATATATTAGACCCTCTTGTGGCTGGAAGAAGGAGGGAGCAGCGAAGAATGCTACTAGGGGAAGGAGACACCCGGAGAAAAGAGATACATAGATTTCATAAGATCGCGTATCAGTTAAAAGTGTTGATTACTCCATCGATTAAATTTAAGTCTTCGCACGCTTGGACGGAATTTGATCATCATTCCTTTTCTTTAGGTCAAATTTGAGGAAAGAAGGAAATCTATAAGTAGCTTTGATTCATGGTGATTAGACACAAACTTACACACAATGTTATAGCCTGATTGAGGTACTGCACGGTCGAGTTTAATGGAAATATTTCGTGATGCTGAACGCAAACTAAATCTATTCTATATCACCCGTTTTTAAGCTAGTATGGAATATTAAATCAACAATATACCACACTTATTGTTTGGGCTATCTCGCCGACTGATCACATATTAATTTCATGGACATCTTTTGTAGCATTAATTTTTTGAAGAATAAAATATAGGCCCACACAGCATGTAAGACTCCCTATTGCTCCTCTGAAAATTAACATCTGTAACAACTGCGTGATTGGAAGGAAGGTCATTGCATATGCCCATAAATAATAAGGACTGCTAATAAAACAAAAGGAAGAAACAAAAGTCAGCAAATCCGAGAATAATAATTTAGTTCTAAACTATGCTAACACAGATGTGAATATGTGGAAAACACACCATTAGAGAAGTCATCATCGTCGTCGTCGTTGTCGTCATCATCATCATCGTTTTTGCAGGGTAGGCCAATACTTAAGCCAAAATTTAAATTTCTCATACTGTAACTTGTTAAGTTGTGGTATCCTGCCTCGCCTATATAACTATTAACATTCGACCATTCACTTTTGTTGAGATGTTTGAAAGGTTACTCAAAATCAATAAATACCCCAACACTTAATTAAAGGGTACATGTACACATCAATTGAGTTGTTTAGTAGAATAAATGATCGAATTTCAACAGTTTGAAATCGTTTCATACCATTGTAATGTAAATCAGTTTTACTGTTTATCCCTGTCATTTGTCACCATGATAGAGCTAATTGACAAGAATTACTTTTACAGTGAAAACACAAAGATAATAAGTAATGAAATAACTTATAGAAGAAAACAGAAGGGCGCATTATTTGTTGGCTTCAAACACAAAAATACAAGTTAAGGCTTCAATCGGTGCGAGGACGTGTTCAAACGGGCTGTGGTAAAACAAACAAGACAAAGACTAATTATATCCCGGCGTGTCGATATGACTGTGAGTGCGTGTCTGAACGTACGCGTATTTTGTCGGTACATGGAAAGGCATTTTATTAAAGTAATGTTAAATCACTAAAGTGTGAGTGTGTGCGATTGACTACAATATCATAATCAGAAATGTTCATAGTAATGTAGATTATTATCATGGCGATAAAGCTTTACGGACGTTTGGCGATCGTAGTTTTAGTAGCACAGTAGCACAATAGCACAAAATAATGGTGATGAAAATAAATAGTACTATTAGTATCAGATAATATTTTATTCAATATATTCTACACAATACAAAGTTAGTCATCCTCCTTTTCTGGAGAGCATTCAGCCACTATCTGGCACGGCATGTTATTGCTAAAGCTATCCACAATAATGTTTAGAGTCAATCAAGGAAACTATTCCCGTAGTTGTATGGATGAGTGTCTGCTCCTCTGAAGGCAACATGAGTCGGGCCGAGGCTCGAAACCTAGACTCTCTTACTGAAAACACACTATAAGATCACGGCACCGTGATCGGGCTCAAAAGAGCCAATCGCACAAGTGACAACCATGGACAATCAAAAGTGTACGATGCACGAGAATTTATTCATTGAAGGTGCGTGCCCGTACTTATAGTAATCGTACAAGATCGCACAAAAGGACTAGAAAAGGGAACTGTTACATAATCATTAGAAATAAAATGACAATGACCGAAGGAAACTGCTTTTTAGCATTATCTCTCATTATTTAGATTAACACAAAAAGCTTGCTGAAATCAAATGATACGAAGAAGACGGCAAGTCATCTCTCACTCGTACACTTAAAGAAAACTGTGTTAATCAATCACGAATTTAGCCATCACGTCAAAATAATTCACTAACGCAAGAAAAATAGGAACAAACGAAATAGAGCAAATAACGTGATTATGACCGTTAACATATCTTACTGTGAAAGCGTGGTAAGATTCCACATTGATTTATCCTTCCCCATAAACGAAGAAAAGAAAAAAACAACTTTGACTTCTTCAGTACCCTTGAAATACGAAAGACCAGACATGCCATACATGGACAATTTTGTTTCTTCCGAAAACGTCGCAAATCTTGATTATTTCAGCTGTGGGGGAACAGCACGTAACTGAACGGTGACCGCCGCCATCCGCCGGGGAGAGTAGCGGCGAGAGCATTCGCATGAATGATTTCTCCTTTGGCTGTTCCTTAGTCCCTCTTTTATTTAATCTCTCATGAAATTTCGAGCTCATGATTAGAAAAAATCTCTATTAATGGCTTCCTTCTTTGAGTTTATTGTGGCTATTTTCGATTATCTGCTGTTTTTGTCTAAGAATAATGCTTCCCTAACCCATGAATTGACGCGCTGGAAGTTCTGCAAAGACAGTACAGACTGACTTACTACGAAAGAAAATTTTGGCAGAATGAAATTCTTTTTCATAAGCGTAGTAAACCATATAGGTAATAATATGGCGTAGGGAATATGATATTGCTATGAGCGTTCACCCAGCAGAGGAGACTATAGCTTGAATGGATGCGTTTTATTTTTAGAAGAGGAATATGCAACTTAATGTAAGGAAAAGAAACAGCCCTTTAGAGTTTATTATGATTATTGAATGTTTCAAATCTTAAATTTTAATGAATCATATTCTTCCTTCATCACGGAGAGGTAAAACGAAACAGTTCTGCTCAGGCGCATTGTCTTTAAAAGCAGAGGCCAATTTATTCATGCTATCAAACGAAATTACGTGAAACGATAACAAAGCAAAGAGAATCAAAGAACATAGACACAAAACTTCTTTCCTAGTTGTTTGGGGAGTGGGGTATGGTATGTTATACTTGCATAATTAGTGTTATTTTGAATTGGAATATTTGGCCTTCTGCACAGTGGTGTAATTTGTTCATGTTTGGAAGTGAATGGCAGGTGTACCCCTCTGCTTCTTTGATGAGATCAGTTTTCAATTTGACTTTATTCGAGTCGTTTAAGGTTGTGCCCATTACTCTGTTACTTTATCACTTTGTTATCAGCATTAAGTACTCCCACGTTGATGCTCTGAACCTTTTTTTTTTCGGGGGGGGGGGGTAGTGGATTTTCCTTAATGTATATAGTTTTGCAGGTTAAATTTGATATGATTATGGAACCGGTAAGAAAGTTTAAACTTTATGGTAATTACTTCGTAGAGACCTACAAAGATATCCATTAACTTTCCTATTAATTGTTGTTTTAGAAACTAGCGTCAGACTTATAAGCATCTAAATAGGCCTATACTCCATGTTTTTGCTTTGTTTTACGTAAATGGTTGTTAACCCTTCAGTATAATGTATCTACTTTGTCAATTCCAGGTGCAAGTTGGCCTTAATAAAAACAAGGAAAAATCTAAGATAAAATGTTGGAAGCAAGATGATGATTCTCTGCCCTCAAAAATCTCCTAGTCGAGTACACAAATATCTTCACGGAAATTTGTTGTGCCGCAATACCTAGCCATTATGTTGTTGTTATTTGTTTATTTATTTATTTATCTATTTGTTTTAATTTCCATAATTCTCTTGTTTTATTGCACTTTACCCCGATTCCCTTTCACGATCATTGTGGCACAAGGGCTTTCGTCATTGATACTGATTGTTATTGGTTTTTACGTGTCACAGCAGAATCAAACTTGTCGACGGTGCAACATTGTGAAGTGCAAATATCACAATTTCCCTTTCATGGCATTTGTAGCATCTCTTCAGTCTAAATCAAGATTACAAGCAGACGAAACTGTACATTGGTTAAACATAGTGTTTATAGTTTGAGAATATGAAAAACGATCTACTTTCAACTTTTTAGGGAGAAACTTTTGTTTTGTCTTCAGTAAATTTTTTTTTCACAGGGCAACACAATACTGTTCTCCAAGTAAATGTCATAAACATGCAGGTTCATCGCATTCTCTCTGTAGTTGAAAATGTTCATATTTGCTTTTCAGTTCATACTCAAGCTGATATGTGACAAATAAACAGGAATTTTTAATTTACTGAGTTTTTCAATACAAAAAGAAAGCGTAAGACATTCGTACACGCTTAGCACCATATGGATCATTTTGTCAGTCGGCATGTTCAAGACATACAAAAACGATTTGTATTATTATACTTTGCATACATTGAATACAAAAATAAAAATCAAGAGACACATATGTGTCATGGAAGAATAAGATTTTTTTTTTTGTTCATCTAAAACAAAGTATTGTGATAAAAAAAGAAACAGTATCATATTATTTGAAATATAACCAAGATATAAAAGAATTATGTCAATCATTATCTATATATAACCTTGGAAAAAAAAAACTTTTGTCAATTCGTAAAGTTTGTTTGAAAGGTCAATGTTACTCTCGTCATATATGAACAATTCAAAAGACACAAGGCTGGAATGAATGTTTCCATGAAATAATAATGATAATAATAATAATAATAATAATAATAATAATAATAATAATAATAATAATAATAATAATAATAATAACAATAACAATAATAATAATAATAATAACAATGATAACATTAAAAGTAATAATAATAATAATAATAATAATAATAATAATAATGATAATAATCACAATGATAACGTTTCATTTATTCAGGGTAGCCTCTTTAGTGTTGCCACTGCTCTATCAGAGGACCCTGCCATTATATTATTACCTCAGCGTTGCCAGGTACCCATTTATACACCTGGGTCGAGAGGGACATAATCTTGGGTACAACATCTTGTTCAAGGACGTAAGCACTGGGCGAGAATCGAACTCGGGTCCTTCGACTGGGAGTCGAGAATCTTATCCACTATGTCACAGCGCCCCCCCCCCCCCTCCATCAGATGACAATAAAGAAGACTAGCTTTTGACTTCTAAGAGCCGCTGTCTTAAAGTTAACTTAAGCTTGCATACGATATTCTTGTGTTCGGGAGAGATAGGGTTAACATGAGATGCCAATAGGTAAATCTTTAGAGAAAGAAAGAAAGAAAGAAAGAAAGAAAGAAAGAAAGAAAGAAAGAAAGAAAGAAAGAAAGAAAGAAAGAAAGAAAGAAAGAAAGAAAGAAAATGCATGGACACTTCCGGTTGTCTTCTCTCCCCCTGTGGGATATCGCACAAGATGTGTTCTTGTCATAATGAAAAGACACACTCACTTAATTTTAGTCCGTCTAGACCTATTTGCATATAAACGTATTCTGCGGAAATCGCTGTAATGATAAATTATTTTAATTTCGGATTGCGCGTTGGGTAATGGATCAACATCCGATACATTTACGCAGATGTTTGGTCAAAGGCATACGCTTGTATATTCGTCATCTAAGTCGCCTCTTCAAAACATGCAAATACGTTTTGTTTATGGAGGATTTCTTAAAATGATGTTGATAATCTTACTGCTCACTGGACACTCTGTGGTTCTAAAGAATACGAACAAATAAGAGACTCAGCTTAAAAAAATACTCATACCTTTTGATTTGTAGTTCATCTATGTTTCCAAACGAAACACTAATTGTTTTCACTGTTTTACTTACACAAAACTCCACTTTTGTAGTGGTAACATGATGTATTTTCGTTTTCTCAGCAAAGATAATGATAAAATTATCAAAAAGTGAAATACCTTTCACAAATTGTTGAGATCACTTCACACTAATTTGAGTAACTCATTAAAGAAATTCAAAATTGATAATATCAGACAATTAATTTTGAATACATACTAATACGAGCTCAACTTTCTAATTGCACACTGGCAGTAGAGCACATGTCATAACTATAAAATAGTTTGAGAGGAAGCTTTATTTTTTTCGAGCCATGAAGAGCCAGTGCAAACAACTAACCGTGTCTCGTCGAGACATTTAGCCCCCTATTATTCTCCTTCCCCTTTCATCTTTGTATTCAACTGACAAAATAGTGGTCCTACTGATAAACAAGATTTGAGTCGTTCACTGACTTTTGTGTTTTGGTGTGAAAGCTTGAAGTTAATTTACTGTCTGCATTTCGGGTCGCGCGAGCTCATCTTTTTTTTTTTTTCCTACTGTTAATAGTCTTTTTGGTCCCTTGCCGGGCTTCCTACATTATTCTATTGCCACTTTCGTTGGAAACCTCCTTGCACCCTGAGGCGCAGTTGATGAAGGCGGGAATAGAGAATGAAAGGTTTAGCAAAATAAAGGAAAAGAACCAAAGGAAGGCTAGGGTCCTTAAAGCCGAAAATACGGACAAAGAACAAGGGAAAGAGTTACAACCATATACCACGGCGTTTTCTTTCTTCATCGTTTAACTTTCGGTTGGATTGTCAATGAGGCAACGAGAGGACTCAAATCTGGAAAGGAAAATCGGTTCCGGGTGGCCCCTTCAGAGGATCGACTAAGACCTGCTCGTGTGGAACCGTACAGAGGAGATTTCTCATCGAAATTGAAACTAAATCGCCGAGAAATTGAACTGTGCATAAAACATGACGGCGGTAATGATCAACGCTTAATTATGCATGGTTTTAATTACGCGTAGGAAGGGAACATTACGAAGTGATAATAGGTGGAAGGAAATAAAGAATTTGAATGCACAAACACATAAACGGCATTTTCATTTTTTTTTATAGATTAGTTCATCATCAAATGCGACCGTGCTTCATTGTATTGAAAGTTAGTAACAATCATGAAACGTATATGCTTAATGAGTGTGGAAAATCTCAGCTTAATCTGTACAGCCTGCAACTAGGTAAGATTAAGCATTTGAATAGACCCTAAGATTCAAAGCCTCTTTTTTTTCAGTAAAGACTTTTCTCATCCGCGTACATTCTTTCCATAATCTAGACAGGTTAGGATGGTCCAGTTGTATTGAGTTATACATCATTTTAAAGCTTAAAGTCTGCTCTTTCAGAATCTGTCCTGAAGTAAAAATACAAGTTAGGTAACGTTTTGTTGGTTTTGGGATGCAGAGCTACGAATAGAGAAAAATAAAATGTCTTCAAAAACATACTGCACTAATTACGTAACAAGAAATATTTTTGAAGCTACTTTCAAAATTATCAAACGCATTCTAATTATTTATTTGTATTTCAGCTGATTAAATCTCAAAAACTCGTAAAACATTGATGATTGTTTTATCTTGGGGAAGGGAAGGCAGCAACATTCTAAGTTCGCAAAAGAAAAAGAAAAGATTTTTTTTTTTTTTTTTGCTGCGTTGATGAAAGCCTTTTCTTTTTTAAACTTATATTTCCCTTCAAATATAAGATTTCAACTTGACTTGAAAATCTGTGATGTCAAAATGATTTCCTGTCGATATCAATATACAAAGATGAGATGCATCCAAAATAATGTGCAGTATAAATTCCTATACTGAACATTTTGAATTCATCTTAAAGCTTTGTGTATAATATCGTACATTTTTTCATCAAAATAGGATAGTAGCACTTAGTTTTTCAAGACCTAGTCAATGGTTTTGACTTTTGACTATATTGATATCATACTACACTCCAATAAATGTCAAAGAAATATTTTACTCTAAACTGTAATGTGATTTTCATCAAATATTCGCGGTGTCATTGTTTTCTGTTCCAAACAAGTTGGAATGTTATGGATTTGTTTATTGAATTTCTCTCCTTATTCTAAATTATTGGCATTTACTAAGGCTCTCAGCTTCAAAGTAATATGCCCTTCTTCTTTGTAACACCTGGTATGTATTTTTGTGTTGAATCACAGGCGTCGTTTCAATGTCAGGATTAATTTCAATAAAAAAAATAGTGAATATGCAACATTGTATGTAAAACGCGATGTCTTGTTTCAAAGATAAAGTAAACAATTAGAAAAGTATTTCCAATGTACACTATTAAAACAATTATTTGTTCGTTTGTTAACACATTTCATTAACACGTTTCATTCTATTTAAATCATTTTTACAATCATAAACACAACATGATTATCTAAGTAAAAAGTATTTAAAACATCCGCATTTTGCACGTGAATGTTTTATGTGATAAAGGAGGCAAAATGTAAACTAAATTATCTGAAATCAATCAACGTGCACAACAAGTAAGTAGGTAGGCTGTTGGAAATAGGGTGACTATGAAAAGCTTATTTTTAATCTGAGCATCAACAACGAAAGGTAGGAGCAAAAAGGTTCGCTATGAATGTGCCATATTTATGAACGTATATTCTATCACATTGTATTCCTTTTCACTGTCATTACTATTTTTATACTGACTTTCTTTTCTTGTAAATCCTATTTAAATGTCATCAAAATCGTTCAAGGCAAGTACTTAAGGATATTCTTAAGAATAGAGAAGGACAATGACTCTTTATCTTATCATTATAGCTATTTTTCTACTTACATTGTGTCCTTGTTATATTGATTTATCTTTTGTTCGAATTTCATTTTAATATGTTTCTTTGTATATAAAACATATCATTACAATACACTATGACGGATTTGTCTGTCGCTGCTTCTTTTTTAAGTCTACAGAGATAGAAAGTTGTCATAATTGTGTCATGGTAGACCTTTGAATTTTGGACAACACCAGGCTTATATGGAATCAGATGAAGGCATTTTACCGATTGTTAGAACGCATGCATTGTTTGTATACACTTCATCCAAAAATACGTGCAAGATATCATTACATTTCTAGTTTCTTAATAACTTACTCTAAGCATTTTGTTTACCTACCCGATAAAGAGATAGTTACTAAGAAATTCTCTTCGGGTTATACAACAAGACTTATTGTTCTTTGTACAAACTTCTTTTATTTGTGTGACGAAGTAGCATTTTTGACACAAAAGAATTTAAAAAAATATTATTTCATTTTGTATATTGATGAAGTCATAACTAGAAATGAAATTCGTGAACCAGCACTTTTGTTGTTGTTTTTTGATGACTCAAAGCTCAAATACGTAGTATCGGGAAATCCCAACAATATTAGACTATTCACCCGTGAGGAAGACTTACATGTAAACCATCGCATGCAGAAAGATATGTTTCTCTCTTCCTTCTTTCAGTACTAATTACTCTGAAGGAATACGCAACGAATAAATCTAGAAGAAAATACGAGTACCGCATGATTAAGGCCAATAATATTGCAAGAAACAACAGTATAGTAGAATGCCAGTACTTAATCACTCCTTTCACTCTGCTATAATGCAAAACACATAAACAAATCGGTTAACCAAACAAATTGGTAAATAAAGGAAGATCATGAGACACATAGCATCAAATTATGAACTTGCTAGGCTCACCTAATGACAAGAGCGTCTATAAATGTTACCTTTACGTCCCTGAATAAGAATAACCCTGGTGATGCATTTGTATTCCTAGCACTATTCACTTTAACTCGATACAAGAATTAGCATGTAATCAGTAGAATTTCTCTATTCAACAACCAAGGACATAACTGCGACATCTCATTTTTTCTTCCCGACAAGGTGTAATACTAATGTTAGACCTTGACCTTAGACCAGCGTCCACTATAGTCAGCCTATAAACGTTCATTGAGCACACCAAGACTATGCACTCTGGCTTACTGGCTATTACCGTGGCAAATCGAGTTGATTTTATAGGACTGGCTTTGGTTTTAGATTTGTTAAGTTACATTATTTGATACAACGTCACTCATATGGCTTTGTTACTAAGATCGTTAGCTTATCAAATGAAAATTTAAGTGCTTATGTAAATACTTTGAATTTGGAAAATTACGCTGTGTTTATCATTGTGAGTGTGGTTGGGTTTTTTTTTTTTGGAGGGGGGGATGGGAAAAATGAAATGAAATGAAATAAAATGAATGAGATGAAGTGAAAAGAAACAGTAGGAGATGAAGTCATCAAGTATTCCTTGAACACAAAATAATAATTTCAAATGTATTTAGGAAAGTGCATGTGGAGAAACGGTGTCTTGCAAGAACAGAGTGATATCGCTTCCTCTAATTACAATGCCCAAAAGACAAGACTTCCCTTTCAAAATAATGACTACGTCGAACGACGTAACAGCCACCAGAAATCGCACATTTTGTGAATTAAGGAATAATTCCCCTACGGGATCCCCTCTCTCTAAAAGCAAACAAAGACCAAACAAAAGAAAAGCAAAACGAAAACATTTCATGCATATTTGTGTTATGAAGACCAACAAGGAGCACGGTAGGTCTGTGTCGCGCAGTGCATGATGGGTTGGGTAGCCTTTCCGGCTTCCATGCCAAACTGCTGGCGGGAGAGCGAGTTACCTGGATAAAGGCAACCATCTACCCAATGTGGTTCTTCAACATCTTTATTTCTCGACACTGATGGCGCCCATCATCTTCCCGTAACTTAGCTCGGGAAGGGCCCCTCGACAAAACTCGTGGCTCGCCTCCGACGCTGGACGCTGGTGACACGGAGTGAACCTTGACTGTGTCTATACCTCCTTGGTGCACTTCTGCATTTCACGGGCATCTGTTTTTATGCAAAGCTTGATAGTTGGACAATCATCACAAAAGTATCGGACATTATCTGAACTGAAGGTAGGTCATGCGTGTGCAAGTCTTTTAATTCATTGCACAATATCAAACCACTGCACAGAATGTGCGCATATCCTTTAAATCATTGCGCAATTGAGTTGACATAAAGTGAGATATTACTTTGTTATGTTTGCCCATTGAATAGGTAATGTCACCTGTTGTTTATTTCCTTATTTTCCTACGACTTCTTCACTGCTTCATGGTGTGCAGTAAATCTTCTGGATATATAGACGGAAGTTAAATCAACATAACGACATCTTTGCTGACATTCACTCTCCTATGTTCCCGTTCTGTTTTTTTCTTTCTTTCCATCTGTACAGATTACAGATGATATCATCACTGAATGAAACATAAAAGTGGTTCAAACATTGGTATCGAGTTGAAAAATTTGCGTCCAGTCCAATCTAACTTGAGATTCGAGCCTTATGCCATTGAGGAACTGTTTTCGGGACATCTCTGCTGCTCAGCGTAACACTGGCGCTACCCGCCCCCAAGCATCTCGGCGCTGTCCACACCCTGGAGTCGCTCCATCTCTGCGACCGGAGAAATCAGCCGGAGATTCGCCGTGCTTTGTGAGACGCGAGTTTTGAGAGGGGGAGAAAAATATTGAGAGAGAGGAAGAACTGAGAGACTGGAAAAATAGGAAGGGGGAAAAAATAGGGAGATAAACTCGCCACCGGAGCTCTGGTCTCGTTTTACGCCGAACTGTCCCCGGTGTCTTCTTGGCACGCACCGCTTACTGTTGGATAGCCTCTTGACGGGCCGTTAAGGGTCATTGGTGAGCAGCAAGTCCCCCTGATTTGATATATAACCACCTCCTTAACACCAGGATGTCCTTCCTCGCACTCGACTCCAACTCTTGGCAGGTAAGATCGATATTTCTCGCTACGAGTTCGCACTGATTGCAAGCAATTGTCAACATAATGGCAGGGAAAGGTTTGACATGCTCCTGCTACCGAAGCCGGGCCATCGTAAATTCCGATTGCCATCATAAGAAAGTTTTCATAGAGACTTAGATTAGCCAAGAGAGGATATGACAATAACTCTTGCAGATCAGACAATATGATTGAAGTTAACACAAAGGAGGTCTGTGAGAAAATTGATCCTTTGATATGTGCATGAACTTTTCCAAATGATACAAAACAGGTTCGATGTTTCCTCTGAAAACAGGAGAAAAATAGCAAAATGTACACACGTGACTTTCCTGTTATGTCGGTCAGAAGCATGTGCCCTCTATAAATCCTGTGATAACAGGATAAGTGGATATTTTATTTCAAAATGGCACAAGAAGTGGGTGCTCCAGAAACATTTGTCATAATGGTACCGCTTCATATGGGGAAAACAGGGCAATTTTCTTCAAACAGTGTACCGACTGTGTAGCTATGGACGCGAAACGAATGAGCCTTAGCATCTAGAAAAGGGGATTTCCAGACAAGTCGATTACATAATCGCCGCAGTGAATGGCAACACTACTGCTACTCTTTATGAGGGCGGGCTGTATCGAATTTGGCCTACAGTTATATGTACCCGCGACATGCCATAGTTGCCAATAGATCAAAAAGGATGACGATTATATTTTAAGCAGTGCGTTTGATGAAAGAAATTAAAAGGAAAACTGTGAAACAGGTTAGAAAAGAGAGAATGCATATTAAGAAGTGATATATTATCATGTGATTATCATTCTTGTTCATTTGATTTGTCTGCTAAACCTGAATTCCAGAATCTATATTCATACACTTTAAATAAAAATATATATAGAAAAAAAAATATATATACGTGTATGTGTGTGTGCGTGTGTGCTTGGGTTCATATGGGTGATATCAGGCAATAGGTGGTTTTCATGAAAAAAAAAATACTTTAGGGTTACCTATGGAGAGTGCGTGTAGAAAAGAGACCAAATGATTGGGGCGTATTTCCAGGTTGAAATAGAAAACAATTCGAATGAAACTCGGCTTAAATGAAAAGATATGCAAGGTGGTGTCGTTGGCATTATTGTGCTAGCGTGCAGTATTTGAATGAAGTAATTTCTTCCCCTGCCACTTTTTCTGCTTCTGGATTCTTACCTTCTTTTTTTTTTTCATTTGTGACGGTTCACCTAAAGCTTAACTTTAGCATTTCACAAAAGTATCCTTATGATTTTATGTTGTCTTTGCTATTTAGAAATACCATTAGCAATCAGAAGATGGTTTGTTTATACGTCGCATTGCATAGAAAGCTGGAAAGATCATCGTAAGTATCCCCGCAGATGAATTTCGGTTAAATGTCCAAAACCATGTGTGGATTCGAGTACTATGGGATGTAATATGTCAAGACTATTTCCCTCTCTCAATAACAAAACAATACCGTATGAGGAAATATAGAATCATTCAGATTTACCGTCATTGACTTTGTGGTAACTTTCAGGATTGCTGGTGAGGTGAAATATACATACTTTTCACCAATTCTGCGACAACGGTAGACGGTGAATCCAGATGACTAACAAAAAATGAAACACCTTCGTTCTGTACAAAATTTACGAACCTATCACATTTTCGCATTAGACACACGTTCAATCTTAACCTTGAAAAATATTTTGTTGTTCTGTAAATTTCTTAAATGCAAATGATGTTATTGTAGAAAGAGTTCAACATCCATGAAAATGTTACTGTTTATATTTTTTTTAAGTGTCTACTGTGTTTTGGAGGATATACATCCATCTCAATAATGGCTATCAAAAATTTGATGGTGGTTTACAACTGATTTGCACAGCGGCATCATTCAAACGCGACAATATTTCTTATATTTTATTTCATTTATTTCATTTCGTTATATTTCCATACGGCACTTACTTCAGCCAAAGGCTGTTTTTCCTCAAGTCCATGCATCTTTCAAAAAAAAAACAACAACAACAACATTAAAACATGAAGCATTATCTTTTCTGCATGTAAGACGGAGCGCTTTACTTTCACATCAGAAGCACATGTTTTGTACACGTGATTCCTGAACTCAGTGACGTTTTGACTCGATAACTTTTTTTTTTTTTTTTTTTTTTTTTATGGACGAACGTCAACGATATGCATCACACCAGACACTATTATGGACTATTTATCATTAAGTGGGAGGCCACTGATGTCCTCTACTGTTTAGTAGCCCTTGTAGTAGATTACGGCACGATACAATATGACTCTATCTTTATCGTTCCCGTTTATACCCAAAAGTGCCTCCTCTCTGGCAATTCATTTATTTACTCTGACGGGTTTGTGACGAGCTTGAAATCGTGGTTGTAATCAACGTCATAATTTATGGAGTGGATACGCAAGTATACAGCTTCATTAATCTGTTCGGTCATTGGGGGAAAAAGCGAAATATATATATATATATATATTTCTTTTTTATCATAGTCGTTCTAAAAACCTTCCAAGATTGCCGAGACGTAGCTGACATTTTGGATTTCATCAAAAATCGCCAGCTCATCATGCGGAGTAGATTGAATAATGCGGATTACGTAACTGTGCAGATTGTGTTCCATCAGACAGGCGTAGAATAAAATCTCTTCATGTAAAAAGCAGATGTCATGCAGTTTACACCTTTTCTCTAATGACATATGGTTCGTAGAAAATACATTATGATGAGGGGAATTATAATTAAACGTCAATACATTTATTCAAGTTTCTTTCAATATCTTCCAGGATCACTTTTCGATGACTAATCAACGTATGAGTGAAATACTGTTAAAAAAAGAAAACTATTAACACCTAGCTTTTTTCCGTTTTTTTTCACTAATTTCTCAGCACAACCGAAACCACTCGTGATCGCGCGTGATATTCAGTGCGGAAGTACCAGCGTGAATTTAGATTTTGATAGTTTATTTTTTGTGAAAAATTCTGAATTCCTTTCTGCTTGGTCATCGAAAGATAGCAGGGAGTAGAAGGCATGAGGCGATCTAAACACTGGCATTATGCGCAGCGTGAATAACACGGGTGTGTGCTCACACTGTGTGCAGCTGAGCGTGCCGATGGTGTTCCGCTCGGCCGATGAAGTCGGGGTGTTTACCCCCAGCGAGAGCCCCTATGCACGCGCGGGAGGAAAACTTCCTTTGCTTTTCAAGGATTCTCACAGGGGTTGTCCTCATGTCCAAAGGCAGAGAGAAAAAAATGTGTGGAAATACTTGTTTTTCCCCTTTGACATTACGTCTTTCGGGAGGAAAGAATCGGAAAACGGGCCACACCAGGGGAGGAAATATGGGGAGAGGGTGTATCAGTTAGATTTGGATTAGGGATATCTGGCTTTTAATTTTTTTTGCCGACATTACGGCTCTCGGCGAAATTTAGCCGGATCTTTCCGGGAGAGTTTTGACGACGAAGCAGCCTCAGTTCTCCGTGCTCGAAACCCGTGACTTAGCATTTTTTTTTTTTCGTTTATGTCTAGTCCTTCTTTAATTGTATCCAGACGAGATATGAAGTTGTAATATGTAATTGTTTTACGGGAATCCTTTTCCTATTTCTCTGTTCTCTCTCTTTCTTAGAATCTTTCTATCCAATGGTAGTCATTCCCTCTCAGGCAGTCTATATCTCTTTTTTACCTCTAAAATAATTTATTTTGGGGTATTTTAGACCACTTTTCTAACTTACAACGTTTACCAATAGTGTGGCAACTATTTGAATCCACTGTCGACGGTATCGACCCGGATCACAAGACTCACAAAACAACAACAAAAAGGTCACGATGCCAGTTTCCTGGTTGGCCTGAAAATCGCGTTATTTCTTCAGTAGTGTAACATTACAATGATTTGCAGTTTCATTAAAGGGTTTGTCCTCTTGTAACTACATCTGAATTTGAAAGCATAAAAATTAAATGAAGGTAATATTCTTTAAGGTTTTGTAAACCCATCATTCCTCGACACGATTTGGGCTATTTACAGTCAATGAGGCACGTAAAAACTGCTCTTGAGGATCCTGCATGCAAATCCTCTTTTAAAACAGCAGTAGCGATAATGATCTAAAATAATCACAAATAGAATAAACTAAAGGAATCTGCAATTTTTGACCATGATGGGAACATTCGTCTATAATGGCCTCTAGGCATTTCCATTTGTTAATCTCTAGCTGATATGAATGAATAACCAACAAGTTAGCGCCTTTTTATAAACCATTAATATGAAAAAAAAAACCTTTTCTCGACAGTATTGTTCTCAGGGTAGGATTTTTTATTATCAGTTTCCAAGTGTATCAAATTTTGATAGGGTACATGTTCGTAAAGCTTCGGATTTCTTTCTTTAAACCTGTGAAGAAAGAAAAAGAAATGTTGACGGGTGTGTGTTGCAATACAACGTTACATTCAGTATAGATTTTAAAAGATGGATATGTTTAATATTTTGGCATGGACATGCTGTGTCAGTAAATTGCAATAAGACATGATTTTGTCACATCCTCGTTTTTTCCTCATTTTATTTCCAAACTAATTCAATACCGCAATTTCTTTGACATCATATCCATCAGAAAATGTTGAAGTTCACAGGAGAAAAGTATCAATAGATAATTCTGTTTGAAATGATAAATCGTGTGATACTGAATAATAAGACAGATTCAAAACCTGTAGGAATAAAAATACTTTAATTGACACATTAAACGGTGTAAAGATATCTATCTGTTTTGAGTTCATAGATAAATATCGTTGCTTGTTGAAGTTGATTTTTTTTCTTGTGTTACATCAGTGAAGAAGAAGAACACTAAGCCACCCCCCCCAAAAAAAAAGAAGTTTGTCCCATTTTCAACTTGCAAATTTCACGTTTATAGTTTTCTTTTTGACACATAGAGGTAATGTCAAATATTAAAATATTATAATCGCTACTATCTATAAAAATCAATATATATATATATATTGATTTTTATCAATATATATATATATTGATTTTTATGAGGACAGCTATATTGCTCTGTAGGGTATTTGTTTCATTACACTGAAACTAAAATCCTCAAACCTATTGCCACCATCATGCAGTCTAGGTTCGTTGGCTGATTCATTCATGCCGCATTGATTTAAAATAATGCCCGATATAGATAGTAACGATTATATAAACAGCTTTAAATCCAAAACAGAAGTACACAATTCAAATCAAATTATGGTTGTATACAATTCAATAATAGCCATCCAAAAACATGATACCGTTTTCTGTCAAAAACATTATAACTCCTGATGAAACACTCACACATCAATATACACATTACATGCATAACGGCACCACAAGCAAGAATATATGAAGAGTTTGTTTGCAAAAACCGATAAGTCCATTTTTGAATATTTTAAAGTATACGGTCTCTGTCATAAAGTACAAAATAATACCTTTTAAATGATATATTGGTCACTACATATAAAGGTACTTTTTTGAAGTTATGATCAAAAGAAGCTAAAAATTTTCTTATTATTCTCTTTTTTTTTCTTGACCTTTAATCGCAAATATCTCCATTTGACAAATATGGACTTATCGGTTTTTGCAAACAAACTCTTCATATGTTGATTTCTTGTAAGCATTTCTAGCAGTCTTTCGTAGCGTGAAGTAACATAAGTACGAAAAAGAGACGAAGAAGTATTTCCATAATGTCAATGTTATTTTTCTTTGACATTGCAAACTGATTGTTAGGAACCTAAAACGTTGGCAAGAAAATTGATGACACCTATCATCTCTGGAATGAAAATAACACTTAAAATGCTTTCTACAGAGTCCTTGAAGCTTGGTACATTTTATTCCTCAAACGAAAGGCAAACGTTTTCTCTAAATAATTCGTCAACCTCATGAACTAAATCTAAGCTTGAATTAATGTTTCATTTGTATTTGCGTACAGTACAAATATATTTACCATTGCACCGCACAGATTATAAAATTTGGTCTAAATTCAAGATGTTGTAATTTGCATCAATACAAACCAGACACAATATTTCTCATGGACTCTTTTTTAACAGAATCTCCTTTTTTTTTTTGCAACTTCAGCGATTTACAGTATTAAAAAAAGTATCCCTGTATATACAATGAAACCTTTAAAACTCCAATTTTTTTTTTAAAGATTATATACATACAAGAAAACATTTTGCGCGATGAATGTATTCATTTTACAGACTAGATTTTCACACTCACGCAAGATCATCATAATGAACTGAAAACGTTCAATGAAGTTTAAACCCCTCATGAATTTTTTTCAGAAATCGCGCACTCTGTCCTGTATCTCTTCTTTCATTTCTTTATTATTATTTTTTTTTTTTATCCTGGGCACACACAGACGAACAACGTAGACTTTTTTTTTCTTTTCTTTTCTTTTTTTTTTTGAAGTTCAAATGCACTTCTGATGATAATGAAATCAATCGTATTGGGGGATATCTATGAAATCTTTTCTTCGTAAGTTCGCAAAACATGACAGAAATTTATTTTGTTATTTGAGATAGTAGTTATTTTATTTATTATGTATTTCGAACAATGTACGGGTACTGCACAAGGTGTTGCTTATGTTCTCATCATTGATTGATCATCCACGAGCAACTGACATATCTAACATTGCATCGCAGTCACTCGAAGCCAAATACGGTAGATTTGTAAGACGTTTGAATTCCAACACTATCGATAAAGTTAACAAGTTGATAAAATAACTTACCTTTGAAGGTGTTCGTCAAATCATTTTTCATTATGTTACCCTCAGTGTCGGCTTGATCATTTTACATCATTATTATTATTGCCATTACAATAGTTTCATGACACTTATCACAATTTTTATTCAGAAAATGCCTGTTTTTAACAGACAAGCATATTTCACATACCATGCAGAATACGTGACTGTAAGTATTGGCAGACCTTGTGATTCAGATGTTTGAGAAAATTTTGATATTCAACGGAAATTTCGATTAATGGCAACATGATATTGAGTTATATATGTATTTCCTTAATTTCATTTCATCAATATTCATTTTGAGCCGATAATATTTCATTCATGTGAACATACTCCTTTGCTAAATTTTGCTAAATTTGAATAACAATAATTCTACTGGAGCATTCGGTGAAATACTACTAATGAATAAATGAATTAATCAATTAGTAAATAACTAAACAAATAGATGAATAGATAAGTAGAAAAAATATGTAAATATAGAAAAAAGAAAGAAAGAAAGAAAGAAAGAAAGAAAGATTATTGCGAAAAATTGCTTATATTCCAGCTTGGCGACTGTGGCGTAGCGTCCTCGAGAGGAGACCCCGTCCTTCAAACGCAGATAGAGAACGTCTTTTTGCCAGCAACCACTGACGTCGCGTCACGCGGGTTACCCCCACGCGTGAAACCTGCTCAATTTGTCGTCCTGAGTGCAACATCCACCTATCAATTACCTGTGGCATTTACAGAGCCCAGTTTGCACACACACGCTTGACCTGTTATACTTTGTTTCGTCCGTATCACACGGGACACGGAGTCTATCACTTGTTACCATTTCCACCACAAAATAAACGTCTGTTAGCTTAGGGGGGAATAGGAAGCTTCAGAATTACCTTTGGACAAAGTGTTGAAATAAGCTGACTGTTGGACAGTGACCTTCATTGACGTTTACCGCAACTTGTTGGCGTACAAGGCAATCTTTCTTATGTCATGATTACTCTGAATATTCTTAGCTCTTTACAGACGTTGAAGTGTTCAATAAGCCTTGCGTCAATTGACCGCAAGATTTCCGCTTTGAAGTAACATTTCACAATACGTTTTTGATTGACATGAGCAATGATTTCATTATCTACATATCTTGAGACAATTGTGAAGTCTTTCTTTGTAATTTCTTACATATCCAAGTCAGCAATTTTATTGAACTTTCTTCCTTTGGGAGTAAAAGATATTTTTATGTCACACTTGTCTGTTCCGGCTTTAATTCCAATTTGCATGAGCATCAATTATTTACGTCACCTTTATGAATCTGTTTACTTCCTTTCGAGGTAACGTCTAGCTTAGGTTTAATCAACCCGATGGAATTCGGTTACCTCAGCGAGTCAATCACTATATGTGCCGATTTTCGTAGAAATATGGAAAGTGGGAATTAGAAGAAGAAAAAAAAAAAGAACCGTAGATAGATTGGGAGAGAGAGTCAGAAAGAGAAACAGAGAGAAAGAGAGAATTTGAAGGCAGAAGTGACAGGCCATTTTAGTGATACCCCACGATAATTCTTCGTGAAGTCGAGTTAATACTATTAATATGTCGTGGATGACGCTGGGGATCAATAACAGCAACACTTGAATTACACCATATCTAGATCGAGGATCGTCTTGTTCTCTGCGCCTTCAATACAGTCATACCAGGGAGCGTGATTCAGCGAGGGATCTGCAAGAAGAGTGAAGAAAGAGGGCATTTGTCCCCTAACACGCTCGACGAAGGAAAATACACCAAATATAGACCCCCCCCCCCCCCCCCCGTGCTCTCAATCTCTTTCTCTCTCTATCTCTCCCTCTCTGTCCGTATATTTCTACTCAAACTTGTATCTCTCGGTCTGTTCGGTGTATATGCATAATGTATTAAACCACACGAAACTGAGAATTGTATTGTGTCAGCCCATTTCGAACGAATCAGTTATTTCCCTCCACACGGATAACTTCTTCAACACTTTCATCATTTGTATTTTTCTCCCTTCATCCTCGTCCATTCTTCATCTTCTTTTACCTCGTCTTGTCTCCCAGCGATGAATTACACTTTCGCTTCTGTGCCCCGTGCCCCTGGGCGCTGATCCCCGCAGGCTACAGTTTGTATATGCCTCCGTGCATGCAGCGAATTGAGACCGCCTCGATCCCTTATTCATTTTTGCTTTCACACTTAGCTGCTAATCAGCATCAATGTACACTCTTATGGTCACGACTTATTCGCGGGTGCGTGACGTCTGTACGACAGGGTGTCTCAAGAAAAACACAAATAGGAGTATAAACCACGGTAGATTAATCATATTCATTCTGTTTGCCGTCAAAATCCAGTGTATCACCTCGAGGCGATGACCTCGTAGACGAAACATGAATGAGACATGGGGCGATTTGCATTGTAATTTCCTTCCCTCACATCTCTTCGTTTGAATACTGCATTGCATACACTCACGCACGCACGCACAAAAACACACACACTCATGATATACACACACTCATGCACATACAAACATGCACACATGCACATGTAGCCACACGAATGCACTCACGTGCACAAAGACAAACATACTCATTATTCAGCATGTTCAGTTGTCATGGAAGGGGAAATCCACAACGCAATATTAGATGAAGCTCCAGCCACGATTGGCAGGCGTAACATGCCTTTACGTACATGTATGAAAGAAGCCTTTGTGTTTGGTTTCCAAAATTATAAATGATAAGCATTTCGCGAGCAGTTTCCTTGAATTAGCCTCCCAAAACTCTCGAATTAAACAATCCAAATTCGTTTATTTCAATGCTATGTACGTGACTTACAGCTCTTGAAAATAAGATCGTCTCTGTCTCTCAATAATTTACTGATTCATAGCTGGATCATCAAAGGGCTCTCCGGTGTAGAAGAAAAGAGATTAAAGTAAACACAAACACTACACTCCCTGCCATATCCCATCTCTTTGTTTATTCCTAGTTATCAGTTTTCACTTTATCTGATTCGAGACACAGGTGACACAGGTTACGTATGTTATGTATGTAAACACATACATACACATACATGTACTACGCATGTACGTATGTGTGTATGCATTATGTTTATTATGATATGATTATATATTCAATTATTTATCTATTTGTCTAGCTATTCATTCATATTTAGACATATACAATACACCTTCCAATCACTTGAATGAATGTTTTGTCCACTAATAACCAAATGTTCTCATTTACATTTGATAAATGATGCATTTGAAAGCCACACTTATTCTCTACTAGGTAACATGACCAATATGATATATTCACATTCATATAATACATAATATATTTTGTAATATCATCATAAGTATTACCTCATTGCGTTTCTATGAAAATGAGAGGAAAGCGTAATGAAATGTTTCTTTGTCGAAAGGTACCACAATAATTTAAGTGTAAACTCCCACCATTAAACACGCACACACACACACACACACACATACACACACACACACACACACACACACACACACACACACACCCACACACACAAAGGAACAGAAGGCGGGCTTATCATATAAAAACAGTGCACATAGAAGTTTAAGATATAAGCACAGTTTTTTTCTCCTCAGAAGTAAATGACCGTTTTGGAACACAGTGTAGTATTGTTGACAAGGGATGGCGTTGGTGTACACAAAGCACCGGCATATAGCCCGTGTTCTCCACGCAAAGCGAGATGGTGGCCGGTTTCCGAGGAATTAGTACCCGTGAACAGACGTCAAAACATCTGTTATATATCTTGTAAAATAAGATTGAGCTACAGAATGGAATTAAGAGAGAAGCCGAAACACGATTTGGGCGCAGTGTACTGTAACTCTGAGTAGATCACATACCTGGGATAGAAAACCAGATCACTCCCTTCCTTTTCCTTGGTATTATGATAATCAGTTAAGTGTGTTAGTTTAAAGCGTATGGTTTAATTGAATATTTCATTATTTTCGAGCTAAGGCTTAGATTGCGCCTGTTTGTTTAATTATAACTCCGCCACAATCTCTCTCACATACACATAATAACATTTACATTATTATACCCTCGGTTTTCAAAGATAATAGATGGACATTCTCATTTTCTCAGAATATATAACTGATTATATACATATACCTTCCTCACATGTACATGATACAATTTAATCCCTCTTGTAGATAGAGTTCTGAACCAAAAATGAAGGAAGGTGCTGACATTAAATTTCAAGTAAAGTCAACTACCGTTCATTTTTACACAATTAGAAAATTCTGGATTTTTGTTTAAAAATGTCTTTGAGGGAAGTTGATCTTAACGAGCTCTTTTCAGACGAATATTTTGTGCAAAGATATTTGCCCCCCCCCTCTCTCTCTCTCTCTCTCTCTTACTTAGAACCTGTCTGTTTGTGTCTCGCAGTAAAACTTATCATGAAAATCAAAACAAAATATAAAAATAACATTGCAGTTAATTCTTTCTATTTCAAAAGATTTAAAGGTTTTTGCTTCCTCTCCATACAAGACAGTATCAATCTCTTTTCAACCAACACTGTGTGCCATTTTTTTTTTCTGGTTTTTCATCAGCGACGTGCTCGCCACGTGGCAGCTATTTTTAATCAAATAAATAATGACAAAAAATGAAAATACGTCAATTAGTACTTCACGTAGTATAGATTTAAATTATAGACATTTAAATGAAGACTCTTAAGATGCTGTGCTCTTCATCTTGAGTGTTTGTGACGTAATACACCCAATACAGATTACTATAATGTGTTACGTTGAAGAAAAGAAGGTAATATTTCACTTCTATTACTTGGTATATGTCATTGAAAGGTATAGATTTTCTTCTAATACTAATAATTCTGCAAACGATTGCGCCACAGATACATAATATAAAAATAGTAATAATAGTGGCCTCTTGTAAAGCGCTGAAGTCCATCAAAAATAAAAATAACGCTTATGGCGCTGATGATAACACACAGACACGAATATGAAGCATTTTGCATGTCTTGTGAAGTGTTGTTATTTTGTTTTGGTTTGTCATGTATCTAATTTGTAATAGGTCTGTCTCTTACGTTGAAAATTTACTGGTTTTAGACCGGAAATCAACCGATTGGCTTGTTCTTAGAGTAATAGCAAATGGTGATGTGACATCTCGTTATCGCTTCATTTTGACCCTCCTCGATAGGGAACTATCCTTAACAAGAGGCCTACCATGAAATGAACCTTCAATATATTCGGACTGGTTAGAGTTTAAGTGCACTTTAGCATTTATGCACGGTGGACCACCATCCATAACTGCGTAAACTTTGATTTCTTGCATAAATGAGAGGGTGAAATGGAAAAAGAGAAGTGAAAATGGGGGGGGGGGGGTAGGAAAGAGGGGGAAATATTCTGCTCGCGAACAAAAACACTCGCGCCATTCTTGTATTAGAAATGACAGAGCGCTGCAGCAGCAGACGGTTCTTCACGCCCGACCAGTGCTTCGTTCCTCTGGTTAGCACACCTGCCTCATTTCCGCGCGCCAAATATTATTTGTTAACAAGCTAGAACAGAAAGACAATAGTTTCAAAATTCAGATTTGCATATTGATCATTGCAAAAAAAAAAAAAAATCATTAGAGAAAATGTTTATGCGTGCCTAACTACAAGTGCGTATGCATGTGGATACGGCAAGCATGTTATCACGACTCCTCTTATCATTATCTGAACATAAATCAAGTGCTCACAGAAATTTGAAATCTAGAATTCTTTTGAGCTTTCATCTCTCTCTCTCTCTCTCTATCTCTCTGAATATATATATTACAATGTGCACAATATAGATTATATATAATAAAAGTGTATATATATGCATGTGTGTGTGTGTGTGTGTATTTATATGTTTATGTCATATAAAGTGAGAAAAGCTCGCTTCCGATAACATCATATCATCGTGCCCTTAAAAAAAAAAAGAAAATCGAAAGTGTTCTTTACATGCTTTATGACAGGTAAACCATGATGTTAAGAGAATTTAGCATATATATATATATATATATATATATATATATATATATATATATATATAAAATTCTCTCTTTTTTTGGTACAGCTATTGTTATCTACGTTTTATAAAAGAATGATAGGAAATCTTCCTCTCATCTTAAGGGTGTTTATTTCGTAGGTGAGAACACACACATTCACAGACACACACACACACATACACTCACACATATACATGTATATAATTATATGTGTGTGTGTTTCTGTGTGTACTGTATTTCTAAAGGTCTTGATTTTGTTTCTTTTTTTCCTCCTACTCCTCTTTCTCAAGATCTTCCTCTCTTTTTAGTCTTTATCTTTTTCCTCCTATTTCTCATCCTCCTCTTCAAAGTGCCATGTTTACTTCTGTTTCTATTCCTCACACTTTCTCAGTCATTGCTATCATTACTAACAGCAAAGCTCATGACATAAATGCTACCACAACAACGAGATCACTGATTTTGTAATCAGTTGAACGCTTGTACTGATACAATTGAAATTCTTGCAATGTCTTCCTTTAACATTTCATTTTCTCTATATTATTCATTATTATCATTTTTTCTTACACATCTTTACTGATGTTACTACTTCATGGAAACTATTCTTGCCAGTGTGGAAAATAATGAAACTGTAAATCGTCGCATTTTTAGTCATAGATGGACGAAGAGAATATCAAAGCGACTAGCGTGTAATTTTTATGACGCAATGTGTTAACTTAGGAATTATTCTTTGGAGACATATCGGCGGTGTTGTCACGCAGTCGATTTGAACAATAGGTATCGGAATGAAGGGATGGTTAGAGTGAATGAAGGGGGGGGGGGGGGGGGTGTGCCAAAGAAGGATCCACGATGATTATGTGGCGTGACCACTCAACCACGTTCTGATTGCTCGGGAAGGGCGCACACATCGTCCGTATACCCGCCCGTCAACCTCAAAAACCCAAACTTAGTGCGTCGCAAGCTCAATTACCCGCCAATTCATCCACACACTTGAGATACGCACGCTCGTCAACATTACGTTCGGCGTACTACATGTGCCTCCCCGTTAGATTTGCAGCTCCGGGAAGCTTCGACTAGGAGATTGTTAAGTGCGAAATGGAGATCCCGTACGGGGGAGCTCGCTCCCTCCCCTCTCTCTGCGCTTACGGTCCACTTCACAGTCCCGGCACTTCGCACTTTTTTGCGGGGTGGCGTATTAGCCGGGATGTTTGTGTTTAATCGCACCTAAACTCGACTCTTTATCGTGCGAGGCAGGTGAGCCGTTAATTGGGCATGGCAATTCGAAAACAGTCGAGCGACTACTTGGAGAGAGGACCGCCGTGTCGACTTGACGAGTTAAGCGCAAATCACAGCTCATTTACAGGCCAATTTGTGTTCGCACATTCCAGCTATATCTACAATATCATTTCCCTTTCCTTATCTTGTCTATCAAAAGCTTGCTCGAGTTCAAACAACACATTACTTTAGTAAAAACTTTTCGTATGGAGAAGTGCAAATTCGTACTTGTTCTCAGTCACGACAGCATGTCAACCGTGGCTTATACAGTTTCATAAGAGACCCAACGATAGGGATCGAAATTTCAAAGAAAAAGGAACATGAAAAAAGTGACTTGGTATTTGCCAGGGAATCGTAATAATAGTTACGTTGTTTCATAGCTAGGTGGATAGGCTAATCAAGATTAATTTCACGTGTAACCCTTTCACCGTGGATACATGAATGAATGTGGAAGAGTGACTTTGGAAGACTAGTTTAAAGATAAATGAATCCCTCAAAAATCAGCACTGAACTTTTCCTGCAAGCTATTTTCAAGAGAGAAAGAGAGAGAGGGGGAGGGGGAGAGACAAATAAAGAAATTGAAAAGAGAGGTGGACAGATAGAAGAAAGAGAGAAACTGAGACAAATAGAAAGACACAAATAAGATCTCCTTGATAAATTCAGCAGTGAGTTAATTCCCCTGTTTAACACCGGTGCCCTGTGAGATCAGAGAAAACCAATGGAATGGCGTACCGGCCTACAATTAATCTGATCGATACGAAATGTAATCGCAGCACGGAGTATTAATGCGCGCCTTCTGTCAATCTCCCTTCACACTCAAAGCCCCCCGTAATCATACCAAATCAAAAATGCAGTTGAACAGCTTGTACTTGCTCAGCGAATGCCAACGATGTTGAAGTGATGGACGTGGCCACGACAGGGCATCTAATAGGTTACCCATCCAAGCATAGCATAGGGATGGAGGAAAGATGTAGAGGGGGGAAATAATAAGTCGTGTAATATGATGAAATCACGGTCTTCTTCGTTGAACATATCGCTTCAATTTCTCACACTCTGATGACACACGATTAAAGGGGGAATTTTTAGAAAGCACATGAAGAGCTGGCTCTTCCCATGAAAGTAAGTTGGTTCGTTCACTTACCTTGGGAGAATGCAAGTTCATATTCATTCTTCTGCCACTGCTGATACGTATATTCATCTACAAACATGACCAATATATTGTTTTTCTCTGTGTCTGCGCATGTGTGTATGTATGTATGTGTGTGTATGTGTGTATGTAGGGGTGTATGTATGTATGTATGTATGTATGCATCTATCTATTTATTCATGGATCTATCTATCTATCTACCTACATATCTATCTATGTACTTGTCAATCTATCCTTCTATCACTAGTACATCTATAATATTTGTGTATACCCATATATTTATTATGGAGATATATATTGCGAGAGATATACACATGCTGTAGTCTTACTGTAGACGTTTGCCATGCTCCGTGATGGCGTGTCGATGATATATTTCATCTCTTTTTCCATTGGTCTTTAGCTTTACTCAACAACTTCACTATCCGACGCGCATATCACCGTATATTACATTAACATTGCATACACACAAGCAAACACGTGCATATACATACGTACATATTATATAATGCATCTCTTTATTCACTGTATTGGTGTGAGAGAGTCCTTTCATGCACTTATTCATATTATGACGTGTGTCACACTCTCGTCACACACTCATTCTTATACCTGAGAGGATAAGAGGTTTTATTCACAAAGACCTGGGAAAGATGAACATTGTTACGTAATCAGCTATAGTTCCACATCTACCTCAGACGAGCACTGCTCCGCGATAGGCCGCACGCTGTACGTTAGTCTGCTCACCGCTAACAAATCGTCTTCTCATTCTCTACTTGATAAAGTAGTATAAAGATAATGTCAATTTTAAATCTTACTAGATTTAGCTCCAAGTGTCCTTACTGAAATGATAAAACCATGGCTTCTCAGAAACTATCATCGAGATATATTTTTAGCAAGCTTCGATGGGCCTTCGTGCGAGCCGAATTCATAATGTTAAGTGGAATGAGACTGACGTGTATTGGGGAAAAAAAAGAGAAGGAAACAAGATTGATGAGAAAGAAATTTTTTAAACATTGGTTGAAAGAACGCAGAAATGGCGCGAGCTTCAAGAGTCTGACGTCTTTGGGGAAACTCAAGGCTTGTTCACATTGTCACACTGTAAGAGAATATTGAATTTTCCATTTGCAATTATCTCTCCAAATATATGTAAAGAGGTCAATTGGTAGGGTGTGCTGCATAGATTCAAGTAAATGAGATGCTAGTTGTGTATCAACTACGTGTTCTGAGTTTTTACCCTTAATCTCCTTTGCCTGGTCGGTACAGCCAATCAACATCACACTACAACTCTCGTACCCCTTCCCCACCTTTCCAACATCCCCTTCCATCAAGGAACACCACGTGTTTGCGCGCTCAGCGATCCAACATCTTAATACTTCTCCCAGACAGGTGTATGTATTTCTCTAGCCGATTCTGTTTCTTAGCAGATCTTCCTCTCCTTCTCTCTCTCTCTCTCTCTCTCTCTCTCTCTCTTCCTCTCTACCTCTCATCCTCTTACACCTTCTCTTTTCTCTATCCTCGTTCTCTCTAATGAATGGGCTTCTCCGTTTTCCTCAGCTAAAGAGACGGCAGAGCCGCCGTCCGGAGCGCGGCCCGTTCGGTAATGGATCGTCCCAAAAGTACGATCGCCGGAACCTAGTCAGGTCTTCGATACTAGGATGACACAATTTCTCCAAGTCCGGTCCCTTTTTTATCATCCGCGAATTAAAGATCTTCTTGCTCTGAATGGTGTCGGTTATGAATCATAGAATTACAAGTCTTGGCGATCATCTTATTCTTTCTCACTCTTCTGTTCCGTTTACATCCAAATCATCTTGACAGGCGGGCCATAATTCTACATCTTTTGTAACGAATGGACACTGTCTATTCTACCATGATTTACTTTTAGGAAATGTGAATATTCAAAGGGAGCACTATGTATGATTACACTGTCTTTTTGACGCCGGTGATATGGCACTACAAGTGATTTTCCGTTGACGAAATACTACAGTAGAAGATGTCGAGATATTTCTTTATAATGATATGCAAAATGTGTTATCAGTACATTCAAAAACCCTTTAACTCGCTGACTTTTCTTTGGCGTGGGCGAGCATTTAAGGACGCTACACCGTGCAACAGGGTTGGTAAGCACATAATTTTGTGCATTTTGTGGATTTGTGTTGATGGATTGAACATGTGATGTAATGGGAAACTCCCTCCGCAATTTGTGGCCTAAATCAAGGCCCACTCCGTTTGATGCGGGAGGGGGGGGGGGGGGGGCGGCGGAGATGGGTAAAAGTCCCGCTGTGCAAAAATAATTTGATTTGTGTACGGATACCATTGTAAACTACACCTATGCTGTTTTCAAATGACGTAATTGTAGAATCTTAACGGCCTCAATTAGCACAGATACCAGTGACGCTTGGTTCAGTATTCCGAGTGATTTGCCCGGGGACAGAGAGTGGCGTGGTAAACAAAGCCAAATGAACGTTAAGCCATTCCCACCGTGGCTCGTGGAAGACCGCAGGAAATGCTCGCCATTTCGTGGCACGATGGTCATCACAACCAAATTTCTTGCATGGAATCTTATACATCTCTGTTGACAAAGACCCCCCCCCCCCCCGCCGCCGCGGTATAAGTAGCAACACAGGATATCTGCAGAGCCTTAATCAATTTATCTATACGAAGAAGCAAGTCTACTTCTTACTGATTCAGTATAGGTACATGTATTAACCTTCATCATTTGTGTATGAACAGACACAAGCCCAATAATATAACAAACATACACACAAACGCAGTAATAGAAATAAAAAGATGAGGCGTCTTGTATGACAAGGCCAGGACATGGATCTTCAAAGCAGGTGACTACTCCCTGGCAGAGCGACCCAATGGGTAGGACATATCCTCTCCACTCCTCCCAGCCCATAATGTGATTAAAACGCTCCTCCACAGTTGTGTATCACCAGCTGGTTGCTAACGTGATTACAGACATATATGCAAATTTGACTGTCACGTGGTTAGTGCAGGGTGAACGCAAGTCAAGCCGTATTCACAGAGAGAGAGAGAGAGAAAGAGTGAGAGAGAGAGGATAGAAAGTAGAAAGGGGGAGAGATAGGAAGATAGGAAAGAGTGATATAATGAGAGAGAGAGAGAGAGAGGGGGAGAGGGGGAGGATTGAGACGAAGAGGAAGAGAGGGAGTGTGAGAGAATAAGCGAAAGATTTTGAACTCAACGTTTAGTGAGTACCGCTGATTTACTTGTGAGGTTGATGGGTGAATGACCAGGAGTCGTGTATGCAATTAGATTAAACATGTCATTGTAAATGGACTTGAGACTTACTTGCTCCAGAAGACTAAATGGTTAAAGGGAATTTCATAGTTGAAGAGATCCAAAACATCTTCATAATTTACTTCACCTATCACTTTATCCTACAGTGATCAGTTTCTAATACACACAAAAATTCATGATTTCACATAATATATTGCAGTTACCGAGTAACTGCTACACAGAAATTATCAGTATAGCAGAGGAATTATACTTTCTTCTCTTCACACACACATACATACCTAAAAAGATGTGGATTCTCCATGTCATACTCTCGACATAGCTCTTCACTACAGTCATGTTCAAGGCCTACCGAAGGCATAGCCCCATTCGATATCAAATAAGAGTGAATGTCTTTTGCGAGGAGTTCATTTCACCATGCTGTGAGAATAGTTTATAGTAAAATCAATGCAGTGAAATGCAGTATCCAACAATAAAAAAATGGGAACGAAGCCCTCTTTTATTGAGAAACTATTGCGTTGCAGCCTGACGATTCTGAGCGTTACCGACACCATAACGGTTACACAACTGAGATGGGAAAACGATACATGTATGATATCCCAAATACGGGATTGATTTATGTACGCATATTCTGCGCTCCGTATATTGGTATTCAGGAAGCAGAGGGGGTTTAATAACGCGCTTCACTGTTCAGACTTCACTGGCTGCATGGACTGAATAAGTTTCTTGTCCTCAAGCTATGTAATGTTACGAGCATTTATCCGTAAACCCGCCATTTCCAATAGATAACTTGGGGCTGCCAAGTATCGCGTAGTGACGAGGGGAATTGGCCCCGGGGAAATGGGGTCCTCAGGGGTACTCAGTTCCGATCGACGGAGGAAAAAAAGGGTACCCCTCCAGAACATCGCAAAGAACGTTATTACCGTGTGAAATGGAATGTCTTGAATATTCTGATGTGATTAGCTGTAGTACAATGCCCGCAGGAGTGCTATCTGTTTTTCCCCTAGAAAAAAGGGGAAAAAACATCAGAAAAAACAAACAAACCACAACCCTATAAGTTTCCAGATTGGTAATAGGCTTTAGCTACGCATCTAATCTTATGCAGTACCATTTGGTTTGGTTACTTGGCAAATAATTTCAATGATTATTCTTTATTCAATCAATTACACTATGTCGCATTTCATAATGTGGACCTAATACAAACAACGTTTGCACAATAATTGACCACTAGAAAATCAGAATTGTAATAGAAAGTTTAATCTGAATCTGAATCTCAATCTGAATCCGAATCTAAATCTAGATCTAAATCTATGTCTAAATCAAAATTAAAATCTTAATCTGAATTAAGATTTGAGTGCCACGTTGAACCTGCATCCATACCAAAACTGGAATCAAATCTACATTTTTAATCTAAAATTTAAAGTTAATCCTTCAAGCGGTATAGTGAATCTGAATCTGAGTTTGAATGTGGATCTGAATGAAACATAAAGTTGATCCTCATCTTAATTCAAACTGGTATTTAATGTAAGTCTGAACTAAATCTATATTTGGTATATAATCTTACACTGAACTGAATGTAATTTAAATCTGATGTAAAGACAAAACTAAATCTAGATATTAGTTTGTTTGTTTTTTATCTGAATCTGAATCTGAACCGAAGTTTGAATCCTAACTTGAGGCTAAAATTGAACTTTGAATTTAGATCTGAACTTATATCAGCCCTTAAAGGTAGGGAATCCCATTTGCATGCCTCAAATGAAGAGTTGTATAAATACAGTGGTATGTTGAAGAGAGTATCATTTCAGAATCTCCCATAAAGTATTGAAAGTGGAAGGTAACATTTAGTACATTTTTTTTTGACCGTTAGATTTTGAATTGAATTTTTTTCGGGGCTCACCGTAAATTCCAGTACATTACTAGGCTACCTTTGCAGACCCATGCACTGCATGTGTGTCCATCATGTATATTTTGTGAAGGAAGTTCATCAAAACTTACAAACATTTCTATAATCTTGCCACACACTCTATATGTTATTACATCAGCTCTTATACTTTTAGATTTGTGTTTATAGACAAAAATACAGAAGACTGGAACAAAAAGGCTTAAGTGTGGCTGACACACAGAACTACTGAGTAGTTGAGTTTTGTGCATTATTCAATTTGTAGATAACTGTTGACTTCCAAATTTCTCAGCAGTGGCCTAAACAAGTCCCCTGAGGTTCATATTTAATGTTTGCTCCATTTTGGGAGGTCTGTAAAAGGTATCCCCTACCTTTAAATCTGAATACCCAAATAAGTTTGATTTTGAATCCAAATTTCAAATATGAACACATTTTAATCTGAACACGAACGGGGAGTCTATAGTAGTCTCCAAGTTACGGCTAATAAAGGTATATCATCAATCACAATACACTCATTGAATTCAGAAAAAACAAAAACAAAACATGATTCAAGCACAACATATGGAGCATAAACGTGTTAATGTCGATTTATTCCAGAACAAGTGAGAAGGGGGTGGGGAGGGGGAGGGGGAGGGGGGGGGGGGGCAAACAGAAAGAGAAGGGAAGAGCTAGAAAGGACTGGATGGACAGTCACTGTACAAAGGTCAAGTTGGCGATTTGAACGAAATCTTCTGTCAGTAGATGTACAGAAAATAATCCTTATGTGTTCACGTCAGGCAAGGAAGTAACAGAAAACACCTAATGTACAAAGTGCTGAGCTTAAAGGCATTATTTACCATTTACGGATGAAACAAAAACCCAGCTTTAGTGCTTCAAAATAGTTCTGAAATGTGAGTTACGGATAGAAACAACCAGTGTAAAAAAGTCAATCACTATAATTAATGTCAAGTATAGTTAAATATACAAAATGTGAACAATATCTATAATAGAATTGTTTCTACAGCGTAGACTAAACTGTTTACAATTATGGTTTAGTGCGAAAAATAGTAATATCTCCAAATATTTTAGGCTTTATTGCAAAATGTTTGTATGTAGGATGTTTTGTGATACAGCTGACCTACACATTTGCATAAAATGTGATAACTCGAACATTTTTAAGATCACTGCTCCCAAACGTAAACTGTACCTTTAACTATACGCCCAGTGGAATGGAATGACAATATGGATAAACGAAAAATAGTAAATTTACTGATGGTGCAAAGTGGTTGCTGTACATGCAACCAAAGCGGATGCATATATATAAAAAAAAAAAGTACGACGTTACATTTACATCAGAATATCAAAATTACAGTGCTGAATTGTATATCGTTGCGTCATTTATTGTCATCATAAGTTCTTATTGCCCTTCTCGGTTGACGAACTAAAAGGCAGCGACATTATTTGTAGGAAGTCATCCAAGTGTTATTCTCAGAACATCACATCTGACCAAATCGGCAATCCGTTGCTCGTACTTGAAAGAGTGTAAAACGTAGGGAGAGGAGGAGAAGTGACCTTGTTTTACCCCATTCCTGGGAACTGGGTTGACATTGTGTTCACTTCCCTTTCCTCCGTATTCCCCTGACTGTGACCTTTGAACTTGTCGACACCAATGCTTCCGCCAGGGCCCCAGCGATAAGTCGCGTCGGGGGTTAGAGTTTCGCCCCTTCTCGATGTTTTCATATTCCTTTCTCCGCTCAGCTCCCTCCTAGACCACCATTGTTGTTCTCGGTGCACGGGGAACAGACGGCTCGTATAGAGACCTCTTTCACGGCGACAATGGCGGGGCAGTCTTGGGTTACTGTGCGCAGATTGTAACAACATTAATTTGGGCAGTTCGGTTGTTAAGAAATGCCAAGCGCTATCCGGTATAGAGGCCTTTCTCTTTTCTAGGTTCCACGAGAGGAATCCAAACCCTCCCATTTCAGTTGAAAGCACAGTGCCCACGGAAAGATTGGAATCACCTCTATACAATTTGAAATGCACTCTTTGTGTACGAAGAAAAGGGGAAAAAAAGAAGTCTTAAAATGATTTCACAGCGAAATCCCAAATTATGTCGTGAAACATTCAGTCTTACTTTCATAAGTTTGCAAAAAACTTCCGAACACTACTTCTCTTCAAATCCAGCACCATAATGTTGCATTATGCATAAAACCGTATACATCATTCCAAAAATTAGTAAAGAATTGAGTAAAGTATAGGATTGTATTTTTGTACTAATAAGTTGACACCTTTTCCAGTTAAATCCACAAGATTAGGGCTCAAAAACGAAACTAGATTATGATATTACATGATAGCATGATGCAGCTGCTGCGCCTATACACAGTACAAAATAGCGAAAGTGATACAATCTTATTTGCCCGCTGTGTAGCCTTTTAAGTATTTGCCCTGCTCTATGGAGGGCCGTGCAACTTCCAGCATTACCGGATGCCCATTGTATGAGTCAGTGCATATATGAAAAACAAATTCATCATAAGACCTCCCCCTCTCCGTAAAATCAAAACTTTATCAAGCATGAAATTATTAAAAAAAAAAAAGTCTTGGTGGGTTGATATTTCGTCAAGTACCAGAATTAGGAGAAAAATTACATCTCTAGCAAAGAGAAGCACAATATTGATTAACGTCATGGTTCACAATATGTTCGTATGAAATCTCAATGTAACTGCTACTACGACAATCTGATTTAGTTGCCACAATTCAAACTATCATTATATTAAACATATGCATCATGAAAATATACAACGATTTTAGCCTAGTTTGATGCAGACTTATTACATATGACACACTCATGACACACACACACACACACACACACACACACACACACACACACACACACACACACACACACACACACACAAATAACAACCACAGGCTTCCTGCAGAGTACATGGTTATGGATATTCCAGTTGAAAGCCGCTGGAACTCAGTTCCGAGATACATACATTGATATTTTGGCTCAATATTTTTTACATTGCCACTCGTCAACAGATTTTGATTATTCATTAAGATCTATAGTATTTTCAGAGTTGACTTGCAGAAAAAGAATCTTATACATTCCCTCACTTTGAGACAGGTGATGTCTCGTAACAGAATTCACAAATATCCATCTGCCCTTGAATTAATTTTGCAAAGTAATATAATGTACATCCAACCTGATGAAGTTACGACAATAACCTTCTCCACGTTAATATTTTACTATCTTTATTAGATCGAGATTTTACTTTCAACATTTTTTATTTATTTAAGAAATGATACAAGAAACAAGCTGAATAGTACCCTAAATTTGACTGGTGTGTGCCAATGATAATTGTACTGTGATATCCATCAAGAAGTTTAGAAGTCGTTCAGTAAAAATCATAAATTTCTCACGTGAAAAATTTGGAATACAATAATTCATAAGAAAATCGTGGAATTTCAAAACTTTCCTTGCGTAGAACTGGTTATGGCATCCACATACACTTTTTTAATTTAATGTTTAGAGAATAAAAAGCCGTTTTTCATGACGCTTCGGGACACTTTTTCATATTCTGACCCTCTTGAAGCCCAGGGTTGACCGCTCCCCAAGAGTAACACGGGTCGCTGTCCTCGCGCATTCACTTGCTTAGATCCGTACACGAGCCCTCGCCTACACCCGTCGGGCACAATTTCCCGCGGAAAAAAAAAAGACCCTTCAAATCCAGTTTAGTTCGCCTGATTGGCTCAGCTCTATGGTATTTAGGCCAGAGTTTTCAAAAATGAAATAGAGGGTCAGTGTCCAGGCGGCTTAATGTACCATACATATCTTTTCTGGTTTTCTTTCGTCCCCCTTTTCCCCCCATTTACACTCCCAAGTCCCATTCGAGGTTTTACTGGTCTCGGTGGGCGTGTGTACGTTGATGTAAGTGTGTAAATGTACGTGCAAGTGTGTGAATGTGTGTATGTGTGTGGAGATGTGTGTGTGTGTTTGTGTGTGCGTGGGCATTGTTGGTATACTATGTTTAGAGCGCCTTCTTGAAAAGATTGTTTCCCGATATGAGGCTGGTGTACAATGACCAAAAAGCACTACCATTGTAGCCCCATTATACCCGCTCGCCGCTGCTATGGCCCTGTTTAATGAAATCATAATAGATCGGATGTGAGAACTTCACTCGAATTTTATGAGAAAATGTACTAAGAAAACATGAATTGTACGAGGCATAATAGGTTGTTTTGGCGTGCTCGCCTTATTTTGACACATATTAAATGTTATTTTTTTCTCCTTCTTTTTTTTTTTTTTTTTGCCAGCATAAGAAAAGAAGAAGGAAACAGGAAAAAAGGCGGGGCCGTTTCCCGGCCACCTGCCAGGCGTTGGTTATCGCATCACATAGGTCTCAAGACATTTGGGCGAAATAAATGCGGGGCTCTTTGACTGTATACATGTTTATTTTGCTCATGCCAACGTAACCGTTAGATGAAGTTAATCGCAGGCGTTGTCGTAAAATGTGAGCGTTTTCCGCTCCTCCTTTTTTCCCCCAATATTCCACAAGCTGCAGGGCAATATAAAAATGGGGAAAATTGAGAAATGTTTAGGATTGGTGTCAAATCCACTTTCTCAAACGCTTAATAGGGCTTTTGTAAATTTAAAACATTTCGACTGAAGTATGAAGAATTAAGCAGTGAATTCAGGCTCACAATCAGTGGCACTCAGTTGTGGCCCATTAACATGGAGGGGGGGGGGCAGTTTTACAAGACAGAAAGTCGGATAATTTCTTTGAAAATTCTAAGATATTTGTGCGTTGACGCAATGAATGATAATTCATTATAATATGGACTGAGGCAAGAATGTCATCATCCTGTTAGAATATTGATAGTTATTTATTCTATCTAACAAGAGATCATATGTCTACTATACCTCAGTCAAAATAGAATGAGATATATTTCATGTTATGCCTTCATACACATTCACTAACATAAAATTGTAATTATCACTCCAGGATTTATTTTCAAAAAGTTGCGCATATTAAGATGAGCAGTAATATTTAGCTGTAAAAAAAACGATCTACAAGATGTTTGTCAATCATTATATCAGGCTTTGCAGTGCATTATATTTTGTTGTTATGATTATTTTCATTATACCTTTGATTATTTTCTATCAGTATCATTGTTGTTACCATGGCAATGATGATGATAAGTATCATTGTTGCTTTTATTATTATGATAAATAGTATTCTTGTTGTTATCATTAAAGGTATTTGTAGCAGTATACTGATTAAAAAAAAAACTAAAAAAACATATGTGGTGTGGTTTCTTCGAGTTTATACTTACGTGGATGACATAAGATGATCAAAGCTGACTTTTTATGATAGTTTCTGGCATGCCTTCTCCATGACTTTTCATTCATTTTGAAACAAAATACAAGTAATTAATAAAGCTAAAATACACAACCGCATAAATCTTGAATCATTCGATTACACAGACGGAATACAATTAATGGGAAACGACCGCAGTATTAAGGCCTACACACCTCAAACATTTTTGGACCATAACTGGATTGCTTGAATGTTATGGTCGCTATGGCAACACAATAGCGTGTGATAGCAATGCAACTATCAATGCACTTACCTGTGCAGCCATTTCCGTCGAAATGAAAATTCCATTTTTAGTCACAATGGGTAATTGCCGCTTTCCATTGCAATAGAAAACGTTTTCCTACTATCAGCCATTTTGCGATATCCCGTTCTCTGTGACTTCACACGCAGAAAGCATCCTCAAAACTCCTATGACTTAACAATGGTCTATTATGTAGGACAAATTGTGGGGCATACATGTCTTGCTTATCACTCCCTTATCGGGAGTTCGTCACTGTATCATACATCTCTTTTCTTGCTCTCTTCCTTTCTTTTCCTCTTCCTCGCCCTCTTTTTCTAACTCCGACGCTTTCACTCGCTTACATTTCCTCCTATCCCCCTTGCCCAGGGGCATTCTAACTCTTTATAAATCAGTGTTAGTCAGTGGAGATACATCAATGTCAGAAAATTTTAAAAGGCTGATAAATTATAAATTGTAACGAGGGCAGCTGTATCGTCCCATCTCATTCATGCACCACTCAGTTTTGATGTTCTTGTTCTTTTCTTTTTCCCCCTTCTTTCTCTCTCCATAATTCGTACAGAGAGCTATTTAAGATGGTAGAAAGAAGGTGAAACTCAGGTTTGATTCAAGAACATGTTTTCAGGCTTTTTTCTCTATTTCGCCGCTATCTATTAGCTTATGCGAAATAATACCGTAGGTTTAAGGGTGTTGGAGAGACATTGATAGGGAGGTTGTATCACAAAATCTTCACATATTGAACTTGACAATTGTAAGCCGCGACGTATGTTTTAAGTTTCCCGCAAGAACACCTGTGCTTGGACAATATAACTAAAATATTCCTTTGTGAATAATTCCCGA